>JAHVYB010000152.1:46972-124533 GCA_020623695.1 Calonectria henricotiae
AGCACAGTAAAAAAAACATAAAAAATGGGCGCAGGATCTTGTCGTCGGCGTGACGCGACGGGGCGTGTGTGGGGGGAGTGAGGGGTAAGAGGAATGGGGGGGGGAAAAAAAGGTGCGCCGGGGGGAAGGGGGGGTGGGGGGGGGGGAGCACACGGGGGGGGGGTGGGGGGGGGGGGGGGGGATGGGGGGGGGGGGGGGGGGTGCGGGGGGGGGGGGGTTAACTATGCGCCAAGCACAAAGCAGTTCCAAATACGCATGCGCTGGTTGGTTTATGTCATTGGCACAGGTGGAGAGTGAGATAGAGAGAGGCTGGCTGGCCGTGGGTTTATTATTTGATGCGCATTAGATTGGGGGGGATTGGGGGGGGGCACGCAACTCAGTGAGTGGGAGCGAGTAAGTCCAGTAAACAAAGATTACGGGGGGTACAAATACAGACTTTTTTTTCTCTCTACAATCAATTGCGGTGAAAATGGTCCCCTGAGCCGCCGGGACGGGGAGCTACGTTGGGCGTTGAAGAATGCGTGGGATGTCCTGCCGTAGTGTATACCTAATTCCAAGGACTTTTTGTCGCCGAGATCGGGGAGGGGGGGCGGTGGGAGAGAAAACGACAATGGCTAACAACAACTAATTAACTAACTAACCATTCCATATTCCATTAGGCTTTTCGTACAGGCTAGACCGCAACGCCGCCCCCCTTCCAAGACAAAAACTCGGCGACTCGGGTCTGGGTCGTTGGGCGGTCCTTTCCACTGAACGGACCGACGGGAGGAGGCCACGGCGGCTGGGAGCGGTATTAGCATTTTCGGATCCAGATTTTCAGGGTCTCCCGGAGGTGGGTAACAACTAACTAAAGGTTAACCGCCATTGGCCCATGCTCAGACCATGGCTCTCGGCTTTGGCCAGCCCTCGCCGAAATCCAAGCCCGCCGCACCCCTTCGGTCAACTACACCTTCGGCTCTATGGCCCGAGTTGCAACAAACAAATATATTCAGCCAGACAACCAGGCTCCGGCTTCCAAATCGCCCAAGTCGCCCAATTGATTCACTTACAGCCGTCTACAGTTTCATGGCTCTCCCTCCCGCCATCCCACATCTACTTATTTACTACTCAGTCTTCTGACTCCCCACCGTGGCACTGACAAACTGTCGTCTGGACCCAAACGCCTCCGACGGACAGCCACGCCGACGCTGGCCGAACTTCAACCAGTCCACATCCGCAGCCCTCCAAGTCAGTTATTAATGGCCCAAATTCACATGGTTCCTATTATTACGCCATGAAACCACCGCGTCATGCAGGTCCCCATTCCACTGCTCGCGTGTCCTGAGTAACCGTTGATACACTCATCCATGTGCAGCGGGAATCGACGGC
Organism: Calonectria henricotiae; assembly: GCA_020623695.1. Lineage (NCBI taxonomy): Eukaryota > Fungi > Ascomycota > Sordariomycetes > Hypocreales > Nectriaceae > Calonectria > Calonectria henricotiae. Next base: position 48,341 of record JAHVYB010000152.1, read on the forward strand.
TTTGTCTGTCAACACTAATCATGACTTGGCGTACATGGCTCTCACCACAGCCATATCATCGTCACTAACCCAACATTGCATCTATAGCTGAAAGGATAATCACGGCCAACGGTCAGACTCGGCTTATCGGTCGCAAATCACATTGCTTCTCAGCACCGTCATTCACCACTATCAGCATCATTTCAGTGATAAACACCGTAGACAAAATCCCAATTCCAAAATAAACACACCTTCTGCCGTCGTCAATTACATCATGCTCGCTCCCACATGTTGATGATAGTCATGTTATCGTGTCAATCTTGTTAAAAAAGGCAATCCCAAAATGGAGGAGAAAAACACCGGTTCCACCCTCCATCGCATCGTTCATTCTCAGCCCGTCTCCTTCAACAACCAAACTCAAGATGCTTTATGAGCCGAAGCGGCCCGTTGTTCTAGGTCTTGATATTCGATATTAAGCCCGGCACCCCACCCGAACGGGGAAGCTGTGCGGAGAACCCGCTCCACCTCCAACGCCTGAGGGTCCGGATCCACGATTATAAACCCGATCTTAGGCGGACGCGGGGTTGTCAAGTGCAGAAAGGGCAGCCTGCTTTTCTTGCATCGCCAGGACCGCCGCAGTCAGTTGGTCCAGCTTGCGGTTGAGCTCGCTGAGCTGCGAGTCCATTGCAGCAGCTGCACTCGCATCGAGCCCACTGGCAGACTTTCCATTGCTGGATGCCGACGGCTTCCGAGCCAGGGTGCGATGGCGGCTCCTCTGGGGCTTGGGTCCCTTGAACCCAGCAAACCCATCCGAAACAGCTCGGCTACGGAACATCTCATACAGTCGGATAACGCCAACCCAGGGCCAGTGAGTCATCTTCAGCAGAATGATGCGGCCACCTCGGATCCTATGGTCCGAGGGGAAGATCAGACGCCAAGGTCGGAAGATGACAAAGGCCAAGAGATTGAACGGAGGGTAGAAGTGGGTGAGTCGGTTGCTAGTCGACGCCTCCAGAACATACACGCTATACACATACAGGTACTCCTCCTTGGCCTGGGCCATAACTCGCGAGAAACTGTTGGACAACATACCAGTGAGGGAGCCCATGAGGAGAAACGTGGAGAGCGTGACAAAGATGATCATCAAGGGCGGTCCAAAGAAGGGGTCGATTTGGTACATCACCTCGAATCCAATTGGGGCAGATCCGTAAAAGATCTTGGTCAAGATCCACGCCATCTTCTTGAACGAAAACACATCACGCCCGACAAGGGAAAATGTTGTCAAGAAGCCGCAGTAGATGACTACAACAAGCACCATGTACTTGAAGAAGTCCTTGCCCATTTCTTTGAGACAGGGGATAAGCGTTCCCCAGTAAGGGCTGAGACTCAGGATGGAAAAGATGCGAGGAATCATGAACAGGGCCTCAAGAGACAAAATGTCAAAAGCGAGCTCACCGATATGGGGCTTGCCCTGTGTGATACCAATAACCCCTAGTATGATATTAGTAGACGTAAACATGGAGAGTGTGCCAGTTACTCACTCATGACGGCAAAGGTGAAGCCAATGGTGATCATGATTATGTCAAACAAGTTCCATATATCCGTGGCATAAAATACGGAACCCGCGTCCAGCCATTCGCTCAGTTCATCATAGAAAAAGGCCGCGATCCAAAAGTACAAGATGATCTCAGGGATGGTGAACTGAGTGTTGTTCCGAGTTATGAGCACCATGTAGTACAGAAACAGGAATACGGAGAAGAAGAGCACTTCCCAGCTCTTCAGATATTTGGGAACACGTAGACGGGAGAATGGGTCTGCGGTGCGCGGGTTATAAAACCGATGCTTCTTGGTCGACCCAACCGAGAGGCTATCCCAAAAGATGATATCTCCACTCCAGATGGCAGTGATGATCTTCTGGACAATATGCTGGCTGAGAAAGCGTTTTGCGTTGGCAATTGCAGCAATCTCGAGAGCATTAAGACTCTTGAACGCTTCCGTGGGATCCTTTTCATCGGCCTCTTCACCATCATCACTCATCGTCATGGTGAGCTGGGAGAGGGAGCTCAAGAGCTGGGAGCGCTTGAGGCTACCACCGGCGGGAGCACGCCGACTATTGTAACCAGATGGGTGAAAGTTGGCCAGCAGAGGAGCCAATTCTCCGGCCTCTTCATCCACATCTTCCTCAGGACAATCTTGACCAGCACGAGCATGAGGATCAGGAATCTCGTAGAGACAGTAGTCCACAGCCTCCCGCTCCGACAGACGCGTCAGGAAGCGCCAAGCCACAATTTCACAAGCGCTGGAGCGAGCCTCGCTGAGGAACCGATTGTCAACATCGGCATCATAATGCCACTTGAGTGCTCTGGATGTGGCATGTCAGCAGCGGGCCAAAAAAAAAAAATTGGTTATGGAATGAGTGGCCACGAGGCACATGCATGCCGATCGTGGCGGCATAGTATCTATCATGCGTGAAGTCTCAGGGGTGAAGGGTGGATGGAGGGTGGGCGGCGACATCACCCCGCATAGCATGATGAATGCACCAGAGAGACAAAATTGAAAGGGACATCAGTAGTCTCCGATTGTCTCCGATCAATTTGTAAAATAGGTAAATGAGAAGAAAAGCATGATATCTGACTTACAGCAAAGCATTGACAATAGCAGGGTTGGTGCACGTCTCCGCAAGGTGATCCACTAGCGCTCGCAGACAGGTTCCAGCGGCAGTGGTGCGCAGCTGCTCAAAGGTGCTGGGCAGCTCGATGACATCGACAAAGTACCTGATGATGATTAGCCCAAAGCGTCGCATCAGGGCAATCGCTTGCGTGCCGGCTTACAGCGACAGCTTCTTGACAACATCTCGGAACGGGTCGTCGACAGTGATGTCGGGCAGGTCGTATTCGTTCCGGACGGGCACTGGGCTGCCCTCACGCTGAGGGGGCAGCTTCTTGGACTTGACCTTGATGGGCATGATTACCTGCTTCTGGGTAGTCGATTGCCGATATGCCCTCTTGGAAATTCCGCGTCCTTTGCTTCTGCGTTCTCACTCAGCGCCACGAGTGTGAGGCAGAGTTGAGGTTGAAGGCGAAGACGGGAATTCAGGAGGCGGGGAGAGACAGAAGAGAGCACCCGTCCTACCTACGAAGGAAGGCGTGAGGAGACAGGAGACGGCGCATCAATAAAGAAAAAACGGAGCGGAGCCCGGGGGACGGCGCGGCAGCGTAGCGGAGAGCGCGCTATCGTTGTTAACCATGGCTCAGGCGAGACCAATGAACGAACCATGGCCTGTGCATCATTGACAGCCGACGCAGGACAGCGCCGAATGTCACTCCTTTCCTTCACCCAGAGTCAAATGCACCAAACCCAGGCCGTGATGGGGGCCAGCGAGTTTAGCGCCGGCGACGATTCGATTTCAGCACGTCCTGCGCAGCGGGACCCCTGAATAGTCAATGGGCAGAGTCCAGCTCCTGGTGGGGGCAGGCCAAGGCCCCCCAGGTCTCCTACGGTCCCTGCCTAGCTTTACCCAGCTTGGCGCCACTGACGGAAGATGACCCTGATATCATCTGGCAGTGTCTTGGCGCCGTGGCGAATCACAGCCCTAGACGGCCCCAGATCGCCAGGCTCCAGTAGCGATAGGTTAGCTTTTATTGTGTTTCACCTAGGTTAAGGGGCAATGGCATGTGCGGCAGGCACTGGCACATGTCCATCATCATGTGAATAGCGACGAGTCAGACCAAGCAGGGACATTGGCTGTAAGGCGTTGCAACAATGGTACGAGGGCAGCATATTCCTGCAGGAGGACCATTTACGCGATGTTCCTGAATTTGTCAGCCACGAAGCACCAAGCACCAAGCACCAAGCACCAGGAAGCAGGGTGCAGGATGCAGGGTGCAGGCAGGGTCGCAAGGATCCAGTCTTGGCGATGTGCCGCCACCCACTTGCCCACCTCGGTAGGTGGGTGGCACTGAGAACGGCGCCCGTTGGTCACTGAATGTTTGGTGGCGGGGTGCTCAACGCCTCAGCTACCAACTTGGCTGCTACCCTACACAATGGTGCGAACCTCACCTGAATTCGTTGCAAGCCCGAATTAACACGGCTGAACGTTAGTAGTAACATTAAACTTGTAAATTCTTATTTCTAGCGTGTTACTCGTCATTTACGTCGACTTTTAATACTAGTCACATCGTTATTCTTGTTGTCATGCTACAAAGATTCTCACCTACATGAATAGACATCCGTCATACAGTAACATGTCACATCCTGCTTCCCATCCGAACTTTCATTTTCCCAATAAAACCAAGCAGCTAAAGAAGAAATTACCACAACACCTGTCGCTGGAACCCCAAGTCAACCCCATCTCCTCATACACAGAGCACATCTTAGATTTACAATACACGACACCACCTCGAACCGTTCAGGGGTCCCCCAATGTAGCTTGTCTAGACCTAATTGGGTTCGTCGTAAATGCCGACAGAAAGAAGGCATACTGCATATTTCCAAACCTCAACAGCGCCAGCATTGGCGGCTAGGCGTACCACATAAACTAGACCAGAAACATGACCCGTGTAAGTGCAAGGAACAAGGCTCAACCTGTGGCCGAAGCCATGCTACGCCCGCCACATGCCACCAAGATCGAGAAAGATCACCAGAAATTGAGCTCCACAGTCATGACCTGACGCCCAGATGAATAACGAATGACGCAAACTACTACCCAAAAAAATTACAGACACAGATAGAACTATCACCAAATTGACAATCTAAAAGAAGTCCACCTAAATATATTATCACCTATAAAGGAACATTGGGACGATCCAGCTCCCGCGCGTGTGATAACCAAACATTTTGTACCACATACATATAGGGTGACGACAATACTGGACCGACTGTGAGATTTGCGCATGAATGATTGGGAGCAGATTTGGCTCTTTTTGGCATTGCATTTCCTTGCCGCAAGCTTCTTCATTCTAAATCTGGATGCTTTTTATCTGGGTACATATAGTTGATAACAAACCGCTGTTCATTACAACGACTATCTGCACCCGACGTTCGCACTATACCAGACCCAGTCCTACTGCAGGGTGGCTACGAAGAATGACCGACAAGTGAATCAAGAACAGTGAGGTGATTCCTGCTGCGTATTTGCTACAAGTTCCTGGCCATGAGAATGCCGCAGCACCTCCGATAATTGCAATAGTCGCACCACGTCTTAATCATAGTACGGAAGAGATGCTGCCTTTTCGGCTGTGTGGGTATCACGGTAATTGAATCATTTTCACCACGGAAAAGACAAAGATAAACCGAAAGCGGCTACTATAGGAGGCATTGTAGTCGATACAATGCATGAGGGGTAGAATATTTCGTCGGGGACCTGTTCGTAATACTTGGCGTACAGGCTTGCGGTATTGGGTTCTGGACTCGGCAAACGTCTCAGCAATGACAAAAGGGAGACTGTCTTTATCGAAATAAAGTTGGACCGTGCAATGGAACTTGCGGTACCTGATGTAACCGAGCTTTCGGTTAGATAGACGACGGGTGAATTATTGTTAGTCGAGAGCTTTGCTTTTGCAATGTGGGGGTTGCATGGGTGGAGGGTAAATAGGGTCATTCTGGAAGCCGACAGTAGCTAACGAGTGATATTGACCAAAGCCGTTCAGTATACGGGTTCTTGACCATTGACGTACACTGAATCTGATTCTTAATCGGAGTCTAGAATGCCGATAGCAACGGAGACATGCCGCTGGCATCTCCATTAATACGAACATGACACTCCTACCCCTCCTGAATGTCAATATCCTGGACGGAATCTAGTAATTTCTTCTGGCCATTAGATATTTATATGCACTGGACAGTTGAATTAACCTTTACATTGCAGATAAAATTATATTAATCGGTTTCTGACTAGTACTGCCCATGTGACGAATACCCACCGCGCTCGCAATTTCCTAGAACGGCCCTGGGGGCTTCGATTTCTATGAAAAAGGGAGGTAGGTCACACTTTTGATGGAACCCTTAGCCTAATAGCGATATTTAAAGGATTACAGGCCATCTGAAATGGGGTTGTTTCTTCCCATCTCGTCCATTCTTGTGATGCCAAATGGGCAATACATTAGGAGGAGGAAATGGGATTAGATTGAAATGAGAAGGGGGAATGGGGTGGGATAAACATATGTTAATTATTGAACTTGCTTGTATTCCGTCTACCGTCATCCCAAGCGCAACCGATGACATGTGATATAAGCCAAGTCAAGCCACATGGCACGTATGGACATGTACGTCAGGCAGAATCATGGGAGACCTACGTATGTTCTTTGGCCTCGATTTCAAGGCAAGCTTGTACAAAAACCATGTGCTAAACGGATGGTGGTAATCCAAAATCATCGAGTGAAATGTAACCGTGTATGGGTCCATGATGGGCTGAATCTTATCCTGATTTCCTGGCCGGGTGGGATTCTGAATTAGACGAGCAGTCACCCCGCCGGCACCCAGCCCTACGCAGTGCTGGATGCACGTCCAGGGCCCCAGCGCCGAGTATTTGATGGAGCGTGAATTGCCCTATTTGGCAGGATAGCGCGTGGAAAGGGGACGATCTCCTAGAGATTCGAGGCTTGGCGCCCTGTTTCCAATGACAGTTCTTGCTTCGGGCGGGTCAGCTTGAGGCTGAGGCTGCACCGTTGGGGTTTAGCTTTGGCGAGCGCCGTGACGCGTACCCACTAGGTCGCAAGTTGGGCCAGCATGTAAGCAGCCGGAAAGCGACGAATGCGACTTGAGCCTCTGCCTTGAACACTGCCCTCGCCAATCATCAATTTTCGAATCCCACTCTCGAGGGTTAGTTTCGTAGAAGCAGGCTGGGGTTGTCACGAAAGAATGCCATCTGTTATAAATTGCTTAAAGACTGATCAATCCTCTAGAATGAAGGAACAATATCATCATCGTCGCTCCATAACAACAGCAGCTTCTTCACTTGTCTCCAATGTGCAGGGTTTTAGGCTTTTCCCCTTTGTGTAACGCATAACCCATCCATCGATAAGCCTGCCAAGACAATAGTTCTGACTCCATTTTCCCTCGCTTACACCATGGCCACCAAGACCATCGATGGCCGTGCCCCAACCACAACAACCGCCTCATCGGCCTCGGACAGCTGTACTACTGCCGTTCCAGGCAAATATGGCTATGTACCTCCAGGTTCATGTAACTCATACTACAGTTTCAACCCGAGCTTCGAGGGCAACCTCGCATTTGCCGTGCTCTTTGGGATTACCACTGTAGCTCACCTTATCCAAGCCATTGTCTACAAAAAGGTTCGTCTACCCTTATCCCCAGGGGTTTAACTTGCAATGAGTGGCTGACCCCGTCGTAGAGATACTGCTGGGTAGTTATAATGGGAGCAGCCTGGGAACTTGGTGCCTTCGTAATCAAGACACTCGGAAGCCACGACCAACAACAGATGCAATTTTCCATTTATGGGACCCTTCTTTTCCTACTTGCCCCTCTATGTAAGTGCTGGAATGTTCAAAATCAATGGGCAGATAGCTGACCGGGGAACAGGGATCAACGCTTTTGTATACATGACGGTTGCTAGAATGGTTTACTTTAAACTTCCCGAAAAGAAGATTTGGGGTGTTCGGGCGATCAAACTAGGCACACTCTTCATCTGGCTAGACATTGTCTGCTTTTTGATCCAGGTTGGTGGCGGTAGCTTGCTTTCGGGCAATTCTAGCTCAAACCTCCTCCGTATCGGGCAAAATATTTACATGGCAGGCATTGGTGTTCAGCTTGCCTTTATTCTCATCTTTGGATCCATGACTATTTGGTTCTACCACCTCTTGTTGAAGCTGGAGGGACGAAGCATGGGTCGGATCAAGTATCTGATCTGGGTCATGTTTCTGGTACTGATCCTGGTGATGGTAAGTTTGGGCTTGTGATTGGGAAGGTGGACGTGTGAACTAATAATATTACGGCAGATCCGAATCATTTACCGTCTCGTCGAGTTTGGCCCTGGTGTCAGCGAGGATAACCCGATCCTGAGCAACGAAAATTATGGCTTTGGACTTGATGCGTTTCCCATGCTGTTCGCTCTTGTCCTCTTGAACATTATTCACCCGGGTATTGTTCTTAGAGGACCAGACAGCGACTTCCCACGAATGAGCCGTAAGGAGAAGGAGGCCCTCAAGCAGCAGAAGAAAGAAGAGAAGTTGCAACGTAAGACTGCCAAGAAGGTCCTCAAGCAGGGCGGTGGGTGCGAAATGTACGACAGCGTTGTGGAAGAGGAGGCTGCTGTGGAGAGTCAGGCCACGGCAGCTCCCAACAGTTGATGGGGCAATGGAGATGAGTGAGACGGGTAAGAAACGAGAAATGGGCGAAACTCGGTGGGCAATCGCCGGAGCTGTGGGACCGGGGCTTGCTTGAAACGCTAATCATGGTGGACGAGTTACGTGTGAGGATTCCAGTTGAACATACCAGCGCCGTGTGAGTTTCTACACGGTGACATCTGATGTATGGGGCGTGGAAGGAATGAGGGAATTCCAAGGTTTTGATTTGTTTGATTACATATATTAGGCAGGAAGGAGTCTTTTTTTGATTGATTTATACGACGGGCAATTGGTGGATGGGAGAAGATGGTTTTTCTTATTGTTGCAGCATGACAGGTAGCTCCATAGATTTGGTCATGGAGTTGGTCGATTGACTAGACAGCGAAGAAGCATTAATTTATCCAACGGGTGATCGTCCTTTTCCGCCTAATCTGAGACAGGCTAATACCGTCCGTGATAAGCCGGGCATATCGGAAGCAGGTACTCCGTAAGCAAACCCGTGTTTGGTCGAGGGCTCCCGATTTAGAAGCACAGCGCATCGCACTGCCTCAAGCTAGGACTTTTGGCGATCGACGTGGAGAATGAACAAGGCCTATCTATCTATGCCTATGTACACTGTATTCCGGCGGTGAGAGCTGGCGTGGCAGCGGCATCAGACGAGGGGATAGGGTCAACGTTGGCACGATGGATGAATGACGCTCGCCAGAGTTGCATGACAGAATCGGCTTCAGGATTGGGTCTGATGCTGTGGGCGGACGGTTGCGGAGCTGTGAGGGCAGCATGCCGACGTGGCCAGTGCCCGTGTTGAGCGATGAGACATAAAACATGCAAGACAGTCGGAGAAGACATGCAGGCAGAGACACGTTTGGGGGACAGCAGCATATGGGCGCAGATGTTACCAAGTGGAACGGCTCTGAGACGGGCTGTAACGCTGCGTGTGAAATACGAAAGTGGGAAATCTTTGATGTCGAAAATGGGGGATTCGACGACGGACGAAGGGGCATTTCGAGCCGGTTCCCTTTCGCCTGAGCTAGCCTTATGAGTTTTAATTACCAGCTGAAGCCACATTGTGCCATCTTATCCGGCTGCTCGCCCTAGAAGCGCAAGCTTGGCAACGAAAGGATAAAAAAAAAAAAAAAAAAAAATAAAAAATTCCCCAGTCTCACCCTCATTTATCAGAGGCCGCCTAGCGACGACGGACGGTACCACCGGCCGGTCCGCGTGGGGCCGTTGACTCTGCACGCTGTCTTTTGTCCCCTGAGGAACCTGTGGCGGTGGCATTCTCACTGTTGTGACACGACGGTCATCTGCAGTTTCCATATCGACCTTCATGCTCTCCCCACTCGATTTCTTCCTCCTTCTTTTCCCACTTTTACACTCCTTTCATCCTGCTTTTGCAATCGAGCCTCGACACTCCCAACCACCCCATGCCTACTGCTTTTGCTCTGGTGTCGCACGCAACGCATCGTCCCAGCCCCCCCGGTCACAACTCTGCCCTGTTTCCAGGCCCTCCTGCTAGCCCCCAGCCTCTTCTCCTCCGGTGCCCAGCCTATTGTACAGCGTACAGTAGTGCTACGCCATCGGAGCTGCCAACACTTTACGAAGCATCCACCCTCGCAAATCCTGCTGTTGCCGCCCCCTGATCCCTGTCTCCCCGTCGCACCCCTGCCCCTGGAGGCTTGGCTCTTGGTCTGGTTGGACATGTAGCCTCTGCGGATGGCCTGTTGGACCTCTAACATGCTGGCCTGGCACACAGGGTCCCCGGAAATCTTGGGATCGCCTGCGCCTGCACCACCACGCCAGCCATCCTACCCCGTCGCATCTTTGGCTCTGGCTTTGGCACATTGCGCCCAGCAACGCCAAAACAACGCCCACAGCGAACGCCGTCGCCGGGTTCTGGGAGTTGGCCCCCATGCGTCAGCGCCAACACCGATGCCAGCACAAGCACAAGCACAAGCCCCGGACCCTGCCCTCTCGGCTGCTGCTGTGTGCCTCAGATTCTTCGTAAATCTGGGCCTTTTCCAGCCTGCCGTTGCCCTGTCACTTCTTACAACTCTCGTGTCCACCCATCTCGTTTTGTTCTTCTTCTCTTTGTTCCTTCAAACCGCCACTAATTGCCTTGGTTGTTGCTCTTTACTTTCGCCTCTCTCCCTTAATTCCGCCACCCCATTTACTAAGAGAGTTCCCCGGCCTCACCCAACGGCTTCCCTTCGCCCTCGATTGCGTCTCATTTCCTCCGACTCTGCGGACAGACCATGTTACAGTGAGACATCGACGACTTTGTTTGCAATGTCCCCCACCAACCGAATGGTGCGCCTGCCCGCTGCCGCCGCGCTTTTCGCCTTTTCCAACTTTTTCAGTTTCGCGACTGCGTCTCCTTTGAGCTTCCCGCAGCCCACGAGAACCGTCGAATATCACGAATTCAATGTCCAGCCTTGGCCTATTGCGACCGCCGGCCCGGAGATTGAGCTGGTTCGCCGACAGTTGAATACTGTTTGTGGTTACATAGGAGGTGACCCAAACTTGCCGGCCACTTGCTCTGCTGGGTCGCATTGTGTGGTTGATGCTGGCCAAGGAGTTATTGGCTGCTGCCCTGACAGCGGCTCTTGCTCACAAGGTGTCTACACCGGCTGTGTTGACTCGGACAGCGGCCCCCAATTGGAATCAAACCCCAATGTCTTTACTTGCAAAGGCGCTGATCGTTGTTACATGAACAACTATGAAGGAGGATATTCTCAGTATGGTTGTGGCACCGCGACTGGTTTGGCGACCACAGTGGTCGTTACTGCCTCGGGAAAGTCGTCAATTGAGATGACCACCCTCTCTATCCCTTCGCAGACTAATTCAGCATCTACTAAGTCGACAAAAAAGTCGACCGCTTCAAACACTCGCTCCTCAAAAACCACAGAAACTTTGACCAGCGAGACGGAAACGAAAACGAAAACTAGTACTGAAACTACAACCTCAAACACTTCCGAAACTCAGACTGCCACCAGCACAGAAACAGAAGCTAGTTCTGCTACTGGATCTAGTGACTCGTCATCATCGAGCTCTGCTTCTGCTCCTGACACAGATGGAAAAGACAATGGCTCGAAAAATACGGGTGCCATTATCGGTGGCACCATCAGTGGTGTCGCCGCTCTGGTTGCCCTGATTGTCCTTGGCATTTGGCTTTGGAAACGCAAGAAGGGTAACCAGGGTATCAATGGAAACAAGTATGTGAACGAAAGAGAATACAGTTACGACCAATATGCTAACCAAGCTGATAGACCCGGTTCTGATGGCAATGGCAATATCCAGCCACTTCTTGCGCCACCAATGCGGGAATTTGACAATGGCCCGGCGCCCCCACCCCCAATGCCAGTGGCACGTGGAGGCATTAATATGGAAGACGACCGAGGTCTCGATGAGAGGCTGGAACCTTATTCTACTCAGCAAACAAGCGCCTACGGGTTCGCACCAAATTCGAATATCGGCATGGCCGTTGGCGGCGATCCCCATATGGATCTCGATGAAGTGCCTTTGACCCGAGACAACCGAGAACTTGACGAGTTCACACAAGTCTACAACACAGCACTTGGACCAATCGATGAAGAGGATTCTAGACCAAACACTGCCCCCCTCACCCCAATGGGGTCGTATCCAGGCCCTCGAGGAGGAGGGGGTGGTCCACTGTGGCAGCAGAACAGAGGACCAGGTTGGGTCTAACAAAACCTGACAGAACAGTGCGGGGGTAACTTGTTTATTGAAGCACGACTAAAGACAGAGACCCACGTCCTGGAGGAGAAATTGTACCCTGCAAAGAGACGATTAATCTTGGATTTCACCGGCGTTTGTTTCATCTATTTTCGGGTGGGCTGATATCCAAAGCGGAGTTTGTGGATTCGTGGTTAGAACGGGGGATTTTTGTTTTGTGGAAAAAGTAATGAGCATGACAGTCATGTGTGGCGTGTTTGGGCATAATTTTGATCATCTTAATCGGAAATAGGCAACAGATCGATATTGATCGATTGGGACCGAGTTAACATAGGTAATTGCGAAGGACTAGTCAACCACAGGACCAGGAGGTTTGAAAATTGGCATGGTAGATAATCAGATAGTTCAATCGTATATATGATGAGCCTTACGGGCAAAGGTATTTTCGGGGTTACCTGATTTGTGTGTATATGTGTGTGCGTGTGTACGTCTCATTGTTGCCGAGTCGACATGGGCTTTTTTGGATCAATGCGGTAGGCTTTTCCCTGCTCTACGCTTCGACAATGAAGGATCAAAATCCTTGGGAACTGGGCGTCAGGGGTATCGTCTATGAAAATAAGTTTTCACATATTAGGGAGACGGAAAAAATGCGAGCATGGCCTGAGCGAGATACTTCCCCGGAGCATTTCAGCTCCCAATTGACCACACCTTCAGCCCGGACTCGTCAAAAACATGTTGTGAGCTGGAAACTGACGCTGCCGCTCCAAACCCCTCGTCCATGTTTCGAACTGTCGGGGCTCCCCATCCTCCGGAGCATGTCGCAGCCACTGATCCGCTCGAGTGGATGATGGTACTTCCTACGGGAGACTCGTGGCCTTTCCAGCTCCACGATGGCTCTACGGCGCCGAAGCTGCTGCCAACGCCCTCCCAGACCGCAATGGAACCGTCCTTGGACCCGGCCCAAACCTCGAAAAAGGAGCCCTCCGAGTACGGGTCACTCTGGAAAACGTCAAACGTCAGCTTTTGCTGAGTGGTAGCGTCGCGGCCAGTCAAGACGCTGAGGAGCTGTCCAGAGCCACGGATGTCATAGATCAACAATCCCGTGGATTGGCGCTCATTGACGACGAGATAACGGCCACAAGGGCTCCAGCGCACCTGGACGATGCCCTGCCCAGCCGCATCAGCAGCGGCATCCAACCCGCCAGTGTTGGAAATGCTCCAGTTGGCCACCGTCTTATCGGTACGATGGAGATCGTACATCCCAATCCAACGTGTCCATGTGCCTGCAGCAATAACGGAGCCTCCATTGGCATCCATCGGTGACGCGGCGAGGGTAGATACCGTGCCCTTCATACCTACCCCGCTGCCCTTGGATATATGCCGTTTGGAAGGGATAGTGGGTATGGTTAGAATGGGACCATCAGAGCCGTGCCTCGTCATGTCGAAATAGTCGAGGCGGTTCACGGAGCCACACACAAAATGCGTACCTGGATACTCCCACAGCATGGAAGACGGTGTTATATACTCCTCCGTCTCGCGCCGGATGAGCTTGTACGTCGCCAACGGCACGCTGGGTACATTGTCATGAGGGAAGAGGTGGTAGATGTGGATGGGGTGGTCGCGGCAACCGACGAGTGCGGTTTGAGACGAAGGTTCAGCGAGAGAATAGTAAGGTGCCGGGATGGCGGTTTGAGTCGGCTCCGGTAGCAATATGGTGGATTGAGGGGGAAGTTGGCGTGGCCCAGTGACGGACGGGTCAAGGAGGTCGTCGGGGAGAACAAAAGTGGAAATGCGATTGCGCGAAGATGAGACGAGAAGCGACGTCCCGTCGGGGGTCCATTGGGCGGATGTGTAGAACTCGCGTGTCAGCGGGCTGTTGGTCACGGGCGGCGACGACGACGATGCGGTGTCGTCTTGACTCGGCCGAGCAATGACATTTTCGGCCACAAGGTTGGCGGTGGGGGCGCCGCCCTGGCCGGAATCTGGATGCGGGCTCGGCGGGCGCTCGGTCTCGGATTGCACATGGGCATCGGCGCCGGCTGGGTCATCCATGGGGGCGGACGAATTGTTGTGGTGCGATGTGTGCGTGGGCAGTGTGAGGATGGGTGTAATTGGACTCTAGAAAAGTTTGGGCCTGGCTTAGACAGAGCTCGTGACCTGGCACTGGCCGGCTGCTCATCTGTGCGTTGGTGGAGATGGGACCAGCCCATGTACATGTATGGCTGAGAGAATGCCCCGATGCTGCCATGCGAGGATAAGGAAGTCAAGAGGGAGCGTAAATACGAATAATGCTGGGCATGATGTTCTCGTATTAGCTTGTCCGCTCCGCTGTTACCGGCGCGTGGGGGGGGCGACTCGATCGTATTCCAGGGTTCCCGATTGCTGAGGCGGCAGCTACCAACCGGAGAGTGGTATACACCCGTCAATGCGACGTCATGGGCGAGGGGAAGAGGGGGGAACGGGTGCCTGTAAACTAGGATTCAGCAGCACCCACCTACCACTAAAAAACGATGCGAGGTTTGTGCTGGCCTGACCTATGAAGGGCCCCCGGCTCCACATGCTCGATAGAGGTGAGGAGAACAGGTCGAACTATTTGTGGATGGGATATAACTATGCACATGTATGTCTATAATTAAGCCGGGGAGTCTGGGGGAGGGAATGGTAATGCAGAGACAAACAACCCAACAGGCAAGGCGGACATATTAAATTTAATTGTGGTACTCGGCAATGCCAGGCTGGTACACAGCAGCTTCATCCTTTAACCTACCTATGGTGCGCCCTCGCCTGATTCAAAGTCACATGTTGGTAAAGATCTGCTGGGCTGTAGCAGGATGGACCCAGGAGGTGTGCTGTAACGTACTTATCCACCCAGCGAAGGGCAGTGGGCAATGGCTCCTGTTTGTCGAGCTTGTCGGGCTGACAGCTGCCGACTTCCCGGTAATATCCACCGGGCCTCAGCGGGCGCGCAGCCAATCGGGGCTCGGTCGCTATAATGAGCCACCACAGGGCCTCGCAGCTCCAAAGCCTCCAATGGGGCAGCCGCTAACAGTTCCCCCCTCACCCCCAACTCACCTCCAATTAGCGACCAAGCTGTCCGTTCTCAGGTGCTGGCTCGTTCATTTCCATTCCCTTTTTGACCTGCCGACCTTGGCTTGCCTCCATCACACTCTCACCATTCTCCACTGCCAGCAGCAAGACAGCAGCAGCAGCAGCACAAAGAGACGCTGACTGTCTCTCGCTCTCTTCGCTCACGCTCTCTCAGCCATGATCCCCTCGTAGCCCTACTTCCTCTCCGTCTCTCCCTCTTTTCTCGCTTGTCTTAACCTAGTTCTCAGCTAGGCCCTGCTCTCGCGACAGCCTCGCCCATCACTCCCCACACCCTACGTCACCCTTCCAACGCGACGTCTTCCGCACCCGTCCTCGCCTTGCCTCTTATTACCCTCTTACCCACACCACTCTTCGCCGGGAAACCGAGTAGGGGCCCGCCGAATCTCGTGATTCTCGACCATCTCTCTCTCCTTGTCCCTCCGGCAGAGCCGCATCCGCCGGTTGCTGCTGTCCCTTTTTTTCCTGCTCGCTGCGCCGCCTGCGCCCTTGTTTCCTTACGACCTCCGCAAGCATGGACATCTTCGCTGCTTCCGAGGACCAATGCGAGAGCCTCAGGACTCCCTCCTACGTCGAGCTCATCGTTTCCATGTACGACACGCCCAAGCCGCTTCCCTAACCTGCTTCCCTAACCTGCGTTTCTCGAGTTGCTATTCTTTGGGGTATCTTCAGATTAATGACTATTCTTGCAGAATCCTTTTGGTTGGTATTCTGGTCTCGTACCTCCCGCAACACTACCGCATCATCTCGCGGGGCACGTCTGAGGGCATCTCTCCCTACTTTGTCTTGCTTGGGACCACCTCGGCCACTGCCGCCTTTGCCAACATTCTCACGGTCCCGCCGTCCCGGGTCGCAATCGGCTGCTGCAAGCAGCTCGGCGCTTTTGAGTGCACTGCAGGACTGCTTGGTGTTGCCCAGCTCGGCGCCCAATGGGTCTGCTTCAGCCTCATGTAGGATATCCCACCGCACAGAATTGTCAATAAGTGACACAATTACATGTCTAACTCTTTGGGCAGCCTCGTTCTCTTTTTGATATTTTTTCGCTACCGACAGGCCAATGTGCCGCCTGAGGAGCTCCGTGGCGATGCGCCCCGTTGGCAGACGGCTGTTATGGTGGGTCTGCTCTGTGTGCTTCACGGGCTGATTGTCATCATTATCACTGCCGTCTTTTTCCTCGCCGTCCCCGACCATCTACTGTTTTGGGCCAACTTGCTGGGAATCATGGCCACAGTCCTGGCCGCCATTCAATACATGCCGCAGATTTGGATGACGTATCACCTGAAGCATGTCGGCAGTTTGAGCATTCCGATGATGTGCATCCAGACTCCGGGAGGCTTCTTGTTCGCGGGAAGCCTTTTCGCCCGCCTCGGATGGGCTGGCTGGAGCACCTGGGTTATCTATCTAATCACAGCTTTGATGCAGGGATCCGTTCTGGGCATGGGCGTGTACTACGAGCTTGCTGCTCGACGACGACAGGAAGCTGGCCACACTAATGGAAGTGCAAACATCCCCCACTCACCCGTCGAGTACTCGAGCATGCCCCGCAGACCGTCAGCAAGTCGCACCTACTCGGAGGGTTGGGAGCGCGGTCTGCCGGGTCCTTTTACAGGCCACCCGGAGCGGTATGCGGAGACGGAGGAGGATCTGGACGACATTGTCGAGCGGGAGGAGCGTGCGATTGAGCGGGAGAACCAGCCATTGCTTCGGCCGGGAGGTATTGGCAACCCACACAGGAACTACAACTCGACTCGGCACTAGGAAGGACTGTATGGTTGATAGGCAGCCGAGAAGGAGGCATTTGATATCCAGGTTTCTTAGGTTTGATTGAGATATTTTTGTCCAAAGGATGTCGACTTTTGGAAATGGGTTTTTTCTTAATCTTCATTTTCCCTCCTCAAAACCCTGGGTCATATTGAGTCAACATGACAATATACACGGCGCATTTCGATTAGGTTAAGGGGAAATGGCAGGGGTGGTTATTGTAGAACAGGGTCAACAGGTGATGCTGTACGAAGGCGTATTTCGCTTGCTGGAGGTGGCTGCCTAATGACTGCATGCATCACGCTCAGCTTGACTTGGAGTCATCATGGCTTGTAACTCGGGACCGTGGGACCCACCCGTGGGCGAATGCCGGGTGGGAGAGGGATGCACGTTTGCGACGGAGGGCAAATCAGACAATTGCGTACGCACATTCCACAAGCAAGTGTACACCAAATGCACACCAAGCGCGCACCATGTGCACACAGGCGCACACAGGCGCACACAGGCGTGCCAGCCAGCTCTCAGCGCACCAGGTCGAACCAGGTCGAATCCCCGTGGCCCGTTGGGTCGTGCCTCCGGTCGCGGTTACTGTCATGGCCATGCCCGTGGTCGTGGTGGCAGCCAGGTGACTCGCATCACACAACCTAATGTACCCGCCCGCCCCCGGAAGACGGGCAGACGGGATGCCGGGATTGGGACCTGGAACCGTGTGGGATGCGCTCGCGCCATGATTGGCCGCGGAGCGAACGGATGAGGGATGATTCATCGCAGAGGGGGACCTCATTGGGGCTTGCGGCCAACTAGTTATCATCTCTAAACTGCTGAACAGCCAAAGCCCTCGGATCAATCATCACCACCAACCTTAATTGGCCTGAGCCCTAACTCACCTCCCGTCCTTTTCTTTTCCTGCTTCTCCCGGCCGTTCTACATTGGCCGTGTTTCTCGCTGTTGCCTCGCTGCCTCCCTGTCTCGTCCCCAACCCTCGTCGCCCTGCCTATACACGTATCATCTTATCTCACCCCGCTATCCGCCCGCCATGGCCATCTACAGCGCCGTCCCGCCACCCCCCGATCAGTCGGCGACACCAACACCAACTGCCACGGCTGTTGCCAGCACACCCATTGCCGCTCCCACGACTCCCACGCCTGCCGTCAACGCCCCCGCGACCCCAGTCAAGAACGGCGCCATTGACATTGATGCTTGGACCATCTCGGCTCTGCAGTCCCTCAGCGTCTCACCTGTCGCCCGCGGCACTGGCACCCCGCTCGCCATCCCCCTCGACAGCGAGGTCAAGGTCAAGGTCAAGGAGTCAACCACTGTCGTCGAGCATTATGTTAGCTTCCCAGATGCCAAGACGCCCGAGCCGCCCCGCAGGCCGCTGTCCAGGCGAGACAGCCAGCGCAAGCGAGAAGCCGTGTTGAAGGGCAAGGAAGGAAGCCGACACCGCAGGCGTTGGGAGAATGGTATGTCGCGAAATCCGGCCCTCTTCTTGCATTGGTCTCGATGTGAGGCATCATGCTCATAACTTGTGCCATTAGACCGCCTCATCAACGTCCCCAACGTGCAGCCACCTCTGCCGACCGACTGGGAAGTCCATCCCACGCACCCTGTCCACCACATCCCCTACCAGCTCGCCCAGTTCTGGGATCGCGGCGTCCGCCAGAACCACGACGATAAGCTTGCCCAGATTCAGGCCGCGCGAAAGAAGCAGCAGCTTAAAACAGGCAGCGCTACCGGCCTGAGCGCAGGCGAAGTCCCGCGTGACCTGCGCGAAGCAGCGAAGCGCAGCCCTGTTGTACGGAGCTGGGTGCGTGCCCTGGAGGAGCCTGTCAGAGAATACCTGTGCAGCAGCCAAGAATCTGAATCAAAGGAACAGAGTGAAGAAGAGCCATCACAGGAAGACCTTGACAGTGCGGCCGAGCAAATGGATTCCGAGGATGAAGAGATTGTCTTCGTCGGAAGGAACGGTGCCATGCGGGAGCTGCAAGAGAAGAAGACAACTAGGTGGAAAAAGGCCCACAGGGAGGTATCCCAGGAGAAGGTTGATACGGGTATGGTGTTTGATTCATTTGGTAATGACGACAGCGCCGCATACAAGTCAGTTTCACCCCTTTGACCTGTCTTGAACAGAACCTGCTCACACATCTATAGGCGATGGCTCACCCACTCCATCTCTGATTACTACGGTCTGCAATCCCGCTCAGTAACGCTCCCGAATCCGTCTCGCCGCGTTGTGTATGTGGGCTTGAAGCAGATGCAGGCAAAACCCTCGCTTCCGCCGTTGTGGAAGCTGCCCCGGCCCCTGTGGGAGGTGTGCTAAATGACTTTTTGCTTATAATAGGCCCGGTGGCCAGTCAATTTTTCTTTTATAAATAAATTCCTAGGCGGCATGGCTATATATATCAGCTATAGACTGTAGACGGAGGACTGGGAAATAGACCAGGCCTTGCTGGGATTGCGGGACGTGCTTGATGTGAGATGTATGCTATGGTGAGGTTGTATCCTATTCCAACAACGTATGACTCCCAGTCGAGGTACAGAAGGGCTGTGCCGTGGATGAGCATCTTCGTGGTTACGCGAGTAAGAAATCCATAGCACATGACACCAATCAGTGCTCAAATCCCATGACGAAGAAAATGTACATGAATCAACCTGGCAACTCATTATAATGGGGCTGCGATGGACGAGAGTAAATTGTACGAGAATGCATCGAATTTGATATGGAATATCCCCTGCCCCCTTCCTACCGGCCTTGAAATACTAGAGCTATATACAGCCTGAAATGGTAATAAGTTCGTCTCTGGGACTCGGTGCAGAGTGGGTTGGCATCTTACGGCATCAACGGTCTCTCTCTCCGCTCCGATTATCCACGCACCCTCTTTCACCTTTGTTAACCCTCTAAAAACGCCCATGGAGTGAAGAGCCACCTATCTCGGTGCTGGTTTAGAACCCACGCCGGTATTCTACTGGAATAGAGGGCCAAACCCTTGGAAAACATAGAAAAACTAAGACGAAAAAGAAAAGCGCCCATTAAAAAACAAAACCAGTAAAAAAAAAAAAGGCACCCTGCTTGTAGGTGTGAATCAAGCCGTCGTATAGACGCACGTACCATTTGGCACCTTTTAAGACAGCTTCATCCCTACCCAGCTATTGACATGTCCTTCTGGAACCGAATCCTCAATCTCATGAATGGGCTTATCTAGAATCCTGAACCAGAAGGCCGGCAGCCTGATGATGGCAACGCGGAGCCACTTGCTCGGGCCTTGCCCGCGGTTTGGGACCACTGCTTTGATGGCACGGTAAAATTTGTGCTCTGAGGGAGTATACGGGTTCTCGGGGAGGCGCAAAACGTCGTCGATTACCTCTTGATCGACCGCAAGACAGACCTGGAACCGCGGGTTTTCATGGGCGATATTGTCTGGGTCAGAACCCAGCTGAGAGTCGACCCATTGGGCAAATAGCTGCCCGACCTTGCCCATATCCGCATCTTGAAGAAGGCGTGGGTCTTGGACGATTTCATTCCTGTATCGCTTCATGAGCTCCTGGTTTGGGGTCGGGTCCAAGCTGCTCGAGGCAAAGCTGCCGTAAGGTCGGATGTCAGAGAAGACAATATACTCGATATATGAAAAAAGGCGCACGAGCGCGGCATGAAACGCGGCATCTGACCCTGGCGTGTAAACGAGGCGGTAGAAGAGAAACCCCCATGAGTTGGCGTGCCTCGTATTGTGAGGAATTTCTGCAAGCCTCTTGAGTTGATCGCGACAGTTGCGTCCGATTTCGATATCAAACTGGTAGGGCTGGCCTAAGTTGTCGCGTAGTCCCTTTTCATCATACAAGGAGCTCGGAATGGGCACATGTGAGGTCGCCATAGTGCAGAGCAAGTGCAAGTTGGGGAGCAATAGAGCGACGGAGATACAAAGACCAAAATACAAAATGCAACCTCATTTGCACTTGGCGGCGTTGGTCGGGATCAAAGCAGGGGCATCTGAGTGTCAACCAACAATAGGACATTGCCTTGTGGTGTCCCAACCCGCCAGCTGTTCACCCTGATTCGTTGCCGAGCGTTTTGGATACAAACCCCAGAACCCTGTTTCCTCCCAATACCCGACCATACTTCAAAACCTTCTCCTGCACAGACATGGCTAAAAAACGATATATTCCTGATTCTCCATACTCCGTTGCCAGCAGCGTCTCTAAAACTTGAGACGCAAATATGTTCATCCCCGCCCGTCGCAGAAACAGTCCCCACTCCGTATCCTTTGAAGTAACCAGTTTTTGGAAGCCGGAAGAAGGCGCGGCAAATCGCGACATGATCTCCAGAGCCCATTTACTCAGCGTTTTCTCGGCCCCTTGCACGAGCTCTACTGTAATATCTCTCTGGAGAGATGCCGTGAATTGGACAAAATTCGTGTAGGCGCCCTTGTCGGACTCGCAAATATCACACACGTATTCCCC
Source organism: Calonectria henricotiae (assembly GCA_020623695.1). NCBI lineage: Eukaryota > Fungi > Ascomycota > Sordariomycetes > Hypocreales > Nectriaceae > Calonectria > Calonectria henricotiae. The sequence continues at coordinate 69,640 of JAHVYB010000152.1, forward strand.
CAATGGATTTGCAACAGAGACAAGGATAAACAAAGATTCGTACTTTTCACTTACACGTTCAACTCTTTGGTGGAGCGGTGTGGCCACCGCTGACCCTGGAAGCGGTTTCTGCTTCGCCTTGAGTAATGATGTGAGGAGTACACCGACACCTGGCGAGACTGAAATATCTGCTTCAAACGAGAGCGGCGAAATTATTTCCTTACGCAAAGTTGAGCCAGATGGCCACGCTATCTCATTGTATTGCGAAAAGTCTTTATCGATCAGCTCCAACTGCGGCCATGCCTGTTCGATTTGAGATAAGACCTTTCGATCTAAACTTGTTGAAACAATCAGTCTATATCCCGTCAATGGAATATTAAAGGTGGGAATTGGAGCACTGGAGAGGTCTAGGTGTGGATTGATATGCTGCCGTGGAGATAGATGGGCCTGAACTAATGGGGCCAGCGACGCCTGATTTCTTGGTTCTTCCTTCTGAGGATTGCTGTTTGACATCTTGAGCTTCTTCGGAAATCGAAGATGAAGAAATGTTGACAGTAACTTGGTTGTGGCACTAGAGTCGGTTGAAAACGGTAAAATACTATTCGGGCCACAAGTAGTTTTCCTTTTCGCTGCGTGAGAATGAGTAGCGACTCGAGATCTTAAAATACCGTCCAATAAGTTTTGTTTACGAAGCACGATTGAATCATCAGCCTCGAGCACCCCCTCAACTCTCGTCGAGTTCATGTCCTCATCGCTAGTACTTGTGTCAGATTCAAAGTCTTCTTTATCGCAGGAAATATTAAGAATAGAAGGCCCTTGGGGATGTGGTATATAGCTATCACTGCAAAGGTAAGGTGCTTCAAGGATAAGGTACTGCCGACTGTCCGGTCCAGGTGAGTCCAAGACTTCCTTGGGTAACGCTCGGCCACTTGCTTGCGGTATTGGCGTCCACTTTAGGCTTGCGCCTAGTTGAAGGGAGGTGTTAGTCGGGTTTAGAGAAAAAGCTGGCCCAAGTGCTGCTTTCATCCATCTAAACTGGATTTCTGAGCTTGATAAGTGGGAATGCCATTCTGGGTCCGAGATGTCAAAATTGAGATTGGGTACTTCCACTCTCAAAAGGGACTCTGTTGCTTTCAGCCTTTCGCTTTCGACATTCTGGGCTGTGCGTTCATGACAGGATTTCAATATTTCTTCCATAGCATCGTCAAAAAATGCCGTTGGGGTTATTGGGTGGGACTCCCGTTCAAGTGGGCTTTCCTCTGCTACATCTAGCTTCTCGCCAAGAGAATTCCAGTCCTCAATTTTATCTGGGCTGGAGATCATCAGAGGTACATCAACTTTGAGGTTAGAACTGTTGCACTGCAGAGATATAATGTCTTCAATTGCGTCCTCCAGAAGGGAATTAGTCGCGATGGAGGGAGCGACGACGTCAGAGTCAAGGGTGCCATTTTGCATAGCTTGTCGGAGTTTGTGGACAGAAGATGTCTCGGGGCTACTAGGCTCAGATGTCAAGTCGATGATGGTGGCGCGCTGGTTGGGTAAAAATGGACTGTCGACATCGAATGGCGGGGAAATAGGAGAGGAGACTGGGTTAATATGAAACCTCGCCAACTAACAAATGTTAGTCGAAAGTTTTTGAGGGAGATAACATCTTACTTGGCGTAAACCAAGATCCTCCTCCGTTAGCTTCGAGTAGTTAGAAGCGCTATGGAGGTCGTTAAGATCTTTAAGCATTTTCTCGGCCCTGTCGGACACTTCAGCTTTCTCGCGGTCAAGTTCCCTCGATGCGAGTCGCTGCCACCTTGATGAAGTGGATGAGAATGAAAGGCCTTCATCTTTGTCGACATTAACTGGAGTTAATGGGAGCCATTCGCGAAACACATTGCATGAAAATTTGCATGAGATATTGTTTAAATACCGATGGAAATCTTTACTGAAATCGCACTCCAGATCCAGGGGCTCCGAGGGGAACCGTAATTGACCTAGAGTTCTTGAGCCATCATCCAACGGAATAGACGGGACCAGGCCAATCATTTCTGCGTATGGTGAATCTAAGGTTTCCAAATTTGGCACCGGCTCATCCCCGAAATCTATATCGATGCATGTAGAAGGGAGCGAGGCGCTGGTGAGATTGGGTTGGTGTATTAAACTATCCCTTCCTCGTGAGGACGTCTCTTGGAGGCGTTCGATTTGGTAGGGGAAACAAAACAGGGCATCTCGGTGATCATGAAAACAGTTGTGTGCCTGAGCGTAATCGACGGCACTCTGAGTTTGTTGGATATAATCACTTGTATCGGCCATGTCAACCTAAGACGAGGGCACATGAAAGAATGAACAAGACAGTGGAGGGATGCCTGGGTAATAGGGAATTTGAATTTATGGACAATCCTGAGGCAGACTGTTTGCTCAGAAATTGGCAACAATCCGCCCAAGCCATACCTTCCACGGGCTCTATCTAGGTACCCAGAGCTACGGTACCAGAAAATGGATACGCCAGCTCTTAATCTCGTGATGTTGCAGAAGCACAAAATCGTTACATCATGGGAAGCTCCTCGTAGATATTCCTTGTTATGATATGGGCAATCCCGGAGGAAATCTGCAAGCAAGGTAACAAATCGAGACCCCAAACAGGGCTAATTCGATATTGAATAAAAAATTTGGAAACGTGCAGACCGACCCGAAAGGGATGCCTTGTAATACCCCGCCAACAGGGCCTAGATATAAACAATGATAGCGGATGACTCGGGGTAATTTAGCGCCAATGGCCCCGCTGTACCCGCTGAGCTCTGTCCTAACTCCGGCATCATTACGTCGGGTGCCTCAAGATCAAGCCTGCCTCTTTGTCCATGGAGCTATCTGAAAACTAACCCTCACCAACCCCCCACCTCCTCTCCCTGTTAACGCCCCGTGGCCAGATGAAGCATCATGGCGTATGTTGCGCCCATCCACAGAGCAACTAGCATCCGGCATGTGCTCCGGGCCAAGCTTCTTTCTCCCGATATCGAAGACCTCATCGTCGCGTAAGCCTTCCTACCTACTACGTCGAGATGCAAGACTGACGAGACTCGGTAGCAAGGCGAACCGCCTCGAGGTATGGCGCCTAACCGACGATGGCCTCGACTGCCTCCACACGAAGCTCATCCACGGCACGATAGCCATGTTACAGCGCCTGCAGCCCAAGGGTTCTGAGACCGACATCCTCTTCATCGGCACCGATCGATTTCAATACTTCAATGTTTCTTGGAACCCGGAAACCAACCAGCTTGAAACAGTCGACCGGCTGATTGAAGATAGCTCAGAGCCGTATATGCGACACTCTCAGAGCCAGAACAAGTGCTTGGTTGACCCCACAGGGCGTTTCTTAGCTATGCACCTCTGGGAAGGCGTCCTGAATGTTTTTCGACTACCTACGCGCAAAGGATCCACGACAAGGTTGGAGGTGCTTGACCAAGTCCGTCTAACAGAGCTATGGATGAAGGCCAGCACATTTATCCATAGCCGTACAGGCCACCCGAGAATCGCTTTCCTCTACAAAGCCCAGCTGGATCAAGAGGAATCACGAGTCGCCATCTACAGACTCACAAGGGATGACAAGGGCGGCGAAGTTTCCAAGTTTGATCCTCATAGGGATCGGGAGCTTGACATTGTTATTCCCGACCCCTACGCCTCCATGCTGATCCCTGTGCCCGTGGATGAAGAGAAGCGATATCATGTGCGAAACAACGAGGGAGCCAAGGCTCATTTAGGCGGTCTACTCGTTGTTGGAGAGACTCTCTTGACCTACTTTGACAGTTTGACGTACACAAGCGTGTCATCTGGCCTCAGTGAACCCAAAATTTTCGTCGCATGGGTTGAGTACGATGGTACCCACTACTTCCTTGCGGACGATTATGGCCGCCTCGATCTCCTAACGATTGAAACGACGGTCGAGTCAACCGGTGTTGTGGTGACAGGAATGACAGTGTCGCCAATGAAGTTCGAAAACTCTATTGCGATTACATCAAGAGCATCAAGTCTAGTCTACATGGGCGATGGCATTCTCTTTTTAGCTTCGCATCACGGTGATTCTCAATTATTCCAAGTCGACACCACATCAAACTCACTGATGTTGATCAAATCAATCTCCAACAATGCCCCAATTATGGACTTTTCCATCATGGACATGGGAAATAGAGAGGGCGATACCCAGTCTGGAAACGCGTTTTCTTCCGGGCAATCTAGGATTGTGGCGGGCTGTGGTGCATACCGTGATGGAAGTCTTCGGAGTATTCGGAGTGGCGTAGGGCTCGAAGATGGAGGAATTCTGGACGAGCTAAATGACACGAGAGCTTTGTTTACATTACGCTCTTGCGCGTCTGATCTTGTCGATACCTTGATCATCTCATCTGTGGCAGAGACCAGAATATTCAGCTTTAATCCTGAAGGGGGTATTGAAGAGGTGTACTCTTTCCAGGGCATGATCCAGGATGCAGAGACTCTATTGGCTACAAACTTGCCCAATGGACAGGTGCTGCAAATTATGCCCAAAACTGTATTGTTACTTGATTCTGAGAGTGGTGTTGTCTTGAACAGATGGGATGCCCCTGATGGGAAATGCATCACGAGAGCTTCTGCGAACAGCAAATGGGCATTGCTATCGGTTGAAGGCACCACTCTGGTGTGCTTGAACTTGCTACAAAATCTCGCAGCCCACTCCCAGGAGTCTCATATATTGGCTTCAGGGCAATCAGATCAAATATCTTGCATTCATGCAGCCCGGGATCCTCCAGACTTGGGAGTTGTCGGCTGGTGGTCATCGGGTCGCATCTCTTTAATTGATATGTCAACGTTGAACTCGATTCATGGAGAGTCGCTGCGGCAAACAGAGGAGAGTGCCACTGTCCCTCGAGACATTGCGCTTGTTCAATTGCATCCGCCAGAAACATCTGGTCCCACCCTGTTAATTGCCATGGATGATGGAAACGTCGTTGCCTTCAATGTTTCTACGAAAGGTTTTGCCGTGACTGGCCGGAAGAGCGTGACGCTCGGAAGCAGCCCGGCTCGACTACACATTCTGCCACAACAAGACGGCACATGCAACGTATTTGCAACAACCGAGCATGCCAGTCTCATTTATAGTTCTGAAGGTCGCATTATCTACTCTGCCACCACGGCTGATAATGCTACATTCGTCGCTCCTTTTGATTCGTACGCTTTTCCTGACTCTATCGTCTTGTCGACAGACGATCATGTCAAGATTTGCCATGTGGATAAGGAACGGCTCACGCATGTGAAAACATTAGCCGTGCACGAAGCAGTCAGGAGAGTTGCTTACTCTGCTGGCCTTAAAGCTTTTGGTTTGGGTTGCATCAAGAAAGAACTAGTTGGAAGCGAGGAGGTCATCACAAGTACATTCAAGCTAGTTGATGAAATCATCTTTCAGGAGCTAGGGACACCATTCTTGCTAAATGCATCAAACTCCTTGGAGATGGTGGAGTGCGTGATCTGTGCCGAATTACCAGACTCTAATGGGAATCCAGCCGAACGGTTTATAGTCGGAACAAGCTTCGTCAATGATGGCCAGGTTCAAGAAATGGGCGATTCGAAGGGCCGCATTCTAGTTCTTGGCATCGATGAGAACCGCCAAGTATACCAGATCTTGTCTCACAAGTTGAAGGGGCCCTGTCGTTGCTTGGGCGTCATTGACGATCATATCGTCGCTGGGCTCTTCAAGACCGTCGTCGTCTACAAGTTTGTAGAGGAAACAAGCAGTTCAGGCTCCTTGCAAAAGCTCGCATCATACCGACCAGCAGCCTTTCCGATAAGTCTCGATATTTCGGACAGCATAATTGGGGTGGTCGACCTGATGCAATCCCTATCATTGGTTGAATTTGTTCCGCCACAAGATGGGAATAAGGCGAAACTTGAAGAGATTGCCAGGCACTTTGATCCAACATGGGCAACGTCAGTCTGTCACCTTGAAGGTGAGAGGTGGCTTGAGGCGGATACACAGGGCAACCTTCTTGTTCTACAACGAAACGCAGAGGCGCCGACGGAAGAAGACCGCTGCCGGCTTGAGATTACGAGTGAAATCAACCTTGGCGAACAAGTTAACCGAATTCGTAAACTCCATGTTCCAGAAAGTGAAAATTCAATCGTTTCACCAAGAGCATTCCTGGGAACCGTAAGTGGCAGACAATGAATCGAGCACGATGTCTCCAACTAACACAATGAAAACAGACCGAAGGATCTCTCTATTTATACGGAGACATTTCACCTCACTATCAAGATCTGTTGATGACATTCCAATCAAGACTAGAAGAATACATTGACACGCCCGGCAACATTGATTTTAAAGTGTGGCGTGCATTCCGAAATGACACCAGGGAAGGCGAAGGCCCTTACCGATTCATCGACGGCGAGATGGTGGAGAGGTTCCTGGACATGGACGAAGGAAAACAAGAATTGGTGTGTGAGGGACTAGGGCCTACTGTTGAAGACATGCGAAACACGATTGAGGAGTTGAGAAGGATGCATTGAGGCTGAGTGAAAAGCTCGCTAGATTCAGTCAACGAGTGGTTTGGTATGTTGCACGGATCCTGGCCTAGATGCTAGCAGGCATCCATCCACTCGCCCAAATATTAGACGTAAAGGACGAAAGGGTCGACGGTGATTGGTCAGAATTGATGACCAGGCACAGCCATATCAGTGACTCAATTGGGCCGTATTCTATGGCGATTAAGAAATAGAAGGCTTTGGGATAAGTAAAATGATGTAATGAGAGAACAACAAACCAAATCAATCTTTTTTTTCAACATGTTGATGTCATGTTGAAGTATTATGGTTCATCCGTGGCAATCTTTTGAAGGCCCCAGATATCCGGAAGACTTCGGAAACCCCACCCGAAATCCACCGGACCAATCATGGCCCATCAATTTCCGAGCTTGAAGCTGATTTGCAGCCTCAGGCCGCACTTTTCGCCCAAAACTTTCGGCAAAGCATCATCAGCCGATATCCACCAAGGAAAAGACCTCAACCTTCCCTTCGACGACCCTCTTCCCGCCAACGCCACCATCCCGACCCTCACGATGGCGACTCTCGCGACTGCTTCCCGTCTCTGCTTGCGCTCGGCAGCCAAGCCGGCCGTCCCCGTCGTGCGGGCCCTCAGCACCACTGCCATGCGCCCCGGCAGCGCGACGGCCTCGGCCTACTCTAGCCCTTTCAAGGGTGAGACCAAGGGCAGCCAGATCCCCGACTTCGGTGCCTACGTCTCCAAGAACGGCGAGAACAAGAACAAGCTGTTCTCCTACTTCATGGTTGGCGCCCTCGGTGCCGTCAGTGCCGCTGGTGCCAAGAGCACTGTGCAAGGTGGGTGGACATGGTTTGGGATGGGTTGCCATTGAGCTGCAATTGAAGCTTCTGATGACCTCCAATGCATTCGAAAGTATCAATTGATGGTGCTAACAATGTATTTGCAGAGTTCCTGGTGAACATGTCCGCCTCTGCCGACGTTTTGGCCATGGCCAAGGTCGAGGTTGATCTCAGCTCTATCCCTGAGGGCAAGAACGTGAGTTGTCATGGGACGGGTCTCAGTATCAAGGCGGCAATACTAAATGAATACAGGTCATCGTCAAGTGGAGAGGCAAGCCCGTCTTCATCCGACACCGAACTCAGGAGGAGATCGACTCCGCCAACAAGGTCAACATTGCTTCTCTCCGACACCCCGAGGCCGATGACGACCGTGTCAAGAACCCCGAGTGGCTTATCATGCTTGGTGCGTTATTCCACAATCCACAACTTTTTCTGCGCCCGCTTCCCCAACGATGGATATATTTGTCCCTCCTGTTGTTGATACTAACATTTGCTGCCACAGGTGTCTGCACTCACCTGGGTTGTGTCCCCATCGGTGAGGCCGGTGATTACGGTGGCTGGTTCTGCCCTTGCCACGGTTCTCACTACGATATCTCCGGCCGTATAAGAAAAGGACCCGCTCCCCTCAACCTCGAGATCCCCGAGTACGATTTCCCCGAAGACGGCAAGCTGGTTGTTGGTTAAACAGGTCCCGGGTGTAAGAATATTTGGGGGGACCATTTCTTGCGATGGAGGAAGCATAGACTGGCGGGGAGAAGACACTTGCCCCGATGGGCGCACCTACTGTTTCTTAGACGTGGCCACGGTCCATTGTATAAAAATAAAACGTCCTAGGAAAGTTCACTTGATGGGCTCAAAATGAGGAGTGTGGGGTGGACCGATGTATCCCATGTGAGAGAATCTGACTAATTGATATTTTTTCCCTTGTACATTGAAATTATGGCTCGGCTTGGACACACATCCCGTTCGTGTGGCAAGGCTTGTTGGGTGCTGGAAACACTGCCTGCCCCATTGCCAGGAGAGGCCGGAATGGTCAGCATGGGCCCAAGCACACAAAGGGTGCGTAGAAAGCGGTGAACGAGATACAGTTCATCCATCTTTTATAAATAGTTGAAGAGGTGGCCATGGTAGATATAGCCTCAATGTCCGTCAAACAGGATGCGAGACCAAACGTCGTTTAAACGTAAGAGCTGCCAAATATATCTATATGCTAATAAAGGAATATAACATGGGATACGATTCGTTACAAAACCATCATAGAATGTGAAAATATTGGATACAAGATGGACAGCCCAGCTTTTGTCTTTTTTTGAACTCTATACCCTGGCAGTCCGACTCATTACAATTCATCAGTGGCCATGTCCGTCATCCTCTCCCTGTGGTTCGGGATCCAACTTGATCAGGGTATCAATACGCATGATGCTGATGCAAGCCTCAACAGCACTCTTGAGCTGTCGGACCTTGCTAATACTGGGCTCCAGGACACCAATCTTCACCTCGTCAACCACCTTGCCCCGGGCGAGATCCAGACCGTAGTTTTTATAGCCCTTCTTCTTCGCAATAATCTTTTCGTCCTCGCTTCCCTCACCCTCCTGGATGCGTTGTGACATGGCGTGCCTTGATCGCAGCTGGGCAACGAGCTCTGCTGCATCCTTGGCAGCGTTCACGGCAAGAGTCTTGGGGATGACGAGGAGAGATTGGGCAAACTCGCCAATGGCCAGCTGCTCTCTGGAGCTGACCGTGCTGGCAAACTCTTCGAGGAAGATGTGCAGAGCAGTCTCCACAGCACCGCCTCCCGGAACGATGCTGCCACTCTCAAGGGTTCGCTTAACCGCACAGAGTGAGTCGTGGACAGAGCGCTCCATCTCGTCCAGAGTGAAATCGTTGGGGCCTCGGAGGATGCAGGAAGCCGAAGAATGAGACTTGGTTCCCTTGACCAGGATACACTCATCGTCAGAAATGCGTTCCTGGACAACCTCCTCGGCGTGTCCCAAGTATGAAGGGTCAAACTTCTCGTCGCCGTTCAGATCAGACAGGGTGCTTAGAAGAGTAGCACCAGTAGCCCTAGCAATTCGTCGGAGATCCTCCTTCTTGCATCTTCTCACACCCATAGCGCCTCTCTCAACAAAAGCCTTCAAGACCAGGTCATCAATACCCTTAGTGGTGAAGACAACATTGGCTCCTGCCTTCAGAATCATGTCCACTTTCTCCAGGACCATACCAGATTCACGTGCTCGAATCTGCTCCAGCTGCTGAGGGTCATCGACAGTGATCTGGACGCCAAGCTTCATTCGTTCCTTCTGGAGGTTCATGTCCAGCACGGCAATCTTGGCGTCTTGGATACGAGTAGGCATGGCCTGCGAGGCGACAGTGCAGTTCAAGGCATAACCCTTAACCAGAATGGACTCGAGTGTACTCTTTCCGTGGGCCTTGAGGATGTTCACGGCCTTCACGGGGTATTTCACCTCGTTTCGGTTGTTGGTAGTCTTGACAGCTTGCATGGCATCAACGACCATGTTGGCAAAAAAGTCGGAATCGGCACCAATAATTTTGCTGGACATGGAGGTCTTGGCGATGTTGATGAGGGACTCTCGGCCGAGGTTCTCGACCTTGATGCTGACATTCTCGTTAAGATATTTGATGGCCTCTCGCAAGGCAAGTCGGTAACCAGTAATGATGGTGGTGGGGTGTATACGGTTCTTCATCAACTCGTTGCCTCGACGCAACAACTCAGCAGCAATGAGAACAACAGAGGTGGTGCCGTCACCAACCTCCTTGTCTTGCTGATGGGCGAGGTCTACGAGGATCTTTCCGGCGGGGTGTTCGACGTCGAGAAGACTGAGGATCGTAGCACCATCGTTGGTGACAGTCACATCCTAGCTGCAGTGTGAGAAGGGGACACCACCATGTTGGGGGCTGCACGGGAGTTTCTTACACCGATCTCGTCCACCATCATCTTATCGAGACCACTAGGACCGAAGGAACTCTTCACGACGTTTGCGATGGCCTGGGTAGCGAGGACTATAGCACAAGTCGGTCAGCATCTTCATCATCACCGCCGCCATATAGGCCCCCCACATGCCCCCTAACACAGCGAGACGTACCATTCTGGTCGCGGATATCAGAGCCAGAAATCTTCTGACCGCCAAGAAAAAGGGTGCCATTTCGAGGCTGCTCGAACATGGAAGCCATAGTTGCAGCTTTTTGGAGCGTTGACGTGGAATGGCGGCTGCGTCAACGTTTGGGGAGCGGAGCGGAATAGCGAAGCGTCTGGAAATTCTGCCAGGCTCCAGAAGCTGTGAAGCTCCTCTGTTGCGGGTGTGGTTGGTGCCCCTCGACTTTTTTGTCGGAGGGGTGCGTTGTTCCGGCGCCGGGGGGGGCTCCCAAGTGATGGCCAGGTGCCAGGTACCAGGGGTGTTCTTTTCTCAAACTTCCAGTGGCGGTAACGGGGGAGGTACTTTGCTCCAGTACCTTCCACCCGGCGCCTGTTAAAGAAAGGCAGGACCCGGGCCACTGCACGGGCCACAGTGCGACACCGCAAGCTGGGAATAACTTGTGCAGCAGGGCTCCTTCCCCATGTGCCCCGCCATTGGCCAGGCGTCAAAATTGGGCTGGAAAATTTCCCAGGTATTGGCGATTGGCATCGGTGCCCCTCCTTCCTGCCCCCAAGACACAGGCACACACTCACTTGAGATAGCGGGGCACTGCACAATCGGGAGTGACTCCGCGTCGACTCATATCTTTCTTTCCCTTCACCAGATATCCCACCCTTCTTCCTTTTCTTCTTTTATTCCCTTTGCGATACCTGCGTCTTCAAAAAGTTCCACAGGCTACCCCGATAGCCTGGTTTCTTCTTTCTTCGACTTCAGCCGAATTACACTCCGATTGCGCTACAATGTCCGAGAACGCCCCCGCCGAACCATCCAAGAGCGCCTTGAAGAAGGCCGAGAAGCAGGCTCGTCTCGCTGCCGAGAAGGCTGCAAAGGCTGCTAAGCAAGCAAGCCTTCCCGTTGTCGGTGGCAAGAAGACCGACGACATCATCGGCATCACTGTTTCCAAAGCTGAAAACTTCCCACAATGGTACCAGGAGGTTGTCCTCAAGGCTGAGATGGTCGAGTACTACCAGGAAATCTCCGGTTTCTTCATCCTTCGCCCCCTGTCTATGCACATTTGGAATGAAATCCGCAGGTGGTTCCAGGGCCATATTGAGGAGATGGGTGTAGAGGAGACCAACTTCCCCATTTTCCTGTCCAGCAAGTCGCTTGAGAAGGAGAAGGACCACGTCGAAGGGTTTGCCCCCGAGCTTGCTTGGGTCACCAAGGCGTAAGTATTCTCCCCACATATCTTTTGACCGCGCATTCTCTGACAACTTACCAGTGGTGACAAGGACCTTGAGGTTCCCGTCGCTGTTCGTCCTACCTCCGAAGCCGTCATGTACCCCTACTACAGCAAGTGGATTCGCAGCCATCGAGATCTCCCCTTCCGTCTCAATCAGTGGAACTCTGTCGTTCGTTGGGAGGCTAAACAGACCACTCCTTTCCTCCGAACTCGAGAGTTTCTCTGGCAGGAGGGTCATACTGCCCATTTGACTGAGGAGCTTGCTGGAAAGGAGGTTTTGGAGATTCTCGAACTCTATGCTGGTGTTTACGAGAAACTTCTCGCTGTCCCCGTCGTTCGAGGCCGGAAGACTGAGAACGAGAAGTTCGCCGGTGGATACTACACCACCACTGTCGAGGGTTACATCCCCTCCAACGGCCGTGGTATTCAGGGTGCCACTTCCCACGCCCTAGGCCAGAACTTCAGCAAGATGTTCGACATTACCGTTGAGGACCCTGCTAACAAGGGCTCTCACATCAATGTCTGGCAGAACTCTTGGGGTCTCTCAACCCGTGTCATTGGTGTCATGGTTATGATTCACGGTGATGACAAGGGTCTTGTCCTGCCTCCCCGCGTTGCCAAGACTCAGACCATCATCATCCCTGTCGGCATCAACAAGAACACCACTCCTGAGGACCGCAAGAAGCACGAGGAACAGGTTGATGAGATCCGATCTACTCTTAAGAAGGCCGGAGTGCGCGTTGACTCTGACTGGCGTGAGGGTTACACCCCTGCCTGGAAGTTCAACGACTGGGAGCTCCGAGGCGTTCCCCTGCGACTTGAGTTTGGTCCCAAGGACGCAGCTAAGGAGGTTGTTAGCTTCGCCCGACGAGACACTGGCGAGAAGGGTGTCATCCCCTTGGCAGATATTGCTACCAAGATCCCTGAACTCCTCGAGACAATCCAGAAGGACATGTACAACAAGGCTGACACCGCTTTCCGTGAGCACCGTATCCAGATTACCAACTGGGATGAGGTCCTCCCTGCCCTTGACAACAAGAACGTGGTACTCATCCCCTTCTGCGGTGACCCCAAGTGTGAGGACCGCATCAAGGAGCTCACCACCCGCACCGACGATCAGCCCGATGTTCCTGAGGGCCAGAAGGCCGCGACCATGGGCATGAAGAGTCTGTGCGTTCCATTTGAGCAGCCTGAGGGCATTGTCGCTGGTGAGACCAAGTGTCTCAACCCCGAGTGTGAGCGTCACGCCAACAAGTGGACCATGTTTGGGCGAAGCTACTAGACGTGAAGTACGAGTTGGTTTTTGGTGGGGAGCAAGAGGAGTTGGCCAGGAATGTTTATGATACTCATGTATGATTGGTTACGACCTATGCGTCTATGACAGGGATTGGGAAAGGAGTGCGATCCCCTGGGGAAACGATATACAAAAAAGTAGCTAGACCCAAGGATATAGATGTAAGAATAAAATTATCCATGATCTACCGTCCCATATATCTGTCCTCTCTGGATATTGTCTGTCTAACATCTAGCACCACGCGAATTTTTCATTAGCAACCCATTCGACTTCGTCCACAGACCCTTCTCCAAACCACTGCAGACTGGCGATGTTGTTGTCCTCTCTGACCTTGAACTCGGCGCCCAGCTCTGCAATTCCCTCTGCCACTCTCCTCACTCTCTCGCCGGGGTTCCAGATTTCGGCCTTCGCACACAACCACTCAGGCGCTTCGTTTTGTGCGACGCTTACAATGGCCTTGAAGCCCTTGGCGAGCTCTTCGTCAGATATGCTTTCGTCTTCAATCCTAAAACGTACGAAATACAGAGTGTTTTTCTCGGGGTTGGCCTTGCCGCCATAGAAAGAAAAAGTCCAGATAGCCCAAATTCGGGAGTCGGGACGGCCAGGGGGGGTATAGATAGCGCCCCGAATTAAAGGTTTCTTAGAAAATATGTTTTCACACATGAACTCCTCTCGCAAAAGGTGCCATTGGAGGGTGTCTAGGTCTGGTAAGACAACAGCACGGGTTTTCAAGGAAGTTCCCGAGATTTCTTTCCGCAGCAGTTGCTCGTCCTTTGCTGCCAGGGCGGGGAGATCTTCATATTTAATGATCTTGATGTTGTCATTCGGGCTACTCGAGGAATTCGCAATAGGGATTTCAAGCCACGTGCTCTCAAAAGGCTTCCAGCCAACGGTGTGGTAAAATGTCTTGCCAATATCTGACCAGAGCACAGAAAAAACTGCATCGCCATTCTTCTTTCCCTCAATTTCGCGCAGACGTTCGGCGAATAGTGCCACCATCTTGCGTGCGTAGCCTTTCCCGCGACACTCAGGGAAAGTGAAGACGCTGGCAACACCATAAGATGTCACTTCCTTGGTCGATCCATCCTTTCCGGAAATAAGGGCCTTTTTCCTGTAGCTCTCGAAACTAGACAGGATGGGCCGGCTGTCTGGTGCTTGACTTCCATCAGTAAGAATCCACGACACCATTCCCCCGTTGCCAGAAAGAGGCAAGTCGAGAAAGCTGGTTTCACGGTGGAGGTATTCATTAACTGGAAGCGTAAACCCCCAAAGATAGTGGTTGCCTTCCCAGATTCGTTGACGTTCTGCGTCGGTAGGTTGAGTGATGATGATTGAGGGGGAAGAGACCCCGGGCAGATTTTCGTGAGAGGCCATGATGAATACGAGTTGGGAGTGTGAAAGAACGGCCAGTCAGAAAAATCAATCATAAACCCAGGCTGGTCCGTATTTGCAGCTTTTGGTTTGTCGAGGTGTATAATATTGAGTTGAAACCGACTGCGAGAATTTCCCTAACAGTCAATAGATTATTAATGACAATCCCGTCATGAAGTGCCGCCTTTTGGACGACTAGTGTGCCCCGCCCCCACCTTGTCTTCGCCCCAATTGCTGTCCGTCGGCGGAGTTCCGAGAAGTTAATTAGGTTACTAATAATGCCAACTCGAAAGCGTGACAAATTAGTGGCCCAGTATGGTACTTGGTTATGGGAATTCTGGCTGATTGCAGGCCTAGGAGTATATGAGTAGGGGTTTTCAAAGAGATAAAAGATGAAGCATTATGGGCCCCGAAAGGTATGCCGCTTTTAGCTGAGGCTGAATGCCGCATACATAACCCAGAAATCGATTTAGGTAAATCACAATGCCTGCGGCTAAAGTGATATTGTATAATTGCAAATAGCAGTAGTGTATGTGCTCGGGACAGTCACCATTCGGAGATATAATGAATTCACAAATGATTTTGAATGAGTGGGTTGCTTTGGATCTGAAACAAAAGAATGTTGAGGATATTTTACAACTATATGAAAGTAAGTGTATATATACCATTTTCTCAGAAACTAAAGATGCGTAAGATTGTAATGTTTGGTTAATCTCTTATTGCTATTGGTTTAACTGCGGTTCCGTAAGAAGATGCCTGATTTGCTGCAGGTTTCGTTTGAAAAAGCTCATTGCTACTTTACATTGGCCCCGGAAAGTTGATTGAGCTATGCTTTGTGTCCGGTAATTAGCAAAGAGAAAATGTTAGAATTTAGGAACTACTCAATAAATACAAGGACCAATTCAATTGGGCTCAACTTTTTTGTTTGAAATGGTGGCCGTGATGGTTACTAAATCAGTTGGTTGTAGCTTTGGTGGGGTACAGGGTGGTCAACCACTTGAAGAGGGGCAACTGGACACAACTTCCAACAGCGAATTGCAAAACCGTGATCCACGTTAACAACAAAAACCACAACATCTCAATGGCGCTCCCTCTTCCCTTGGGCCTTGTGCCCTCGGAAGTGTCCTTTCTCTGCGAAATGGAACTTGTCACTGTCGTTCCCCGCCAACGACTCGACAGCATTGCTCTTCTCTCGGTGAGCGCGTCCCAGCGCGTCGTGCTACCGTCTTTTGCAAGTCTTCTAATAAACTGCTTAGGGTTCGACACCGATGCTCCGTCCACCATACCGAAGTAATCTGCCCCTATGGCTTGCGCTGCTCCTCAAGAAACAGCGCAGGGCGAGCATCCTTGCGCCGCCGTGGCTGTATCCTGATTCCTTACGCGGCATCATCTACCATGAGACAAAGATAGATACCAAAGGATGGGCCCCGCCGCCACCACCTCCTGTACGAGCCGATAGTCAAGGAAACGCTCGAAGAATAAATTCTGCAGATGAAGATTTCGTGCTGTCACCACCGTTCCTACCATCTTGTACAGCAGACGCACCGTCGGGAGCCCTCCCATACCACTGGTTCGAGCTCGCAGAGATGCTACTTGCACATGCAGCGGATGATGTCCCCAGCTCAGCTGAAGTACGGTCGCTGCTGCGTGACTTGCAGGAGGTGAGAGCAGCCAAGATGCGGTCGAGTATGGCCGAGTTGGAGAAGGGTGTCGATGGTGTCATGAGCTTGCGAGGTGTTGGTGCAATGGAGCTTGCTGAAAGCCGGGGATTCGTCACAAGCGTTGTTGATGGTGTTAGAAAGGTTGGTGCGAGTATTGAAGCTAAGCGTCGTGAGGATGAAGCAAGAGGTGGTAGAGAGGGCGGAGAGGAGAGTGACGAAGAAATGGGATTGTGAGGGAATGCTTGACAAACTGCACATCAATGCTGCTCAAGTGGTCAGGAGATCTGATACGAAAACAAGGGACACACGGGACTGGTATCGAAGGAACTGGGCAGTCAAGCCTAAAAGTAAGTTGTACCCTTTAGCATCTACCTGAGAATTGCTAAGTTTAATATTCAACGCCAGACCCGAACGCGATCAATGAACTACCCTATCGTGTCATTTTTGGTTTAAACACATCTGTATGACTAACCTCGCAGGATGAGCCCTCGACTCGTATCAATTTGGAAGGCCCAAATTGTCCATCAAGTCAGACTCCCCAGGCACATCCATATCCCGGCACTGATGCACCTTGTCTCCATCCCTTGAGTCTCCCTAACCGCTAATATGCTCATTTTCGAGTTCTTCTCAATCCCTTTGCCACTTGGCATGACACTAATGGCAAATTGCAGAAGGGAAACGGTGGACTTGAAGACAATACAAGCTAAGCCGATGGTACTGTTCTTACCAGTCATAGTTAAGCCGTGGCCGCTTTGGAGATCCATGGAGCCGAGGGATGTCGCCGTTGGGACAATTTCGCTTCCCCTTTGTACTCAATACGGGTGACAGATATCCTTGATTGGAAAAACCGGTATTGATCTTATTCATGAAACAAAAACCAACACCACCTCCTATCTTTGACACCTTTGTTTCCCGTCTTGCACCCGGCTTGTGTGGGGGTGATCGACGTTTTGTATCATAGAAGAAGAGGTCTCCTCCTGGGGGACGATCTTCGTCTGTACTATCCCCAGATCTTCTCCTGCTCACTGAGCCGTCAGCACCATCTGATAATAACGATAAATTTGAAGAAGAAGAAGAAGACGAAGAAGAAGAAGAAGAAGAAGAAGAAGAGGAGGAGGAGGATGAGCTCTGGTCCTCCGCTTCACTGGAAGCATCATTGCCGTCATTGGACTCTGACGGCCGTTGCAATAAAGCTGAAAGCCTGCTTTGTTGAGTATTGCTATTTTGATGGCCCTGGTCCTGGTTCAAGGCCCTGTCTGGGCTGTTACGACGCGGCCCATCTCCTGCACCACTGCTGCTTACACCGCTGTCACTTTCATGATTGGTGTCTGCTTCATCCCCAGCTAGGTAGCTACTATTTGAGTTGTCCAGCCGACTCCTGTTCGGTCTACCCGTGCTCGAGGTACTACTGGATCTGAACCTGGCACTGAATCTTGGCCTTGATGGACGTGATAACGCAGCTCTGGGAAAAGTTGGGGTAGCAAAAAAGTTGGTAGTGTCTAATGACGCATCGGGCGAATTCCTTCTGCTATCATCTGGGCTAGCTTGGGTAGCTGGAGGATTAGGCGGGTGGTGTGTTTCGTTGGGCTCAGATCCTGTCTCTGGCTGTGATTCTGTCTTGGAACTACCGGTAACAGTTATTGCCTGTCCAATGCCATCTGTATTATTAGCTGAACTGTTGCCGGCGTCATTGTCCAACGCTCGACTATTTCCAGTACTACTTTCCTCCCCGCTATGCTCAAGCCCTAACTCACTTGGGCCACTGTTCATGGATATGGTTTCAATGACGCGGGGAGCTGAAGTACTACTCCGACCCCTTTCGGCATTGTTGCTATTCTCATTTGGCGCACTGCCCGCTGAGACCTGATTTGAAGTGTTGCTTTTTGAGCCACTTGACCCAGGACTGCCACTCGCACCCTTACTGAGGCTGGGACTTTTTGGTTCGCTGAATGCACCACGAGGAGAGCTAGCGGCGTTGGAGTCATTCGTGTTGAGCGGTGCTGGCTGCTCTGTAGTAGGTCTTGTACCAGATGTGATTATTATGGGGGCGTTGTTAGAGTTGGCTATAGGGGAGCTTTGTGCTACGGGGATTTTGTCACATTCGTCACCTTCACCAGAGTTGGATAAAATAGAGCCACCTTGATTGTGTTCTTCTCCATTTGAATCATTTTGAGACTCATCGATCTTGGCTGCACTTTGGTTTGTTTCAATGCTGCCCAGAGTTACCCGGTTTTCGGTTACGATGTTGATGGGGTGTATGCTTGCTGGGGTGTTGATATCGCTCAGGGCCGAGCTGATGTCTGAACCACTATGGTGAGAAGGGCCTTCTATAAAAGCCTGAATGATGTCAATAAAGGGGCCCTGAAGCCTCTCACGTACTTCATAATAAGTAAGGGCTGCTGGATCCGGACTGAGGGGATCAATGGCTACTCCCCGATGGTCCAATCCGCTCATCAACCTGGGGGCACCAGGAAGCCTTGATCGAACCCGAGTTTGTCGGACGGACTGTGTTGGCCTGACTCTTCGAGGCATTGTGAGGATTGCATATATAATGGCGGATTAAAATCTCGAAAGAGGAGGGTTGGGGTTTTTGGAATAGTGAATTATGGACGAAAAGCAATGCTATTATATGTCTCTCAGACTTTTGGAAGCTGCACTACTTACTCAGAAGGACTGGAAGATAATGATTATACAGACAAAGCACATGTAGAATAGCAAATGAACATTCCCGCTTTTGCTTTGTAAGACTAAGGGATGCGTCGACAAGCCTTTGTGTTCTTCACTTGATAAAAATGGGGTGGCGGATGTGTTCATAGAAATGTCTATTAAACGAAGTGTTGACAGCACTCGCCTCAAGAATCTCTTTGTCGACATCTATGAACGCAACAATGACCCCCTGCAAATCGATTAGCTTGTATGGGGAGTGGCAGAATGCCTACCCTGCTAACTAGAACATTGTAATGATGGGGAAGCTTATGGGTGATTGAACGATAATAAACTTTGCAAAGAAATAACTAAAATTTCTCATTTATTCCGTCTATTTGCCTTCTCATTGCAATGGGGTTTGAACACCGCCTGGCATCGTGTGTGACCCTTGTAGTTCTTTTCTCGCGTGCTTTGCTCAAGCTTATCCCCATTCAGCGTCTTATCACAGGCCTCGGCCCCCGGTAGACCCATGCCAGTGCTGCCCCCGCAACCCATTCTAGGCACCCTGGGCCCGCGCCACGGCCCATGTGGTGGGCTGGTTGCCAGGGCCGATTGGCTGTTGTGATGGGTTGCGTCACACTGTCACAAGACCGGTGCGTGCAGTGCTAACTACCTTCAGTGGTGCCTTGCTGCAGCTGATTACAGCTTCCCTCCGATCTTCTTCCGTCCATAACCTTTATCATCTTCCATCCTTAACCCTCACCAACCCCGTTGAACTGCATCTGTCTACCTCGTGAACTACTCATTTTTGAGTCGCGTGCCATCATGAAGTTCTCCCAAGCTTCCCTCCTTGCCGCCTGCATCCCCGCCATCTCGGCGCGCTTCATCGAGAAGGTCGAGACCAACAACATCATCCTCAGCCCTTCTGAGGAGACCTACCTAATTGAGACCGCCCCAGGCAAAACGCAATGGGTCACCGAGGAGCAGAAGTGGGAGCTGCGCCGTGTAAGTTCTGTCTAGAGCTCCTGTTGCCGACAACCCTCTAACAGCCACCGTCGCGCAGAATGGCCAGCAGTTCATGGACATCACCAACGCCCGAAGCCTCGGCAGCAAGGCCAAGACCCGGGCCGCCGTGACTTTCCCCACGAAGTGCGTTAAGAAGGACGAAGTCGCTCCCCTTGCCAAGGGCCTTGACAAGGGCAACATGCGGAAGAATCTCGAGAAGCTGACCAGCTTCCACACCCGATACTACAAGTCCGAGTCGGGCCGTCAGTCCTCCGACTGGGTCCTCGAGAAGGTGGACAGCATCATCAAGGATGCTGGTGCGCAGGATACTGTCTTCGCCAAGAGCTTCCCCCATAACTGGCAGCAGCACTCTGTCATTGCTACTATTCCCGGCCAGACGAACCAGACTGTCGTCATTGGTGCTCACCAGGACTCCATCAACCTCTTCTTCCCTTCTTTCATGGCTGCTCCCGGCGCGGACGATGATGGAAGTGGTACTGTCACTACCATGGAGGTTTTCCGTGCCCTCCTCAATTCCGAGGAAGTCGTCAAAGGAAATGCTCCCAACACGATCGAGTTCCACTGGTACAGGTAATGATATTGAGCAATGCCGCATGCCTAGTCTGAGAGTTTAAGCTAATGCCTCCATTGTAGTGCTGAAGAAGGTGGTCTCCTGGGATCACAGGATATTTTCAAGTCTTACGAGGCTACTGGCCGAGATGTCAAGGCCATGCTTCAGCAGGACATGACAGGCTATGTTCAGAAGACCCTTGATGCTGGCCAGCCCGAGAGTGTTGGTGTCATTACCGACTACGTCGACCCTGGTCTGACCTCCTTCATCAAGACTGTCGTTGAGGAGGTAAGCAATCGTTAACTCCGTGATTTTCATCCGTCTCTAACACATTCCCGCAGTACTGCACTATCCCATGGGTTGAAACCAAGTGCGGCTATGCTTGCTCCGACCACGCTTCTGCCTCAAAGGCTGGCTATCCCTCTGCCTTTGTCATCGAGTCTGCTTTCGAGAACTCCGATCCCCATATCCATACTACCGATGATAACATCAAGTACCTCTCCTTTGACCACATGCTGCAGCATGCTCGCATGACATTGGGTCTTGTCTACGAGCTCGGTTTCTACGAATTCGAGGGCCAGTCTAGCGAGGACTGGAGTGATCTGTAAGCAGGTATAAATATTTTAACGACTTGTCTGTGTTTTGGGATTGATGGATGAGGGCGCATGATGCTAGAATGGCTTTGTTGGATCATATTGGATGCTTATGGATGGAATTTGTTTGTATATTGGCCATAGGACGATTAGAACCAGCCTAGAACAGGAATAATATGATTATTCCTACATATATATAGAGTGATGACTGGCTTTTGTGTGGATTCTTTTCACCACAACCAAGATGTTTATCAATTCATTACATGTAACCCAACCTCGACGATGTGTCAATTCCTCCCTCATACTGAACTTGAATCCTCTACGCCGCCTCATGCTTTGCCCATCAGAAAACAATGCTTTTCCCTTTTCCGAACACCAAGATGACACGATTACTGACCCTGGCCGTTGTTTGGTGGTTGAGGCTGTGTCCATCCAGCCTGGCCATTCTGCTGCTGCATCTGGGACATCAATGCAGCAAAGAAGGCCGGGTTGACAAAGGCGCCACCGGGGGCTCCCTGCTGGCCCTGAGCAGGCCAGCCGGGGGGCGGGGGAGGAGAGGCAGCCGCGCCGGCGTTGGCGTTGGGTGCTTGAGGCCAGCCGGCGAACTGAAAGCCAAAGTTGGGCGCTGTGGGAGCTGTGCCTTGAACAGGAGCAGGGCCAGCACCCCATTGAGCTTGGGGAGCGGCTGGCTGCTGTTGATTGCCTTGAGGGGGTAGGGAATATCCGTCTCGGGGCTGTCCAAATCCCCCACGTCCTCCGCGGCCGCCACCGCCACCGCCACCGCGACCCCGTCCGCCCCGGCCCCCTCTGGAGTCTCCGCGGCGCCCTCGTTGAAAGTTTCGACCGGGCGGCGGTTCGTATGTCTCGGGAGCAGGTCCACTGCCGAAGCCTGGAGGTCGTGCAAGGGGCTTGTATGGGCCGTCGTCTTCATCATCATAGTTTAGGCCGCCATCAGGACGAACCTCTTGTCGCAAAGGATGAGGCTCCTTTACTGCCTTGTTGTTCTTCCATTTATCCTTCTTCTTCTGCTTGAGAGCCCTCTTGTAATCGGCTTCCTTTTCATCGTCGGAGAATTCCATTTCGTCGTCACCAACCTCTTCATCGTGCAGGTTGCTAGCATCCGAGCCCTTCATGTTCTTCAGAGGTTCCGTGAAGACAAAGGTTGCGTGGTCAACAGGATAGAACAGCTTGGTACCAACGTCTAATCCCAGTTCCTTTACCTCTTCTTCAGACGAAAAACGGATGGTATACATGGGTTGCAAGACTTTGCCGATTGTTTCAGCAACGGAACCGATGACAACCCGTTCAGCGGTGCACAGTACCGAACCAGAATCTAGGACTTGATATTCTCCGGGGGTAAATGCTTTGACTAGAGCAATTGCTTCGACAATGTGCTCGATGACGCCCAGTTCCTCAATCTTCATTTCCGGTGTAATCGTGACGTCGGGTTTTGTGACTGTTTCTTCAACTATCTCGTTCTTGGTACGGACTTGGGCGGAGTTGGTGCCTTTTCCTCCTCGCTCACCCTCGTCGTCGGATCCCCCCTCTGCTTGCATTAGCAGTCGTGCAGTCTCTTCCACACCTAGGAGTTCATAACCCTCATTGTCAGAGTCCTCATCTGAAGAGTCTGAAGAGCTGCTTGATTCGGATGATGATTCATATGGGGAGGAATCGATTTCCCATTCTGGGTTTTCTCCTTGATCATTCTGGAGTTCAGCTGGTGGTGGGTTTGCGTTGGGCTGTTCTGTGCTGGGAGTGTCTAATCCACCAAGAGCGGCTTCGAGAGCGCCGGTAAGGGAGGGCGGGCTTTCGGGTTGATCAACCTCCATGGACTCTGGTTCGGGGATAGGCTGGTTCTCGATGGCCTTTGTTTCCGAAGCGGGGGCATTCTGCGTCGGCGCGCTGGTCGCATTTGAGGGCTCGACAATCATTTCTATGCCTTCGACGCTCGCGGCAGCAGCCAGAACATCGGGGGGGAGCGGTGGTAGGCTTTCGTTAGGCTTGGCCTGACCTAGGCCAGGAATCTGGAAGCCTGACATGTTTGGGCTGTTCGATGTCGATCAGGGCAGATTTGTAGATTCGAGTCGCAGTCGGGGACGATGGACACTCGGGGCGAGGTAGTGATGCGACAAGATTCCGGAACTGATATCACTATTATACAAAGTATAAAACAATAGATGAATATAAATAAGAACTAGTGGTTTCAGAGCCTGGACATGAAAGCACTCGGGGCTTGAAAAAAAAAAAAGAGATTTCTCCAAGTGGTATGGTAGAGTAGAAAGCGCCCGCCACAGACGGTTCTGCGCTTGGACTAGAAAGAAAAAAAATCAAGGTGAGCGATAGGGGAGCGATAAGGATGGGTCCCTTGTGGCTGGATTACGAATTAGCGTCCTGCCAGGCCAGCTTCACCGAGCCCACACCGAGAGCTTGGAGCTGCTGGGGTGTTACTGTTAGTGTCCCGTCCCAACGGTTGAAAGCAGCCCACATGCAACTGGGGACGAATTCCTGAAGCTTCAACTCCCACCTTCGTCAACAATGGCCCCGACACCAGCGTCGCAGAGGCGGCAGTTTGTGCACCCGGACGCTCACCATGCCAAGAAGAAGTAAGCCCTTTTCAATCTTCCCATTGTGTCCTTGCTTGCCTTTTGCTGACCTGTGCCTCACCCCAACCAGAGTCCCCAGTGCATACGGCATTAAGCCTATAAATGCCTTCTACTGGTTCCTCGCCGCCGGCGCTGCCTCCGCCTGGTTCGCCCCGATCCAAGATTGTGACGAGACGTTCAATTACTGGGAGCCGACCCATTACCTCTCGCACGGCTACGGACTCCAGACCTGGGAGTACTCCCCCGATTATGCGATCCGGAGTTGGTTTTACATTGCACTGCATGCCTTGGTGGGCAATGTGCGGAGACTGTTGCCGCAGTCTTCAAAGGTTTGCGCGCTCAAGACTAGGGTGGATTTATCTTAGCTGACACATCTTGCCAGGTTGCTGAGTTCTACTTTATCCGCTTAGGACTGGCCCTTGTTTGCGCGCTGTGCCAAACTCTCCTCTACATGGTCACCAGCACCACCCTCAATAGTCGCATTGGAGTCTTCTTCCTATTTGGCACGATTCTCAGCCCTGGAAACTTCCACGCAAGCACCGCTTTCCTTCCTTCTAGCTTTGCCATGTACATGGTTACCCTAGGAGCCTCTGCCTTTATGAACTGGAGAGGTGGTTTGCGAACCTCGCTGGGAATCTTCTGGTTTGCCATGTCCGGCATTCTGGGATGGCCTTTTGCTGCAGCTCTGTGCGCTCCCTACATGCTCGAGGAGGGTATTCTTGCCCTCTTTAGCGACAAAAAGGCCATCTATGACGCCTTTATTCGAGTCGGCCGAGGTGTTCTCGGAGCTCTAGCCCTGCTGGTGAGTCGCCACTGGTATAATTTCGTGAACAAGAACTGACAAATGCAGGGTACGGACGTTGCTATCAACCTCTTTTTCTATAAGAAAGTGGAGTGCGTGACTTGGAACATTGTCAAGTACAACGTCTTTTCGTCAACAGGTGGTCCTGAGCTGTATGGAACCGAACCCTGGTTCTTTTACTTCAAGAACTTGACATTGAACTTCAACGTTTGGTTCATACTGGCACTTATTGCTCTCCCGTTGTTCATGCTGCAGAAGATCTTTGCACCTTCTGGTCAAGGATTTCAGTCTGCTTTGAGGACTGTCGTTTTCGTGTCGCCATTTTACATGTGGCTTACTATCTTCACACTGCAACCCCATAAAGAGGAAAGATTCATGTACCCGGCGTATCCATTCCTCGCCCTCAATGCCTCAATCTCTCTTCATATCCTCCTGAGTAGCCTGGGCAAGTCTGACCCGAAAACTCTCGCCGGAAAAATCCCAGGAAAGTTGAAATTTGTCGCAGTTACATCCGCAGTGCTTTTGTCTGTGGGTGTTGCACTTGCTCGAGTGTACGGAGTTTATTCAGGGTACTCTGCCCCACTAAAGATTTATTCCCCCCTGTGGGATAGCCTCGAAGAAAAGTCGACAATTGGCAACTTGGAAGATTCCATCTGCTTTGGCAAAGAATGGTATCGCTTCCCGACATCTTACTTCCTCCCCCGGGACATTCACCCCAAGTTTGTACGCTCAGAGTTCCGCGGCTTGTTGCCAGGTGAATTCTCCGAGGCCGAGACTGGCTTTGGGTTTTGGAGTGGCACTTGGTTGCCGACCACCGGCATGAATGACCAAAACCAGGAGGACATGGGCAAGTATACCGACTTGCAGCACTGTCAATTGCTGGTTGATACTCAATACCCTGAGCGGTCTGATCCGTTGCCTCCCAACGAGCCTGATTACATCGCAGACGATGTGAACTGGGAGATTGTGAAATGCGAGCCGTTCCTTGATGCTGCTAGCACTCACCTCCTTGGGCGGGTGTTGTGGATCCCTGATCTAAGCTTCATTCCTGAGAAGTACAAGAGAAGATGGGGCCGCCATTGTCTGCTCCAACGAAAGAAGCAGCCTTAAGTGCAAGCCGAGCAGTGAGCGAAGGCAACTTGAAATACTAAATCCCTCCAATCAATTAAAGCTAAAAGCTTAGACGGTGTACGAGAAAATGAACTAGTTAACGTGTGTTTAATTGCTCGACCCAATGGTTCCTCTCTATGGTTGAATAAAAGATGGTCTTCCTGAACCGTTGCCTTTGTGTCTATTCACCTTGTCCTGCGACCAAGTCTGAACTGCATCCCACTGTATCCGAGGAATGACAATTGAGTTCCCACAGTCCTCGACAGCTATGGGAACTGTAACCCTCAGAAAATTGGATCTTTGCGGAAGGATCGTGATCAGCCGTAAAATTTATAATATGAGGTCATAGTGTTTACTCAATCACTCACCCTGAAGCTCGGATTGGCAGCAAGAAAAACCTTTCGCCACTCCTTGTGCGTTCTTAGCTTTGCATTATGCATAATCATAACAGTCACATCCCGCCTTCTATATGCTTTCTCCAATTGGGGCTCGAACTGTCCCGGGGGCGGAGACAAGAGATCATTGACTAGCAGAATGGAGTTTGGAGACTTGCTCAAAAGCGCAACCAGTGCTTTAAGAAGCTGGACGCAACTCTCATCCGGCAGATTCCATAAAATGGAATTGAGATAGTAAATGCAGGCACCGCCAGCGCTTTTCTGCTCCAGCTCAGAAATCTCGAGTCCCTTCATTTCATATTCTTGAAAGGCTATGGCTGGATGCAACTCGAACAGAAAGTGAGTCTCCCACGTTGGAAATCGAGTGATGTCAATCAGTGTCATGTTTGTTTCAGAGTTTCCTTCAACAGTCTTCCCGAACCAGCTTTGGAGAAGAGATTTCCCAGGATCCATTTCTAACAGGCTTTTATTTTAGTATGGGTTCACTGGCCGCCTCGCACAAGTTCAGTTGCACTTACCTTTCGCTACGCTCTTCATTGCCTCCTTGAAACGTTGACCCTTCTCAGGGTGACTCTTGTGCCAATCATACATGGATTCGCCCAATCTTCTTGGGTTAGCATCATGTTTAGGTCAGCGAGATGGACTCACGCATATTCAAATGCCGATTGGCCAGTCCAGAAGGGATTTGGCCTTTTTAGGGAGTCTGCAAGGTGTGCAGATGCAACGCGAGTCTCATATAATCTATTGCTGTATCAGTACCGGAGAGAGTCATCACTGCGACAAGGCCGTACTGAAATCCAATAAAAGCCATCAAACCGGGATCATCGACGAGTTGTTGAGAGACAAGACCATGCTGAAATTGCCTGTCTTCTGGTTCCTGCACTATGCCATCGCATGCTGCGAGCCGTAGAATCGAGAGTAGCTTCTCGGCTGGGATAGAGGTTTTCTCAGCAAGAGCTGTTAGTGCAATAGTGCCACTGGTTGGTAGCTGTTCAATGACATTGTTCTGAATCAGGGTATACAGTGCACCTTGGTCCCAGTTGATACCGACGAATTGAGGAAGAAATTCGGTTCTTCTTCCTAGCGCCTGGTCCAGATTTGCAACGTGTTTAAACAGCTGATCCTGTATTCGTGCAACTTCATGCTTGGGGACCGGATCTCCACCAGAACCTACACTATTCGTTGAGGTAAGCGGTGGTAGGTTCCTCAACAACCCGACTAATGTTTCGGATTCCCTTGAAATACTTTCGGCAATGGTGGCGATATGTTTGTAATCCATGGCTACTTGTGTATTCTACTATAATATTCACTGGAGAACGGCCGGATCAGGACTTAAATTAACGGGTCTGTGAAATGGTCTAGCCTGATTACCCTGCTTCGCAAACCGAAACCACTATACGTGTCTCGGCAAACGAATGCTGATGTATAATCATGGATATGCGAGACGGCATCCGTCTGCAATTGGATGGTCCGCCATCCGTAGTGCAACGCTCCGGTCAGATTCATACTCGGCTCCCGAAGTCCAGTTGAAGCATAGTCATCCGGCGAAGCCGACTGGTACCACTAAGATGGGCAAGACAGCAAAATCAATGGAACTCAGACAGTATCAGCCACTTTGTGCAGGCATAAGCCTCACGAGAATGCCATAACCAGTGATTTTAGCGATAGAGGAAGCCATCACAGGACCATCGGGAAACTGAAGTGTCACTGCATATACAGCTATCATAATGGCCTCGTCACCTCTTCTTTTCGCTTGTGAAAAAAAAAAGCAAGCATTCTCCAAAATTTTCTGCAAGTTGCACACTTTTAGCCATTCACGATGAAGTCCCTCGTTACATTGTCAATCTTTGCTTGGTTTGGGTTGAGCATCGCCCTCAAAGTACCTGGCGATTTGGCTAGTCAAGCTCTCAAACCCACAATCAGAAGGGATGTTGTCGTTATAGGAGGGGGGTCTTCAGGAACCTACGCGGCCGTGAAGCTTCGCCGAATGGGAAAGTCTGTTGCGGTGGTGGAGAGACATGAGGCTTTTGGAGGGCATACGGCGACATACCATGTACCTGGCACCAACACCACCATCGACTATGGCGTGCAGGGTTATGGGGATGAAACTGTGATTCGCAGGCAATTTGAAAGTTTTGGTATCCCTCTGGAGCAGACGCCTCTATCTGAGACGGGATTTGGCGTGGCCAACTATGTTGACTTCCGAAACGGCCAAGTCGTTCCAGATTTCAGCTACTCCATGGATCTTCGCGGTTTCCAAGCTCAGAGCCAAAAATACCCATACTTATCCTACTCGACTCGTTTGCCAACTCCAGTTCCCAAAGATTTGCTACTTCCGTTCAAGGACTTCCTTGCTAAATATGACCTGGAGCATACCACCTATAACATGTTCTACAACCTAGAGGGCTTCGGGGATCTGCTGTCTCAGACGACGTTGTACATACTTAGATACTTCAACCGAGAGTATCTGGGTGTATTCGGCCCGGATTCTAAGGGGGCTTTGGTGACGAAGAGACGGAACAATCAAGAACTCTATCAGAAGTTCCAAGAGTTTCTTGGCGAGGACGCGCTTGTAAACTCACGGGTAATATCTGCAACTCGAAAGAAAAATGGAGTCACCGTACTTGCCCGAACCCCAAAAGGGACTAGAAAAATCGTCGCGAATAAGCTTCTAATCACTATGCCACTGTTGATGTCTAATATGGCACCATTCGGCATGGACGGTACTGAGAGGTCTCTCTTCACTAAATTCACTGCCTCGGGGTGGTATGTTGGACTTGTGCGGGCATCTGGATTACCTGAGAATTTTGCGTACCAGAACACTCGCCCTGATACCTCAAACAACCTTCCACGACTGCCGGCCCTCTATCAAATGTCTCCAACCTCGGTTCGCGATATTTATTTGGTGCGATATGGTTCTCTGGAAGCACTTCCGGATACAGTCGTAAGGAGCGAAATAATCAGGACATTTACCCGGGTTAGGGCTCGCGTGCTTGGTGAACGAAGCAAGAACTTTGCTACTCCCAGTCTCTTAGCCTATGCAAGCCACTACCCCTTCAATTTGCATGTCAGCAACCGAGAAATCGAAAAGGGGTTCTACAATAAGCTGGATGACCTTCAGGGTTATAGGAGTACCTGGTATTCAGGAGCGGCGGTCATATCTCATGCTACGGGTACTCTCTGGAACTTCACTGATCACCTTGTAGACCGTATGTTCGAGGACTAACCATGTATTTAAATGGTTGGAGGTTGAATACTTCATGGCGGAGCTGGTTTTATTCTCTTTTGTTAACCACCTTTCTCTTCGTTCGCTTGTCTTTGTAAGTTTATTTACAAGAGAAGCTCATTGTTTTTGGCACGCAATGCTTCTTTCTGCACTCTTACAAGCACAGCACCTGATGGGACAGCTTCCATTCACTAACAACCATCCTGAAACTTTTTTTCTAGTCAATAAATAAACCAATTTTAACTTAAGGGTCTCTTCCTTCCCGAATCCTCACTCGTGCTTGTATTCTAGTCTGCCAGAACCCCAAGTGTACTAAGAGGTTCATATACGAATACTTAAACCTTCGAGATTGCAATGTTTTCCTTGGCGTCTCTCTCGCTATGAACCCGTGCATGCTCACTAATATCTTCCGCCGGTTGATCTAGCTTGGAATCATGTCCTTCCATGGGTTTGAATCCTCGAGTAAACACTGGGCTCGCCTCCACCTTCTTCCAATCATGAAGCATATACCCATTCTCGACGGAGCATCTGACTTCTTCTTGACCTCGCGGAATGACATCCGCCTCGTAATCTTTGATTGCCTCGGAAAGATTCTTGATGCCATTTTGAACGTCCGTGATTGCGGCGAGGAAGTAAGAGGCATCACAGATACAATGGTTCAAGCCTTGTCCACGGTCTTCATGACCATCGTCAGCGATAACAGTGCAGATTAAAAAGTCATTCGACTTACATGGTGGCATTGGGTGTGCAGCATCCCCAATAAGAGTCATTCTACCCTCTTGGTTGTTCCAAGGCTTTGGGACCCAATAGCTGATGTCTGCTTTGTGGACCTCGGTGTCGTCTGGGAGCCACGTGAAGGCGGATCGAGCTGGTTCACCCATTCCGGCCGCACGATCCTTGATTAGCGCGAGACGCTCAGGATAGCTAAGATCATTGCTGGCGTCACCTAACCAAGCCATGGCCATGTGGAAAACCCAAGTCTCGGGATGATCTGGGCCATCCGGCATGTTGGAAACTACTGGAATTAGCATTTGCATTTGCAGAGTGATCGATTGATGCGTACTAGACTGAAAGGCATGGAATGACTGGTTGCTCAGAGCTAAATAGCTCGTGGGAAAATCTTGCCGAATGTATTTGGCCTTCCCGGCATCTTGAAAGCACACCGTCATATTCGTGTGGAAGATGGGGAATTTGCTAACTGCAGCTTCAGCGGGGTCTCCTAGAGCAAATTCCCTCACTTTGGAACGTGGCCCATCTGCGCCAATAATTACAGAGCCCGAGACCATAGTTCCATCTGAAAAGGTTGCAATGGCTCCCTGTCCAGATGAATTGAAGGTGACATCGACGAGGTTTTTCTCATACTGGACATCGATACCTTCAGCGCAGAGCGCTCGCATTCTGCTTCGTGATACACGGAGTCCTTTTTCATATGGGACACCCGTGAGGAGGTTACCTGTCTCTGCCTGAATGATCGGGTAGAGACCTCCAGCCTCAATTGGCACGTCGGGATTGCACGAAATAAGAGGTAATTTCATAAAGACGTCGGTAGGAAGGATCTTCTCCAGGCGGTCGAGAGACCAATGGATCGCCATCGTCCACTCATTGCTGCGATAATTGAGACAGGCCTCCTTCTCAAAAATTGAGTAGTGAATCCTCGCCTGGGCTAGTTACCATCTGCATTTCCTCGTTTCTCTAGAAGGGTGAATACCTTTTTGAGGCCTTGTGCAACTATCAGGCCGGTAATACCTAGTCATTTGAGCGGATGTAAAGTGAGAAACTCCCTAGGTTGTTTTATGTTAAGCATACCTGCGCCGATGATAATGACATGTAGATCATTGGTTGACATGTTGAAACTCTGTAAACGTGATAATTTAATGCAATAAAAAGCTGCTCGATGTGAAGGCCACGGACACTACGATAAAATAATCCAGGTACAGCTTTGTCCTTTTGTCTGCCGAGGTCATGGCTATGCTGAAGTTTATGTCTAAGAAGAGGCTGTAGATGTGCTAACTAGCTCGGGTGCCGACCTCCGCTGGTGTCCGTTTCGCGTTCCGTCGGCCAGTGTGTGTGCTGACATGCTGGGTATTCTTGGCTCAATTGGGACTGGTTTTTTTCTAATAAAGCCCCAGTCAAATGGCTGGAAGAGAAATCTAGGTCGGTGCCATGGAGAATGCGATTTATTTAGTGTTATCCAATATGTTGGTGGTTTTGGCAGCTCTTCTTGTGCTTTTTGGAATCACTGTAAGCATCTACCCCTAATATTCGACCATATCAAATGCTTACAAGGCAACGACATTCATAAAAATCTTCTACAATGTGTACATGCACCCATTGCGGTACCACAAAGGACCAAAACTGTGGGCAGCAACGAGAATTCCGTGGTGCTGGAATCAATACCACGGGAGGCTAAACCACAGGCTCGTGGAGTTGCATGCGCAGTATGGCTCTGCCGTTCGTGTCGCCCCCGACGAAATTTCCTACAATTCTGAAACAGCATGGAAGACCATCTATGGTCAGCAGTCCGTGGAAATGAAGAAGGACCCAATATTTTCCCTGGCAACCCCGACAGGAGTTCCAAGTAAGCACCGGGATTGATAAACCCCCCAAAACCGGGGTTGACAAAAAAAAGACATCATGACAGCCATTCGCTTGACACATTCCAGACACAGGCGGCTTCTTTCTCATGCCTTCTCGGAAAGGGCACTTCGTGAACAAGAGCATGTGTTGATAAAATACAGCACTAAATTACTCGACCAACTGGAAGTAAAGTGTACCGAAGGCCCAATAGACCTTACAAAGTGGTTCCAACTCACTAGTAAATTGATAAAAAAAAATCATTCTCTCATAGGAATCTGGCTCATCATCAATCCAGCTTTTGACCTTATTGGTTCGCTCTCATTCGGAGAAGATTTCTCATGCGTCGATACCGGACAGCCGCATGCATTTGTAGCCTCAATCAAACACGTATCAAGAGACTTGATAATGAGCCAAATGGCCCAGTACTACGGGGTAAGCCCGTTACGAAAGTGGCTGTTCTTGAGGGGATCCAATAATTCCCGCCTCACCAATGCCCACCGCGCAAGGCAAATGGTTGACGCACGCATCACTCGGGGTCCGACTGATGATCGGAAAGACCTTTGGCACTACATCCTTGCGGCCGACGAAAGTAATGATAAAAAAAAAGGTCTCTCATTAGAAGAGATGGTCGTCAACGCCTTCAGCATTGCCATCGCTGGGTCTGATGGTACAGCAACAGCACTCACTGCAGCTGTGTATCTGTTATCGACTCATCCAGATATATATCGACGACTTTGTGAAGAAATTCGATCACTTTTTGATGAAGAGAATGGAATCACGTCAGAAATACTGGGAGGAAACAAGATTCCACTCCTTGATGCAGTGCTGAGTGAGACCATGCGACTCTACCCTCCCGTAGCTGTCACTCTCCCAAGAGTTATACCGGAACAGGGAATAAGCATAGATGGGGTTTTTGTCCCAGAAGGAACTCGAGTGGGAATCAACCACCTTTCAACTTACCACTCGGAGCAGAATTTTTCTCACGCCCAGGACTTTTTACCTGAACGATGGTTGGATGGCGACGTTAGATCAGACTCCAAGGAGAGCTTCCAGCCGTTTTCAGTGGGTCCACGAAGTTGCCTCGGAAAAAACCTGGCAAAGGCAGAGATGCGAATGATTCTTGCACGGTTTCTCTGGCGTTTCGATGTTGAACTCGAAGCAGAATGCAAGTTTTGGATGGAGAAACAGAAAATATATGGGTTCTGGGTAAAGCCACCGCTATTGTGCAAGTTGCGGCGTCGGGTAGCTTAGAAAATAGCGAAATTGAGTAAATATGCTCAAAGAAAAAAGAAACTATTTTTCTATCTCGTACTTTATGGTGATAACAGTGGCGAGGAATAACTGAATAGGTATTTAATTATCGGGAATGCCGATGATACTATGTACCAACTTAACTCTAACCTAGGTCAGAATTTTTGTGCAAAGACGTGAACTAGTTCTTTCAAAGATGGACTTTAAGCGTAAATTTGCGAAATTGAATCTCAAAGACATGTATAGTTAGGCTATAGATACTTCACAATCCCATTCTGTTCATTGCCTACAGTCCCCCCTACTTTGAACCACTGCTAATGTGTCACGACACTTAGACAATACGCTGA
The DNA here is from genome assembly GCA_020623695.1 of Calonectria henricotiae. NCBI lineage: Eukaryota > Fungi > Ascomycota > Sordariomycetes > Hypocreales > Nectriaceae > Calonectria > Calonectria henricotiae. The sequence continues at coordinate 102,759 of JAHVYB010000152.1, forward strand.
ATACCTTTATGATTTGACCCATTGGTGTCTAAAGCAAAACACCGGTACTTTCCTCATTCTTCCCTGGAACCGATGAAATGGTAAATCTTGCCGAATGGGGGTAACACGGTTGTTTCACCATCGGTGAACTTCCACCCGGTGGTATCAATTCCTTCCTTCTCCATCAAACTAAACATTTCATTTGGAGTCCGAGCTCGCAGGCATGAAACATAACCATTGATGAAGAAAAAAAGGGGAACAACTGGGACCAGGTACGTAAAGATCATGTGCATCGGGGACCACCACCACCACGTCAAAGTAGTGATGAAGGGGGACAAGATGATAAACGTCGTGTTTAGCAGGGAGGAAGGAGTCCGGTGAGTTATTTCGAAAATCCTTCTAAAGTCAGGGAATTATCCTATCAAGTTTCCTGGGTAGGCTTACATGAATGTATCACTCTCTTCAATACAGCTTCGAAGGACTTTGCGTGCACCGTCATCATCGAAGTGATGGAAACACATGTTGAAGATGCGAAGTTCTTTCTTATCATTCGCTGCGTACCTTGATGCTTTAGTAGCGTCAACAGGCTTTTCCACATAGGAGATATGGTCGCTCTTGGCGACAATGGCCTTCCAAGCCTCGAGGTCTGGGTACAGATCTGTCAGCAGGAAGTCGATTGGCGGCTTCTTCTCAGCCAGCATCCGCTGGTTAAGAATTTCTTCAAAGATTGGCGTCGGGCCACCGGCACCAGCACAGGCGTCCACAAAGTGGTAGTCACTTGGGTGGCCGGGCAGGTTTGCGGTGATGACGTCGCAAACCTGCGCGGCGGTGGATGCGTTGCGATTGAAGCCAACCGTGCGCCAAACCGCGGCGAGGGATCTATGCGCGTATTCGCGAAGCCATTCGGGACACCAGTTATAGTCCTCAATTTCGATGAGGTGGAAGCGAGGCAGAATTACGAGCATTGTGATGTCGTGTGATTGTGATCAACAGAGTAGGCAATGAAAGGGTGTCAATGAGATGGGATGCACAACTCTAGTGATTATCAAGTCCTTTAAATTCACTGTCCATGTGTAATACAGTTGGTTTGATTTGGCTTGTATCATCACATCATTTCCTAAATTGTGCGATGAGTGAATCGAAATGCACGGAGAGCGGAACCCGAAGACAGCCGTTTACCTCTGTCGGACTACGGAATAGTAGAAGATTGATTACGAAGTCCAAAGCTGCATAGATGCTTAAAATTATTTAGTCAAGCCACTGCATGAAATTTCGGCAACAACGCGGCTTCGTAGTTGCGGACGCCGAGTGTTTGTCTAATCTGCATTGTGAGCTGTCGATCCCTCAGCCTCTCACCGGTGGTGGCGGCTCGGTTGTGAACGGTCACGGCAAGTTACAGGCAGAAATACCAAGCCAATGTATCATAAAGTGGAGGGTTTCCCTCGGTGAGCTGCGGCGTCGCTACTGGGTTTATACCGGCGTGATGAAAGGTGCAGATTGTCCAATGCCGAGACCCCACTGGCAAAAGCCTCGCCCATATGACCAAATACGAGATAAGGTGCATTTTTTTTTTTAGGTCTCCCATGGTTTAACGGGTATTTGTGTTTGTGTAGGTACATCCCACCTGGCAGTGACACATTCATTATATAGGGCTATCATTGTTACGCAACAGGGCCAATATTTTAGCGAGTGGTTTTGAGGAACCATGCCCGGTAGGAATACATACGGCCGAGGTTTAGCTGGATTCAGGATCACTTGTTGTAAGATATGACACAAATGTCATGATTGTTCTAGGTTAGTAAATGCATTGTGTCGGGTGCAATCTAATAAATCACGGCCATCCATCGTCTTCCGAAACATCATACGTTGGCGGGAAGGCCAGACGCGACTCATTTCTTTGTCCCTAGCGCCATCCCACACCCGATCAGATCGTCAGATCACGACAACTAGCCTTTCTCCGCTAACTCCAGTCTCAAACTTCTCCAAGCCCGTGCCAACGGCATCCCAGCCTTTGCCGACGACTGTAACGGGAACCGGAATCCGATATCCTTGCTCCTCGATAAGCTTGCTCAAGGCAGGCATGGCCTTGAAACCCCCCGGTGCCCTGAAAACCTGCCTTCCAAATACCACTTCCGATCGTACGCCGTCGGGAACCAGAACCTCCTGCCCTGTAAATACCTGGGAGTAAAGCCGAAGTCCGTTGTGCTTATGTGCGCTAAAGATGTCGGGATCAGCAGAAGCTGCAGTAACACAATCGAGAATGGCATCAACACCCTCCGGGATTACTGCAGTTACGGCGGACGTGACCGAAGAGGTGTTACGATCTATGGTGTGCGAAGCTCCGAGTCCACGAAGTCTCTCGGTGTGTCTAGTAGAAGCTGTTGCGAGGATGGTAGCATCAGGCAATGCAGATCGGAGCATTTGGATCGCCGCGCCCCCGACACCAGAGGCGCCGCCAAGAACGAGCACGCTGCCAGGGGCGAGGCCGGTCCCCGCCGGGGTGTTGGAAGAAATGTGAGGAATGGGAACCTGGAGGCCGAGGATAATCGCGGAAGCAGCTGTGAGGTAACAAATCCTAGTGGCAGACATGTTGTGTTAGCCATGACATTGAAAAGAAGATGCATGAAAATACAACCGGGGGTTTCTTTAAAAATCACACTTACGGCAATGTTGCAACTTCTTCGAAGCGGCATGATGCTGGCTTCTTGGCAACAAAATGCTGGGGCACGGTAACAATTTCCTGGAACCCAGCCGCTTTGCCGCCAATACCAGCAAGCGAGAAGACTTCATCACCAGGTTTGAAGGCAGTGACCTGGTCCCCCACCTCTTCGACCACCCCAGCGATATCAAGTCCAAATGTTGCGGGCCATTCTTGGATCATTTCACCGCGGGACAACATCTTCCAGTCCAATGGGTTCAGTCCCGCAGCCTTGACACGAATGCACACGTCGGTAGGATCGGGCGTTGATCTCACCACAGTAACAAGCGCAAATGGGCCACCCTGTTTGATGGCTTGATATTGAAGCATCTCATTGGCCATTTTTAAATACTGGCTGAAAGTTTCAGGTTAAAAATTTTGGCGATAATGACTGCAATGGTAGTGAGCAGAGAGGTACGCGGCACTTCCCAGTGTTGGGTGCTTTGGAATTGGACATGTAGGCTGTAAAATGAGAATTTGTCAGAAATTCCAGATTTAAATTCACTTCTTCCTCATTTCTTTTCGCACTTGATGGTCTGACTCGAGGCAGTTACAACCCCGAAATTAATTGCCCAACAGAAGCAGGTGCGACTTCAACTTTCATCGATGCCGCGCTCGGTCTTCGCGCGCGGAGTTAATAAGTTCCATAAACATTGGTACGAGGAGGCATTCGTGTTGTACGTGATTCACCCAGCGGGCCTATCCCGGTTCCCACAGCAAACCATGACGTTTGGTGGATTTCAGACGCCTATACTAAACGATACCTCAAGCGACGGAAGCCGGCTCTTTCAGTCAATGGGTGTCGTATGTATTCGGATTAATCTTCTGTTATTTCAAATACATGTAGTTCGATAATGTAGAAGTATAACAGTAGTTACGCACTGCTGAAATGACCGGGACCCAGATACACTGGTTCCCGGAAGCCGGGAATATTTACACAAGTTGCGGGTGGGAACACCGCGAGGGAAAAAGAAAAAGAAAAGAAAAAGCACTACGCATTTAACGGAATTAACGGTGTTAAGCCTAAACTTGCACAGACAAAATCACGGGCCAGGAAGTCGTAGTCAACATTTAGATGATCAAAAAGGGCAATCGTTAATTGCTGTTAAGTCCGGGACCCGCTCAACAGATAGGCATAACGGGAACACAAGAATCACAACCACTTCCCGACGCGCCTCTTATCAAGCCACCAGGGATCAGTTTTTCCAGGCCAGTCGGTTTGAGACTTGAACGCTCGGAGCTGCTCCTGAAGCAAACAGCATGGATCCCGCGATCGAAGCTTACGCACAAACCCTGCAGATCAATCATTTCAAACCCAGCGAGGTGCCGTGGCGCCGCCTTGGCCAGTGTAAGTGGTCCTTGTCGGGATTCCGCTGTCATTATGTCTTGCTTCCTCTAATCCCACTGGGTCAAATTTCTGAATGCCGCTTCTGACTTTGGCTCATGAATGCAGATCAATGGCGGCCCATTGAGGATGGTTCGAATACCCAGCACCGCCTGGCTATCATTGAAAGCCTTCTCCCGCCCAAGACCAACGGGCCAGTATTTCACTTTCATGAAATGCATGACGAAGGCTTTTACGTGACGGTATGTTGTATTTACCGCCTGTTTTCGTATATGATTTAGTCGTGGTCTGAACCGCGCCGCAGAAAGGCACCGTCCGATTTCACTCTCCTGGGCGTCCGGACATAGACTGCAAGGCGGGCGAGATGCTGACCATCCCCATTCGGCTTCCGCACAAATTTAGCAACCCGTTTGATGAGGAAGCAATCTTCATCAACACAGCGACGCCGGGTTTTTTTATTCGGTACTTTGAGTACTTGGAAAACCTGATTGGGAATGGCACAGAGTTGACACCTGAGATCAACAAAGCTGCCTTGTTGAGATTCGCCACTATTCCACTTCAAGAAGTTGAAGTCGAACGAATGGAGAAAGCTGCAGCAGAGAAAGCTGCAGCAGAGAAATAACTCGAGAATAAAAAAATCAGTTGAATAAGTCTTGGGACACATGTTTATCAGAATGAATGTTAATGATAAAATAAAACAAAGTAAAAACTCTTTAGATTTCTTCTCGTCGTGACTCTACAGCCCTCAATACCAGGCTTACACTGCATTGTCCCATGCAACATGTTGGAAATTGAACAAAATTACTAGCCCAAGCCATATTGTTGGCAGTTATCTAAAGAATAAAAAAAAAAAACAAGATAAAACCCCAAGTATGTCTGGGTCAATAAGGGAGAGGATACATCATGAGTACATTTCACTCTTCACCATCAAAAACGGCTATGTCGTTATTGGCAGAGAGAAAGTCGAACATGGACAAAGGATCTTCTTCGGACTTTTGGAGGGGCCCTTGGAAATGCTCTGCAAAAACTGCCGTCATGTCAAACATTTCCGTCTGACTAGGCACTCTCGGGCGTTTCCCCACGCGCCCTGTGACATCTACCTGTTGCTTGTATGACATGGGCCAAGGCGAAAGCCCGATCGCATTGGTTCCGCCCAGATCGATGCTCGATTGCCATTGCGAACAGCCACGAGGAGAATCGAATGGCTGCATAAAAGGAAGAAGCATGGACGACGTATTTGCCGGCTCGCTGGGCGTTACCAAAGCTGACTGGGCGTCGGGATCCGGGGTCTCATCCTGACGGGAGCCGCTGACGTTGCCTCGCTGGGAGCTGGATGAGGCGCTCGAGTGGATGCTGGACAGGTCGTTGAAGATCATAGAGGGCGTGTTGCCCGCTTCAGGGAAGCGCTTTTGACGAATGATGTGTATAATCTTGCTCACCGTGCGGCTGAGCTTCTGAGTTAGGTTTTCAACGTGCACATGGTCCATGGCCGATAGGAAGCGATCGCGCATTGCCTCTAGGAGAAGCATTTCCTCTTCGGGGCGATTGGTCATGGCATCCGCGGCCGCCATTGGTCGAATGGCAGCGTTTTTGGCAACCTGGAAAATGGCCGCTAAAGGGAAATCTGCCAATACACGGGGCAACGATACCACTAAGTCGTTCTCATCGCCGCAAATGTGACGAGACTGTGACGAGGCATCCTGGGTCATCTCTGGGTTGTTGGCAGTTACAGGACTGGGTGCCCGTTTCTGGCCAAGCATCTGATCCAAAGCCTCAATGAATTGCGGGTTTGGATTTGTCGCAGTGGCTAACAGGAACAGGAGGCAGCTAGCTCTAGCGTCGTCGAATGCAAGCGAGGACATTCTTGGGTCATTGCTGCCTCTGCAAATGCTGATTCTGGTTGCAAAAAAGGAGAGGGCCAATGCAGCCCACTTGCCATATGATGAAGTCTTTTTTAAGATCTGGTGTGTCGCGGCCCAATGCTCGAGCTTTTGTTCCAGCTTTGAGAGTAGGTGGGCGTGGTGTGGTGGGGGCAAGTTTGGTGCCTCTGCGGAATGGAAATTGCGGTAAATCTCATCTTGGATGCGTGCCAGTTCAAGTCTGGGCTTGCATTGTATTGTTCCATTACAATCTGCATGACTCAAAGACAATGAAATGTTGGAGTCGAAAGTCGGAAGCCACGAAGAAGACCCCCTACAGATGGCCATGTTCTTGTCCCTAATGTATAGTGACCGGAACACTTTATGTTTCTCGATTGTTTCTTCGGGGACCAAACCGCTCGAGGAGGCACTGAACTGATGAAGACCCATTGTTCGAGCCAGGAGGCATGCTTGCGCGAAAATGACTTCTGAGAAACCAGGTGGACTGTACTGTTCGGCAATGTGGCTCTTGTTCCAGCAGTTAGCTCTCTAGTTGCAAGCATGCCAACATAGTAAATTCACTGGAGAAAGAAAAAAGTCTTACCAGTAAAGCTAGAGCCTGCACGTTGACAAGTCTCGGGGAAAGAAAGATTCTAGGGTTATTCATAGTCATCTTTAGCGTCTGAATAAATGGCTGAATAAATGGGCTATTGTTCTGGGATGACTGGTCCTTTCCAATGGCCAGCAGCACGATGGCATTAAAGCATACAGCCCAAGCCTCCTCTGATGGGCCTAGAGGACGTGAATAGACTCGATCTAGTTGTGTACGAAAGCTGGACTGCACAAATAGATCGGTCGCGTAGTCAGTGTTTCGAAAGAAGGGCTCAATGACAATGTTGAGGAACTGCCGCGGCGGAAGACAAATGACCGCATGCTCTGAGGCGATATCCATGTGTTCATCGTTGCTCGCATCAATGCACATCTTCTCCAGCAGCATTCGGATGGTAACCTTGTCTTCAACAGGGGTTCCGTTGTCTAGGTTCTCGAAGACGGGATCGTCGTGAAACTCCTTGCAAAGTGCATATAGGGAACAAGGCCCATGGTATCGGTCGGTGGTATGAGTATCATTCCTGATGACATGTCGATCCTTTCGAATTCTAATTGGAGTTGTATCTTCAAACTCATCCAAGGACCAGCCGTCTTTTGGCGTAGAAAACGACCTCCCAGAGCCCCCACACTTTACGAGTGATGTCAGGGCCGAGAGATCCCCTTGGATATTGCTCAGCTGGTCCTCGAGCGCCTCAAAGTTCTGGCATCTGAAACAAAAGACGTCTCATGAGCCTGGGATGATGACTGCGGGAATATGGGGTTCATGTGCAAAGCCCACTTACAGGAGTTTAACATGATTGATACGCTTCCCTGGAGATGAGTATCGGCACTCAACGCCATCTCGCTTGCAGCTCTCGCACTGCGGTCGCTCTCGACCGCAGCGGATCTTTCGAGCCCGGCAATGTGCACATGCCAGATCATGCGTGGACCACATTTGTGGTTGCTACATGGCTGTCATCAGCTCTGGGGCGCTCTGCTTGAGGATTCTACTCCAAACAAACCTCCTTGCTTTGACCATTCCACATCTCTCTCGTATTAGGAAATTTTTCTGGGGTGTGCGAGATGGCGAGTAAATCTCAACGTGAGGAAACCAGAATTCATATGATCAAGACTCCTGATTCAACGGCGAGTCCGTTCAAGCTGCCCTCTAAAGAATGGCAATGCAATTCGTCAGAAATATGGAGGCGCAGTCCGTCTCTCGGCGCAAGAGCTTATTTTTGACAGGTCCATTTGGGTAATCAAGGAGCACTCCTGCTCGCGGATTTAGGAAAACAGCGGTTCGTTTTTCTCGCATTCTACTCACTTGGACTGGTCGGTGGCTTGGCCGGCATCCCAACGCAGGCGCAGGCGCGGGCGGGTCCATAAGCTGGGCTGAGATGAAGATCATGTGAATCCAAGGCGGGATTCTGGTGTTGTACTACCTGATTATGAACAGCGCAATGTTGCTGTTCCGGTCTGTACTCTCTTCGATCTGCGCCCCGGTGCACCTCTAGACAGCCGGTCAAATAGAATGCAGGGGTGTGGTGAGTTTGTTGATAAGGCTATGTGATATTGTCACATTGTGAGCCACACCGAACTTGACCGCTTTATAGATAGAAATACTGCGCAACAGAACCCCCCCTTCAGTAATTGTGTCAGTCTCAACCCTGAATCCACCAAACTTGCCCCAGAAACCAGGTCCATCATTTAGAATGGTCACTCCATGCACGGATTCTCCTCTCTTTGGCGTCTGGAAGCCCCAGTCTCACTTGAAGCACCTATACTACGGGGCAGGATGCGTCGAGAAACATCTTCTCGACGTTTTGCCATCGGCATCATCCAGAGTTTTCATTGTTACTGGAACTTCTGTTTTTGCCAACACTCCGTTAGTCAAAAAGCTTGAGGTCCTTTTGGGCGAGCATTATGCCGGGACCTACGGTAGAATTAAGCAGCATGGCCAAGAGGACGGGATAGACGAAGCTACTCGAATCGTGGCTCAGATCGAGGCCATTGACACGGTCTTGTCCGTGGGTGGCGGGTCGCCAATCGATTCAGCCAAGACCATTTGCTTCCGCATACACGAAAGCGCCGGGAAGTTTCTTGCACACATTTCCATCCCTACGACCCTCAGCGCGGCTGAATGCACTGCAGGTGGTGGTTTCACACGCCGAGATGGCACCAAGGTCGGGTTCATGCATCCATCCATGGGAGTGGCCGCCATTTTTTATGACGCCACGTTTGCACGATTTACTCCTCAGAGACTCTGGCTATCGACAGGCGTGCGCGCGGTCGATCATGCAGTCGAGACCATGTATCATCCACACGCCTCGGAGATGCCATGGAAGGCCCTCGCCATGTGGGCCCTCGCCGCCTTGGTTGAAGGCCTGCCGAAGGCAAAGACTCTTCATGGGTCAGATGATGGCCATGATGTGACAACAAAGCTGCAGCTTGCTGCTTTTGCAAGCTCTGGACTTCGAGGCTCCAATTTTAGAGGCGGGATGGGATTGTCACATTCACTGGGCCATGCCATTGGGAGTCCGTATGGTATTCCTCGTGAGTCAAACTTTATTAATTGCTTTTTTTTCAACCTCGCGTCTTGCTCGAGACTTTAGGGATGGGTCGAATGGACAGATCTCTGTCGTCGTTAAGGCACCTGAGACGAAGGTCCAGTTGCCCAAAAACCTGCCCCATTTGGGAACGTCGGTATAACGGGGTGGCGTACCTCAGGAGCACATTTATTTAATTCGGGAATCGCATCATCCAGATTGGGATTTCGAGGAGCGCTGACCGAGGCTCACAGATGGTGAAACTAGCTGCCTGACTCTGGGCCCTGTCATCCGTCACAAAGCAGAAAGCAACACTGTAGCCGCCAGGCAGATTGCACGTCTCTTACCTGTGCTGGGCGTTCAGCACCGGTGTGGTGACGACCAGGCTGACGCCATTGAGGTTGCCCAGCGCGTGGATGATCTGGTGGCAGGGTTAGGCCTCTCACAGCCATCACTCTCTGTCCGCGGTATTAGTCGGGACCAAGTTACCGTCATCGTTGGAAGGATTCCGGCGGAAAACTCTGATGGTATGCTTGTCAGATTGGTGGAAGCTTTGTTTCAACAGTCGGGCGCCGAAAAGGCCTGCTTACAGCCAACGGCCTCCAGCCGACATGAGCAGTCAGAACTCTAACCGGGTACATTGCTTGGATACGAGCTGGGCGCGTGTCAATAGGCTGAGACATTGCCGATATTTCCCTCTGGTCCGGCGAGGCCGCCCCGGGGCTACAGGGTCGCTGCATGTGCATGTTCTATTGATTTGTTCCGTGGAGCATGCATACTGCGGGCTCTTAATGGCTCCTCGGCGAAGCCATACTCATATTAATGCACGATGCTGTAAATGCTGTAATCCTTGCTAGCCAATATATCAGTATCTGGGTTACAAGAAGAACCTTGATTGACGGAGGAGTGGTTCACTCCGGGGTGTGATAATGTTGGTTCCAGACCGAACTTGGCGTGCCTGTGGGGAGGTGTGTTGCACTAAATATGCATAGATCTGCATATACGACCGAAGAATTGCCCACCCAACCGGCTTGGTACCCCAGTGTCTTGCGGGTAGCTGCCGCCTTCTAGTGGCGTATTCAAGCCTTGTTTTGTTACATGGATGCTGGTAGCGTTTGTGTTTGTGTGGAAAGCAAGGCAACCGGGAATGATCCTTATTGAGAAGGTGGGCTACTGTCCGCTGTAATTGGGCCTCTGGAGTCTTGCTGAATGACGACATCCCAGATAACTTTGGTCGACCATACTAGTACAGCCTCAGTTGATGCTTACAGTAATAGAACCTTTGAAAAAACGCCAACCCAATATAAGCATAGTCTCTCGCATATTTGGACTTATTCGTCAATATTTAGCGAAAGAAACTGCTAATTTCTTGTGCGTTGCGGCGGGTCGGTCCGCCTTTAGACCTCCTTTGTCAATTGTGCCTCAGCACTCGCAAAAAGACCAAGGGGTAGATGAGGAGTTAGGGGTTGCCGCTTTTGGGTAGAATGGATGGTAGGCACCGCTACTGTATTGTCGGGGGGTCATGGTTTTCTCTACATTACTCGATCCGATCCGTTGCATACATGGTTGTGGTTTGAGAGAGGACCGCGGAGGCCGAGGTCCATTACATCAAAGGGGTTGACTCATCACGACATGTACATATGGTATAAAATTCAGCCTCATCTAGCTTTTATCAGAGAATCAATTTGGTCTAACCATACCTACACAGTCTGGAATAAGGAAAACAGGTGTCAGGGCTATGATTCAAACGGCTTCTCCCCCAGCCACGTGGAATTCGAACCAGCCGGTGACAAACTTAGTCCTAGCTGGATCGGAAAAGACGTAGTGATCGGGGTTGACTACGTTTAGGTATTTTTCGTCATTCCTGACTCTGATGTAATCATTGACATCCCTGAAAACTATCTGGACAATACAATCACAATCATCAACCCTGTCCGACGGGATGCCTGGGAAGAGCTGGTTCAACAGAGAGCGGCCTTCTGTAGAATTGTGTTGCTTTTAGAAATCAGCTTACCGTTTGAATTGGGCCTTGAATGAGAGATCGACCTACCATGTGATAAGAAACGATTTTGTTCTTGATGAGTAAATCCTTCAAGTGGTTTGCGTGCGTTTGGCTGACGTAGTTGTGGTAAAAGTCCTCGTCGAGCCCGGGCTTTCGATAGCCAAAAATTGTGACTGAAAAATATTTCTCCATCTTTATAGACATGGTTATTGTACAGTTTTAAATACAATGACCAGACTGAATATGTGCAGTATGTCTGCTTGATTGGGGCGAGTGTAGGTGGGAAATGCCCCAAAAGGCTAGATTCAGAAGAGGGCTTTTATTCCTCTCAATATACGTATCATTGGAGTATGAATCAATCACAATATTGAGAATTTGACCAAATATTATCTCGGCATTGACCCATTCGGTGTGTGATCTCTCGGGTGGCGATTCGGGCGCCGAGCACCGCCTATCGATGCTGCCGAGAATACGGCACATAGCACTGCTGCCTTATAGGATAGTTTCGTGAGGCATTATTCTATTCGTAAGCTGAATCTGGAAATAAGTGTGGCTCGGCATCGATGTCATTCACTCGTAGTGGGATATTGTGTTGCGATGGGAAGAGAGAAAATAGTCGAACATAAAGCGCATGCCCGACTCTGCAGTGTTATCCGATTCTCAATCCAACATACTAAACATCAAATCACGAATTCAACATTGTAAATTTTTATTCCCCGGGTAACAAGATGGGATCTGAAAAAATTCTTTTGTTTGGAGACTTGTCCGTTGACTTTGAGGATGATCTCAGAGCCCTGCTTCATATTCGCGACAACCCCTTGCTGTGTTCATTCCTGGAACAATCCGGCGCTAGGATAAGAGATGAGATCGGCCGACTTAGTACTCCAAGGCAAAACTTATTTCCTCGCTTCACAACACTTGTTGACCTGGTGTCCAAGCTTGGTGAAACAGAGGGCACACCAATCCTCAACTTTTGTCTTCTGTCCGTATGTCAGGTCGGACAGTTCTTGGAGTAAGTTGTATTTTCCATTTTCTCACTTACACATAGCTTACAACTTTGAAGCTTCTACAGTCGAGACGGGCGGCATTATCCATCACCCCAGGCCACGTATTGCCTCGGCGTCTGTGCAGGATCCTTTGCAGCAGCGGCCGTCAGTTGCTCTCGATCTCTTACCGAGCTGATACCAGTATCTATTGAAGCTGTCGTGGCTGCCTTTCATACTTCTCTCTGCTCTTACACCACGAAAGATGACATCGTTGGAAGCGATGGCCGGGACAGCAGGGTGTGGTCCGTAGTGATGTCCGGGGAGGAGTCCGATTTTCAGAAAAAGCTTGATGACTTTGCGGTTTCACATGTGAGTTTGTATAATTTTACTCTCAAAGTTTCTTCCCGTTGACAATTAAAAGCATCTTCAACAATCATGGAAACCATACATCAGTGCAGTCACTCCCAACCACCTCACCCTCAGTGGGCCTCCAGTGATACTCAAAACATTCGTGGCCACAATGCAAGCAAAAGCGCACGAGCTCTCCATTGAATCCCCATACCATGCACAACATCTATTTGATGAGCATATAGCCAACCATATCATCGGGTCTCAGTCGCTGGAGTCTTATAAGCCCTACCTAACATTGATTTCTCCCGCTACTGGTCAGATGGAAATAGCACACGACTACAAATGTCTGCTGGAAGCCGTTGTCAAAAACTGTCTCCGAGAACAAGTGAGATGGGATCAAATTGTGAACTCTGCAATTGAAACCTTTTGCGAGAAAGGTATCGAGCATTGCGAAATTCTTACTGTAACCAGCAATACACCGCATCTGCTTTCCACGGCTCTGGGTCGATTCAACATCAATGCGAAAGTTCAGAAAGTATCAATACCTTCAGAAACATCTGCCCAGGGTGGTCGGTTTTCGGACTCTAAAATTGCCATCGTCGGTTATTCCGGTCGGTTTCCCGATTCTGCGTCAAACGAGGAATTTTGGGAACTACTCAGGGCAGGCAAAGACTTGCACCGAGAGGTTCCACCAGACAGGTTCGATTGGAAAACACATTATGATCCTACTGGAAAGACGAAAAACACTAGCCGCATTAAATACGGCTGCTGGATCGAGGAACCGGGGCTTTTTGATGCCCGGTTCTTCAACATTTCTCCGCGGGAAGCCGAGAATACAGACCCAGCTCAGAGGCTCGCCATTACAACAGTCTATGAAGCTATGGAGATGGCTGGAATGGTACCGAACAGAACGCCATCTACGCAGCAAGACCGCATAGGAGTCTTCTTTGGCACCACCAGCGATGATTGGAGAGAGGTCAATAGCGGCCAGGATGTGGATACTTACTTCATCCCTGGCGGAAACAGAGCATTTGTCCCAGGTAGAATCAGGTTTGTGTCAAGTAATTCACGTTTACCAGGGTAAAATACTGATGCCTTTTCAAGTTATTTCTTTAGGTTCTCTGGCCCAAGTCTTAGCATGGATACAGCATGTTCCTCAAGTTTCGCCGCTATCCAAACAGCATGCGCATATCTTTGGAGAGGAGAGTGCGATACCGCTGTAGCTGGAGGCACCAACGTTCTCACGAACCCCGATAACTTTGTGGGACTTGACCGGGGACATTTCTTAACCACAACGGGTGCGCTAGTCTCTCTCCGTCAAATCAAGACATTCTAATCATAAACATAGGAAACTGCAACACCTTTGACGATGATGCCAGTGGCTACTGTAGGGCCGATGCAGTTGGATCGGTCATTCTCAAGAGGCTCGAAGATGCCGAAATGGATAACGATCCCATATTCGGCATCATCGCCGGCGCGACTACAAATCACTGCGGCCAGACAGATAGCATCACCAGACCCCATGAAGGGGATCAGGTTTCGGTTTTCAAGAGGATACTCCGAAATTCTGGAGTAAACCCACTCGATATTAGCTACATTGAGATGCATGGCACCGGGACCCAAGCTGGCGATGCAACAGAAATGAATTCTGTGCTATCTGTCTTTGTACCTGAATCGCAGCGCATGCCCAGACACCCGTTATATGTGGGCTCTGCAAAGGCGAATATGGGCCACGCAGAATCTGCGTCTGGGGTCTCGTCATTAATCAAGGTTCTGATGATGATGAAGCATAGTGAAATTCCGCCTCATTGCGGAATCAAGACGAAGCTCAACCATAACTATCCTGGGGATCTAAATGAACGAAATGTCAATATCGCTTTCAAGCCAACTCCTTGGCTAAGGGAACATGCCCCGTGCGGAAAGCGATTCGCTTTTTTAAACAACTTTAGTGCAGCTGGGGGTAATACCGCAGTTCTTCTTGAGGATACCCCATTACAAGAGGGTAGGAAAGGTAAAGATCCTCGAACCTTTCACCTTGTGGCACTGTCTTCAAGGACAGCAAAGTCTCTCCGAGGCAACATGGAGGCCCTCATCAACTATTTAGATTCTCACCCAGATATTGAAATGCCAAACTTAGCATACACGACAACAGCGAGACGTATCCAACATTCGTATCGTGTTACCGCTATCGGAAACGACACAGCTTCTATTTCACAATCCCTAAGATCAAAACTTAACACGATAGAGCCAAAGACGATTCCGCCACCTACCAAGCTCCCAAAAGTGGTATTCGTCTTCACTGGCCAGGGCTCATTTTATCGAGGGGTCGGGAAAGAACTCTTTACTCGGGTTGCATCATTCAAGGAAGATGTGAAGCGTTTCAATAAGATTTCCCAGCAGCAAGGATTTCCATGCTTTCTCGACGTTATTGAAAACGACGATGAGACAAAGGAAACCGACCCTGTCATCACGCAGCTTGCCACGACATGCACACAGATGGCCTTGGCTCAGATGTGGAGATCCTGGGGGATTAAACCAAACCTTACAATCGGACACAGCCTTGGCGAATACGCAGCGTTATTCGCTGCTAACGTTCTCTCAGTTTCTGACACAATATACCTTGTTGGCACCCGAGCTCAACTTCTCAAGCGTCACTGCAAATATGGCACTCATTCTATGTTGGCTGTCAAGGCTTCAAAGGATAAGATCAATAATCTCATAAGTGGCTGCCCTGTCGAGATTGCATGTTTTAATCAGCCAACAAGCAATGTTATTAGTGGCAGGGTTGAGGAAATTGATCGTCTCAAAAGTGTCTTCAAAGCAGCAGGGCATGAAACCACAAGTTTGGACGTGCCTTTTGCTTTCCACTCGTCCCAGGTTGAGCCAATACTGGATGACTTTGACATGGCGACAGAGAAAGCCAGTTTCAGGGCCCCGTCCATTCCATATATATCGCCACTACTCTCCCAAGTAGTGTCTGAAGGTGGCATACTGGGCGGCTCCTATCTTGTAAAGGCTTGTCGTCAAGCGGTCGACTTCCAAGGTGCTCTTGAGGAGGCATCAAGTTCCGGACTGATAAATGAAAGCACCATATGGCTTGAAGTTGGCACCCATCCAGTTTGTTCGGGGATGATTAAAGGCACACTCGGCAGCAATTCCAAGACGGCAGCCACGCTACGAAAGGACACCGATCCATGGAAAATGTTAATAACAACTCTTGAAATTTTGTACCTCAAGGGGTTTCAAATCGACTGGAATGAGTACCACCGGGACTTTTGCCAGTTTCTCAACGTAATCGAGATGCCACTTTATAGCTGGGATCTCAAAAACTACTGGATCAAGTACCGGAATGACTTTTGCTTGACCAAAGGTGAGGGTACTCAGCTAACTCAAGAAGCACCCATCACAGGCTCAAAATCTTTCAAAAGAATCTCTCCATCTCTCCAGCAAGTCATTGAAGAGTCTCATGGAGATGGTCAATCCTCCATAGTTGTTGAATCAGATGTCCATGACCCAAAACTGCTGCCAATATTCACTGGTCACAAAGTCAACGGCGCAGAACTTTGCCCCTCAGTTAGTTTTTGACCCCACCATTATAATTTCAGCCTCTAGCTAACATTTATGATAGTCATTGTGGGGAGATATTACCTTAAACCTGGCAAGTTACTTGATGGAGCAGCGCTCCTTGTCTACAGAAGTCATGGGAATGGACGTTTCTCATATGGAAATTGAGAAACCACTCGTCTACAACTCCAGTCTACATTCTCAACTTTTTAGGGTATCAGCCGTTGCAGATTGGCAAATACAAGCCGTCAAAGTTTCTATCTATAGCGTCAATGCCCTGGGTCAACAAACGGCCAATCATGCATCATGCAGTATCTGTTTGATGCCAACTCAAGGTTGGGAAAAGGAGTGGAAGAGGAATTCTTACCTTGTAAGAAGCAGAATTAACGCTTTACGCGATGCTGTTGAGAATGGAGCGGCGCATCGCCTGAAGCAGGCCATCGTCTACAGACTCTTCACAAATATCGTAGAGTACAGTGCTGAATACCAAGGTATGAGAGAAGTCATTCTTGACAGCAATGAGCTTGAGGCTGTCTCCACTGTCCAATTTCAAGTGGATGACCAAGGCTTCTACTTCAACCCAAAATGGATGGACAGTGTTGGTGGAGTTGCAGGCTTCATCATGAACGGGAATAGCAGCCCTCATCCTATGGCCGAAGTCTTCATCAATAACGAATGGGAAAGCATGAAATTGATATCCAGGCCAGAGCATGGTAAGATATACCACTGCTACAACCGCATGCAGTTGCTTGAAGGAACTTTGTATTCTGGCGACACCTATATTTTTGATGGTGATCGGATCATTGGGGTCATCGAACAGATCAAGGTACGTCAATTTTTGAGAGCTATAAAAACATACTACTGACCGTAACAGTTTCTAGGGGTTCCACGTCGTGCTCTAGATGGATTGCGTCCTGTAGGAAAAAAGCCAGTTCTTTCTGACAATATTCGACCCATGCGCTCACTTCAGGAGTCCAACCCCAAGGCATCAGTAACGTCAGCTCCAAAGAAAGATAACCCTGCCCCAGCAGCCAATGATTCAACTTCTTCTAGTAACATCTGGCTTGGGATATTGGTCATTCTTTCTGAGGAACTCGGTATTGATGTCGGAGATTTGAAACCTGATACTGAATTCGCCGAACTTGGACTTGACTCTCTCTTGTCGTTGACAGTCACAGGACGCATTCGGGAGGAGTTAGACCTCGATCTTTCTTCGTCAATTTTTGTTGACTGCCCGACTGTTAAAGATCTTCAACAACTTCAAGGAAGTGGTATCAACGGAACAAGCCTCCCTAGCACTAATATGTCTAGCAGCGGGGGAGAATCAGGCACTTCCACGCCAGAAACTTCCCTCGCATCTGAGAATGAGGTTCTCGACTATGTTCTTATCCTCCGCTCTACTATTGCTGAAGAGACTGGGATCAAGGTAGAGGAACTCTCTAGTTCCACTGGTCTAGATGAAATCGGTGTTGATTCTCTACTCGCACTCACATGTTTGGGAAGGCTCGGTGAAATATTCGATGCAGAGCTTCCCTCAACTCTCTTTGCTGACAACGAAACTTTATCTGGGGTCGAAAATGCCATTGCATCTGTCTTGGGAGTCAATGCGATGCAACCTACACCCACTCCGGTTCTATCCCCACAACAACATGCTCTTCTTCAGAGCGATGTCGTCAAGAATGCGCCTCATGCAACTTCAGTCTTGCTTCAAGGTTCACCAAAGTCAGCCAGTTCATTCTTGTTCATGTTCCCCGATGGCTCAGGATCAGCCTCTTCATATGCCACGCTATCCAAAATCGATCCCAAGGTAGCGGTGTATGGGTTAAACTGTCCCTGGCGTACTACGCCACAAGACATGGCCCTGTCCAAGTGCACGCTTCAGCAACTTTCGGCAAAATACGTCATCGAGCTCAAACGCCGACAGCCATCTGGGCCATATAATCTGGGCGGGTGGAGTGCAGGAGGCATTTGCGCGTTTGAAGCAGCTCGACAACTAGTCTCCTCTGGGGATGTTGTCGAAACCCTGATACTGATCGACGCTCCAAACCCAATCGGTCTACAAAACCCCCCTAGTCGCATGTATGATTTCTTTCAACAGCTTGGTATTTTTGGAACCGGATCGGGTATTCCGAAGTGGCTGCGGCCACACTTTGACGCATTCATCGGCATGCTTGACGAATATGAACCAGTCGCTTGGCCCAGTTCCTTGGGCTCAGCCCCAAACACGTTGATGATCTATGCTCCGGATGGAGTGTGCAAGGATCCTAATGGCCCTAGACCAGAGATCCGTCCTGATGATCCACGAGAAATGATTTGGTTGATTAATAACCGCACCGATTTCTCTGCGAATGGTTGGGCATCATTACTTGGTCGGGATAGGCTAACTGTCGAGGTGCTCAAACAGGTAAATCACTTCAGCATGATGGATTTTGGGCCCCAGATGGATGAGATGTGTGCACACATGAAAAAGGTGCTCTCGTGATTCGTTTGGTTTGGTTTGGACAGATTGTGCAAATCCCAGCCCAGTTCATCGCACGGCCTAAACATGTCTCTCGTTCAACACTAGATAATATTCACACTCATTGTACATGCTATTATAGAAACAGTAGCGGAAGTTGACTAAATTTTAGATATTCTCATCAATGCCTATTTTAAGATGAAGCAGTGATGCGTTTTACGTAGAAAAGCCAAATTCGGCTCCAGGGTAGCAGAAGCCAGGGAAGCCAGCCGATTACCCAATGGTATTTGGGTTGAGTTTTGGCCTAGAAAAGGGTTAGGATTATCATATTATGCTAACTGATTGTTCTCATAGGTCAGATTTTAGAAGCATGAATCCATCCTCCCTGGAACTTTTTACAACTGGATAGTGAAGCCGAAGTTGAAACTTGGTGTGGCGTTTTGCAATGTGGACCGATTTCAAACATCCCATTACAGCTCGCTACGGCTGATTGCTCGACTAATAATGCTAAATCAGCCCTAACAAGCTTCTCGTCAAGTTTTCTTGTTAAGACACTCATGATTCCCCAATTTTGTTCCTCCCTTAATAGCTGTCTTGTAGCAGTAGCTGGCCTACAATCCTAAGGTAATACACTCCGTTGACCTCTTCCCACCAAAGCCTGTGGATTGACTCAAACCTGACCATTTTAATCATGCGCATTTCTGTGTGGACAAGGAAGCGGTCTGATGATTCGACAACTCGCATCAACGTGGTGGGTATAGGCGGGGTTGGGTAAGACATCCCTTTCACAATGGGTGTCATTGACTGACACCAAAAAAATCTAGCTCACTATTCAATCCGCGCATTATAAATGGAGTGGTTGTCCTGAAACCAGTGTGTTCGAGTTCATGCCAGAACGAGACCCAGATCCAAACCAGCTTATTGGACAATTGGAGATCGCCTGGCTGCGAAGATTACGAATCTGACAATCTTGGTCTTGTTTGTAACTGGTCACAAGGAGAAGGGGTTGATATTTGACTCAGAATGTTGGGCTATGTTGGCGATGTCAATTTTCTTCTTATTAGTTTCCCACCTGGGACGTAATCATAATTGACAGTTATGACGTATCAAGCGGATGGGGGGAGAAACAAGAACCGACCACTTGCATCATACTTCCAAAATGTAGTTGCGGGGCTATCCTCATCATCTTGCGAAACATGATGCCGCGTAATGAATGGAGGATAGCTAGAGTTTGATTTATAGAAATTCATGTTATAGAAGCCACCTAAGTAGGGAGACTTGGGCAAAACAAACTTGTTATAAAGTATGAAGCGGATGCTGCAAAAGATTATGCATCTGGCTTCCATTAGGCCCGTAAGGTTTTGAGCTAGGCCGCAGTGTACATGAACTTGCAGAGTGACGAGACTTTGCTGGGAATGTCCCTTCAAGATCTTAATGGGCGTGATAAAAAAACACCAAAGATTGCTGAACAGCGGGCTTCGTCATGATGATGCTACATTAAACTCAGTGCCACGTGGTCAGGACTTGGCAAATTAATTTTGAACAAATCTGTAGCTGGAAACCCTTGGTCCTGAATTTACCATAATTTGTGAGGTGATTAAATGCACAGGAGAAGCCCCAGCTCCCTCAAGAATGAGAGAAGCGACTTGGAGAAATCACCTACCTATAGGAACATAGGCTTATGCCTGCTTTTATGTAAACAAAATTGATTTTGCCATTCATGGCCCAAGGAAGACTAGAACAAATACAATGGTTGGTAGCTCAAAATTATCAAGACAGAGAAACAATAATATAGAGACGGAGAGAGATGCATGCTGTCAGACAGATGTGGGCAGCTTTGTGTCAGTTTAATCAGGCTAAAGTTGGCTGGAGGACGTCCGAGGCTCTGGGGCTTCGGCCACTTAGAGCTGAGAAAGTAGGCTTTCTGGAGAGGATTGCCCTGGAGTATTTGCAGCCGCGGCTAATCTTACATTCACGTCAGGGGGTTTACAGTGTTACAAAGAGGCCTTGAATTTGCCGGACAAATGGCCCCGTCATCGTTCAGGAGAATGCTCCTGTTTGGGACCACTCGGCAATAATTGTAGCGCTGGTGTGAGAAGGGAGGCCGAAGGGGAAGTGGGTACCCCAAGAAGATACGGGAAGATGGCTAAATTGGTCGGCGACTTGACGAACACGAGGGAAGTCGAGTTGGTATAGAGTTGAGGGGTTGTTGGCGTGGTTTGCCCGGCTCCACCAGCGGGTAGCAAGTTGATCGGTCCCCGGCGTGGTATACGCGTCATTCGGGAGACAATATCCGGCGAAATCTTGGTGTCATGTCGTGAACATTACCGGCTCCAGAAATTTTGTCAATACCCTCTTCCCTCTGAATGATCCAAGCTTTCGCGCGGTCGTTTCCAGACATCATTCGCTGTCGATCACACAGGGCCATAGATCTGCGTGCCCGTCTCGCTCACCTGTCCAGTTTCAGGGCTCATGCGCGATGCGAGGGGCAAACATTGGTCAGGGAAATAAATGAAGATTGCCCGTGTCGCTGGAATGCCCGACGCGCGACACACGAGCACGCCTGACTCCTGAGAGACAGGCCGGTTGTGGTACCATGAGGCAGACGATGGGCCCAGAAAGGAAATTGGGCAAGGCTGGGATGTCAAGAGAGGCTCGCACTAGAGGTTCGGGAAGTCGGGGCTCGGGGACGTCTTTTAACAATGATGGGTTGGCAGCCGGCTGGGGCAAGCAGGTGTGGCTGCTGCGCTGAAGGCCGATTCCCTCCCGGCGCCAGCCTTAGATCGGCGATTCGGGGAGCGGGGCGGCTTTCGGGCCGGCCTGGGCGCTGTCAATTCCAGCACGCCGGGCCTTCGGTCGGCTGGTGGCGTCACCTGGCGGGTGTGGCGCCGCTACACCGCAACCGCAGCAGCCCTCCTCCGACCGACTCCCGACAGCTTCCGCCTCGGTAGGGCCACAACCATCTCGGCGGCCTTCGCTTTTTCTTTTCTTCACCCTTATCCCAAACCTCTTCACCGCGTGCAGCATGCGACGTGTGTGCCCCGTAGCCCTGGCCGGCACTCACCCCACCCTTCCCCATAATTGCTCGCCTGGACAATTACAAAAAAAGATGCTTAAAATTTGCCGTGGCACTCGCCCTGTGCCCCCCCCCCCCCCCCCCCCCCCCCCCCCCCCCCCCACCGCCCCCCCCCCCCCCCCCCCCCCCCCCCCCCCCCCCCCCCCCCCCCCCCCCCCACCCCCGCCCCCCCCCCCCCCCCCCCCCCCCCCCCCCACACCCCCCCCCCCCCCCCCCCCCCCCCCCCCCCCCCCCCCCCCCCCCCCCCCCCCCCCCCCCCCCCCCCCCCCCCCCCCCCCCCCCCCCCCCCCCCCCCCCCCCCCCCCCCCCCCCCCCCCCCCCCC
>JAHVYB010000153.1:1424-41373 GCA_020623695.1 Calonectria henricotiae
CCCCCCGTGGCCTCGAACAGCACACAACAAAAAAACACCTGTCGTAAAAAAACAACCCCCCCCCCCCCCCCCCCCCCCCAAAAAAAAAAACCGGATGGACATCATATGTGCATAGACACACCACAATCCCACTATAGCTTTCTCTCTCCATCCCCAGTCCGCGCTTCTTCAGCCTCCCAGCCACCTCCCATTTTTAGGGAAGCTAGCGTCTCTGGCACTTTGGAGGAAAGGCAAAAACAACCAAGCAGTGTGTCAATCAGGGCTTTGGGGATTGGCTTTTTTTCCCCCACAGCGCTCTAGGCGGGCTCTAGGCGAGTTTTATCCATCTCGGGGGGTGTTTTCCAGTGTCACAGCCCCCGCCCCATTCTGTGGTGTATCTCCATGGGGCCTTGAGAATCCTCCTTGCACACCCCCCAGTTACCATTTTGGAAGGGCCCGAAGGTAGCAGCAAAACAAACAAAAAAAAACACCACAACCAGTAAGTTGACGGCAATGGGATGCTGTACAACGCCGCACACTCGCTGTAATACGGCATTTTTCTCCCATGGGATGATACACTGCCTTCCTCCGCAACACAAGTATTCGGTGCCCCCCCCCTCCCAGCGGCGGTACCGAAGCCTCTTGCGCTGTAGTGGAGAAATCCCCTAAGTTATGAAAGTGCCCGCTAAGGTACCTCGTCAGCCACTGTATTCGTACCCGCGACACAGGTACCTGTCCGTTTTGCTTACCTACCTCGGTACCTAGTATCTTGGCCCGTGTCGCAGTGCTGCTCCCCTTCCCCTTCCTGCTGCTGTCCTGGCTCTGGCTGGCTCTGGCTCTGGTCAAGGCACACATGCACCTTGGTTGCTTGCTCGCTCGCTCACACACCCACTGCAAGAAGCGGCCAGGGTCGATTTCGTATCTTGGACTCTTTTCTGTCTCCATCCTCACTCTCTCACCTCTTTCTTCTCTCTTCCCATTCTCTTCCTCTTTTTCTTGGATCCTTCCGTCTTTCTTTCGTTCCCATTGTGCTCCATCGCACCCTTTCCATCCCCTCCAACATAATCATCGGTTTCTACGTCGTTCGCTTTCCAGCCTTGCCTCCAGCTGTCCGAGACTCCTCAGCGACTCCGTCACCACCCTCCCGGAGCCTTCCCACTCTTCAACAAGATGCCCGCCGCCTGAATCCTCCCGACGACCCGTCCCCCCTGGCAGTCTTCTCACCATCTTCAGACCCTTGCAAGGCTGCTCTGCCGCATTTCACATCTCGCCTTTTTCTTTTGAAGCTCACGTCTCTGTCCCCCCTCTCCGAAGCGACGAATCGCATTCGAATCATGCATCCCAGCGCGGGTGGTGCGCGCCCGCTCGATAACCACCACCGCCACGATCACGATCACGATCACGATAACCGCCCACTCCATAGCCCGCCGGCGAAACGATATGCGGCACGCTCCTCAACCCTTGCAAAACCCGGCTCCGTGCCCTCAACATTCGCTACTTCCCCAGACCCTTTCACGTCCTGTCATCTTGCGCCTCCCCCATCCGCCCCGATCATGAAAGACCAAGCCTCTTGGCACAGGGCCGGGCCCCTGCGACTTTCTTTAGTCTCACGAATATCCACGAATCTCATCCTCACCATCTTCCTCGCCATCCTTATTATCTCACCTGTCTCGGCCGTGCGCATAAAAAACTTCCAGAACTGCCTGTCCGATTCTTACAGAGGCCGCAACCCCCCACTTCTTCAATGGGAGCCGGTCTTAGTCGAGGCCACTTTCGACACAAAGAATGCGAGCCACAACCTGCATGTGACAGTCTGGGGAAATGTTACCGGCTCTCAATACGGAACGGACGTTCCTTCCGGAGAGAATTCAAGTTATTGGGATAACAATAGCGAGACCAACGGTAAAATCGTTCGCATCCCCGATACAGTTTATAATAAAGCGACGACTCTAGAACAAAAAATCAACTTCTTGACTTATGAGCCGTGGGAAAATAGGGTGGACTTTTGCCAGGGCGGTTTATCGAGTGGCTCCTCGTGCCCGCTGGGTCCTGTATTCGGCAATGTGTGAGTCCTCTTTGAGTGTCCCGCTTACAAAACCCATTCCGTCAATGTCAGAAGTGAAAAAAGATAAGACTGCATCTAACAAATTCTGTAATAGTTCGATTACTGATGGCTTGCCTTCGATTAACATTTCTAGCAACATGAATTCTTCATATGCATTTTCCTCTTTGGATGCGAACTTCCTCATCATCTATGGAGACTCTCAAGCTACCAATATTGGATGTATCTCAGCCGTCGTCACGCCCGACCTGGGAGGACTGACGTGGCTGCTCAAGATCCTTCCACTCGTTATCCTTCTCTTCATGGGAATGGCTGTCTTGTTTTCTGCCATTTTGAGTCCTTGGGGTTCGTCCGACACTTTTCATTGGACTTCAAACTATGGCCGTGATGTGGATTTGCTGAGATTGGTCACACCGGGCTTTGGTGACTGTCTGCAGTACATTCAATTCATCACCTTAACAGGAGGGCTCTCCCTCCAATACCCAGGTTTCTATAAGCCCATCGTGAGCCAGATGGCTTGGTCAACTCTCATGTTCAATGAGAGCTTCATCGCAAATGCCGAGTCGTGGCAGAGCTTGGTGGACGGCATCTATGTCACGGATGCTGAATATGGACTCCAAGAGATGGGGCAGCTGGTCGGCATGGCTGAGACTGAAGACATTTGGGCGGGTATGATGGTTTGGCTCTGCGTATGCATCGCATCCGTCACTGTCCTCGTTCAGGGTGGGTTCGTTGCTCAATGGCTTTACCGAAAAATCAAGAACACCTCTGAGGAAGACCTGCGCTCCAAGAACATTCCCTTTTCTGTCGGAAACATCGTTCGAATCGTCTTTAATTTCTTCTTGCTGCCTGTCGTGGCCTTGTCGTGCTTCCAGCTGGTGGTTGCGGGAAGCTCTCCTGGTTACGCGATTGGCCTAGCCGTCCTTACCCTCATCTTCCTCATTGGATTTGCGTCGTATCTGTTCTGGCTCATCATCAGAACACGGCCCAAGTCTGTGCTCTACGATGATCTGCCGACGGTGCTACTCTATGGTCCGTTGTACAATACCTATTCGGACGAGGCCGCCGCCTATGCCTTGATTCCCGTCCTCCTCACTTTTATCCGGGGCATCGCCATTGGTGCAGTTCAGCCGAGTGGCATCGCGCAGGTGGTACTTCTTGCTATCTGCGAAGTGATTCAGGTCCTCACAATCCACGCATTCCGCCCGTTCCAGTCTGCTACATCGATGAATGCCTATCACACCCTTTTCTGCTCCCTACGTCTCATTACCATTTTGCTCATGGTTGCATTTTTCCCGTCACTTGGCGTCTCGGAGGGAACCAAGGGGTGGGTTGGCTATGTCATCTTGGCCATCCACGGAGCTGCTCTAATTTTCGGCTTCTTCCTCAATGCTCTCCAGACAATTATTGAAGTTGTTGCGCGCATGTTGGGCGCCGGCGGGGACGATGCTCGGGGTCTCACACGTGGAGGCCTGTCTAAGATTTTTGGAGCGCGACAATTGTCACGTCGGGTAACACATCGTACGGGACCCTCGCGACAAAGCCAGTTGTCTACGACGGCCATGTTGGATGCGGCTGATGACAGCGGCAAGATGGGATATGTGATGCCCAGCGGAAGACTTAGAAGCGAGTCCGGTGCGAGCCTGGGTGGAATGCTTGTCCAGCATCGACAGAGCTCGGTGCTCTCCAGCCTAGACGCGTATTCTGGCATGCCGCGTAATATGGATAGTGGCAGTTCCATGCCAGACACGCCTGGTGAAGCGAGCACATTCTCCTTCCTCCCTTCACCCACTGCCGCTCGCCACCATCCTTCTGCCTCTGTTAACGAGACTGCTGACCCGTACTACCGACCTCCACGACGTCGCCGCGGGACACTCAACGAGTCAATTCACTCGGACAAAGCGCCCGATTCCAGTCAAGGCGAGAACAAGAGACTTAGCCAACTTGCACCAGGGACCACTGGTGATCCTTCGGATATGGGTGCTGAAATCTCTCGTGGCGCGACTCCAGCCCCTCCTGGTGGCTACTCGCAGCTCAGCTTCCCACCAAACCGACCCGACTACGCCACGCGTGAAGTTGATTTCTACTATGGCGTCCGTGGTCCGGCACTGAACTCGGACGGACCTGGTAGGAAGCTCGGAACAGGGCCTGCGGATCCCAATGGACCCGTGGCGACGGCGTCGGGATGGTTCCGCAACCTTTTTGGGGCCAAGACTAAGGAGAAGGGCAAGGGTTTTGAGGTTGTGCGAAGTTCAAGGATGCCACCGCAGATGATGGCAAGAAACGGTGGCGAGTCTCCTCCAGAAGGCATTCCCGTAGCCATGGGTGTGTTGCGAAATGGCCCCATTGACTCGGATGATGAGGATGAACGCCCACGACGCTCACCAATGCACCGCGAGGGTGATTTACTCGACGATAATGGTGACCCGGGTGCAGATTCCGAACCCGAAAGCCCCGTGGCTGAGCGAGCACCGCGGCCATTTACCGATGACGAGAGAACCCCGAGGGAGCCAATGAGAGCCTTGTCAAAGAAGCATGCTGGTCTGATTGCTGCCGAGAACGACCTGCCAGAGATTCCCAGGAAGAGCTCGAAGCGGGCTTCTGGTAGTCACGAGAGGAGGCAGAGTCGCCCTCCGTCTCTCAATCTGAGCATGCCCGGGTCCAGCCTCGCTTTTGACACCCACATGGCAGACTCTGACGCTGCCAGTCATCACTCGAGTCGACACCGACAAACCTTGTCGGCCTCATCAAGACTACCGTTTGAGCGTACAGGATCGCAGAAGCGGCTCTCATCCAACTCGTCGATTGAATTCCCCGAGGAGTTCACACAGGTGGATTTGCAAGGCGGACATGAAGAGCGTCCTGCTAGCTTTGGCATGGTGCCGCATCATGGCATAAGCAGAGTTGACCCTCTCCACCGTGAAGTTGATCTCCTGGGCAGCTCTGCCGAGCTTGTCTTGGACGAACCTCCGTCACGACCACGCACATAGGCTTTGGCCAAGCCACTCAACTATGGCTGGTAGATCCAGCGTGCCAGAAACCCCCTTGTGGGACGAATACTTTTTTCCTACTCAACCATATTACCGTCTCTCGCTCGACCTACTTACTCTCGGATGTGGGTAGCATCATAATGTTTTCTTTTTCTTTTTCTCCTGGGGTTTATCTAGTCATGAATAGAAGTAGTCACAACAACACAACACGCCCGCTCTGAGAAAACCTTGCACCACCCCATGCAAGGTTGAGAGAGAAGTTTTCTTTATTTGGATTACGGCCGTTGCAGAATTTTGGGTCTTGACCATGGGGATCAGGATAGGCTCTGGCGTTTTTATTTTATTTTGGATGAAATAATTTTCCTTTGTCTTTGTGGGCGGTTCAAAGAATGTCCATACTAGCGTTGGCGTAACAAAAAAGCTGGGCCAAGGGAAAGGGATTTCGGAGGACAATGGGAAGCACAGTACAGCGCAATACATACGTGGTTTACAGGCTTTCATCTTTTTTTTCAGTGGTGATAATAAGGTATATCTCTTTTGTTGAAGGGCAACGTCTTGTCTCATGTCTCGCGAGGTTGTACATGTACCCAGCTTGGAGCATCATCAAGCACATACGACCATAGCCCTTAGAGAATACGGGATCCCGTCCGCTCTCCCATAGTCAAGCTGAGGAGCGCTTGAGTAGTAGTTGGGTCGGTGACGACCAGCGAATGCCGAGTGTTGTATGTTTTTATTTTTTAATATGTTATTTTTGACGAGTAAATATTACTTTTTGCCCTCCATCTCATGATGAAGCCGATATTTGAACTACTCGATGCCATGGCAATACTAGCCATGAGACCATGTGTTATACAGTCAACAACCCTTGGTACTAGGCAGGCAGACAGCACAAACTTGGAATGTCCCAGTGAAAGCTTTGATAAAAATAGGTTATTTGATGAGCTCAGCAGCAGCTGACTCACATGAGAAGCGAAGGTGTCCCAAGCCTCTTCTGGGCCGGTTGGTAGAGGACGAAGGTGGCCAGGACGTTGAAGTGGGAGGCGTACGCTATCAAACCCGTCATCAAAACTTGCCCACGGAAACCCTTTCAGGCCTTTACGGGCCTGCTATCGGCTGCAACCCACGTGTTTATTGTCCCTGGGCGCCACTGACAAAATTGTGCTTTGTAAGGACGGCGACGGACGAGAGGCAAAGGATCCTGTCCCCAACGAAAGAGTCAACTCAAATCCAGCAGACTGCAGGAAAACCTTGACCGAAAACTCCACAATCATATGGCTCTGGTATGACTACCAAGAGAAAAGAGTAGAGTGAGATTTGCGTAGATATCAAGGTGTAGCTGCTGTGTGACCTTGGAAAATCATGGCATGGGCCGGCCGTCATCGATATAATTCCGGCAAGGCTTCCGAACATATTTTTGCATTGCATTGCATTGCACACTCTATCGACATTGTTTTTATTTCATGCTTTGCCACACATGGCCTGCTACCATCTAGACTCCATTGGCACAACCGAGTGGTTTCTGCAATGGCCCGAGTGAGCCAATTTCTTAACCGTCATCTTCCAGACATTTTGGGCGGTATAACCGACCGAGAAAACTGTTTGATAAACGCCACGCCGATTGTGAGCTGATCTGAAGGACCCGAGCGGGCTTAAAGAAGGAAAAATAGCCCGACCAAAGACCGACTGAGAAACCACCCCCTCCTCAAACGCTCCCTTAAACTCCTTTCCTGCACAATTGCCGTCCCGATTGGCCCCAAAACCCAGTCCGCCCTCCAGCCAATACGATAGGACGAACCCCCCCCCCCCAAAAAAAAAAGAAGAAAAAAAGGACATAAGAATGCTCAAGAGGTCATCTGCCCCCTGGTATCTCAGGTCTACACCACTGGAGCTCAGATGGCCATGTTTGGGCTCCAAGGCCAACAACCTTTGAAGTCATTGCTATCTAGGCAGAAAAACACCGGCGCCAATGACGACATCAATTGACATCCCGGCGAACTCTTGAGATGGCAGGTTCACTATGAGAAATGCGATGTTGATACTCCTGCGAAGAAATTTCACAATGGTCTGCGATTGGACTTGTTGCTTGGGTGCAAGCATTGATATATTGTATTTGTGGGGGCATTCTAGAAGCATGAGCTGTCACATTGGGTTTCTTGATTGTCGTAAATAATAAATAAATGTCATGTATTACATATTGAAGTCTTATTCTGAAACATGATTTGCCAGATAATGATTATTTATTTCATTATTTTATTTCAATAGTTTATCTCACCTCATTTTACTTTATTTATTTTTCATGGGTGGCATTATGGGTAACCATACAACGCCCGCCTTTTCTCAAAATCTCCTAGGACAGTGTTCATGGCTTGATCTGGACAAGCTAACAATAGGGGATCAGGGCTTCACGTTTGGCATGTTCTCGATAGGGGCGTAACGACCTGTCTTTGAATCTCAGCAGATATTTATCTTACTCCCAACCAGCATTCATCCCCCCCCCCTTTTCTTCCCTTGACTTCTTCACTCGGAATCATGTGCTGCAATCGTCTATGAGGGTATCGTGACTTCAAAGGCTTGTCAGTGCAAGCCACGCGCAGAACTAACCAGCGCCTTTCTTCGTCATGTTTTACTATTCGAAAAAGTAGGTATTTCTCTTACCAACTACAAATATATAAAGAAGAAAAAAAAGCCATAAAGCTTTGTTCATTTTATGCCGATAAAGCCGATGCCAGACCGGGCCTTACGAGCTGCCGCCTTCAAGGCCTGCTCCTCGACATCGGTCCACTTGACGCTCAGCTCATCCCACTTCTTACCGGGCGTGTTGTATTCCTTGCGCCACTTTGCCTGGACCTGCTGCAGGCGAGCCATCTCACGTGGGTCACCAGAACCGCTGAAGACGATGAAGGCTGTGCAAGGAGGGAGGCTGGCGTGTATGCGGGTGAGACGCTCCGTCAGACGTGCGAGGGCCTGCTCGAGGGCGGACGTGTCAGAGTCGGAGCTTGGGGCCTCCGCACTATCAAGGGGAGGGCCTCCGTCGCTCGACGAGTTGTCAGCGCGGTTGCGATTCCACCAGCCCTGGAGGGCTTCGAGCTCCCGCATGCGCCCCCACACAAAGTCAACGCCACCGCCTCGAATCTCTAGGCCGTCTGGATCACCCTTGATAGCCCTGATAACGTTGTTTGTCACATCCTCGTCGTTCTTGCACCCAAGCTGGTGCGTCGCTCCCGCTCCCGCGCCCTTGGATGGATCGCCCCAGTCGACGGCAGCACTGGTTTTGCCAGCCTCAACACCACCAGCTACGCCTCCCTGCGCCTTGTACGATAGTCCTGCCCGTGCCAGCCTGCGGAAGAGGTTTTCACCCTGGGCATCGGAGGTGCCCCAGGCCTTGCCTTTCTCGCACTTTTGCTTGACCAAGTCCAAACAGGTCTTGGCGTCTTCGATGCTGTTATGGCCACTGGCACCGCCCTTTTGAATTTCCCGGGAAAGGTACTTTTGGGCGAGATACTTGAGAGAGGATTTAAGTGGGGGGCCGCGTGGGTGCGGGTAGAGCACAGAGGTGTCGACAATGAAGGGGTGACTGAGTTGAAGGGCCTTGGTGTCTGATTCCAGGGAGTGGCCAATGAGGATGGTTTGGGGGTGTAGGATTTCTAGGAGCTTGTTCTGAATGTCGCGGAGGGTGGTTGTGACGGGGGCGAGCATTTCTTCTGTGATGCCCGAGTATTGGGTGACATAGTCGATGATGGGCTTGTCGGGCTTGACAAGTTCGTCGAGCACAACATCGCCCGACCAGTTGACAACGCTGACGCGGGTCAGGGAGAGTTCATTCTCGCCAGTTAGGCACATCTCACAGTCTATGGCCAAGATTTCCCGCCCAGCCGTGATACTTCCCTGCTGAATGTCCTTTTCGGGAACATTTCCATCCTCCAACTTGTTCACCTTGGTGATGACCCACCCCTCGGGGAGGACAAAGTTGTCTCTCTGGATGCCCTCTGATAGGAGAGCGGGGTGGACGAGATAGCCGTTTTCAGCCAGGTCGTCGGCCGTGCAGAGGAATTCGGTGATCCGAGTTCGGTCATTCTTCCAGCCCTGAGGCTCCGATGCGGCCTTGACTCCCTTCTTGGCAGTGTTCTTCTCCTTGGGAACTGGTGCTGTGAGGAATGCAGCTAGGGGAGAATGCATCTTGCCATGTCTCTCATCACCGGGAGTCTTGACGGGCCATAGATGAGGAAACATGTCTGCAAAGGGTTGTAGAACTTCGGCAAGTCCCTCCTTCTTGAGCGCCTGGGGAAGGTATCCATCTGGGGATGTCGAGGATGGCTCTTCTCGGCCGGCAGCGTCTTCATTGTATGTCGAAAAGTCAACAGACTTCTGAAACATGGCCTCTTCCAGACCAGGGACCATCAGGGCAACAATCTTTCGAAAAGCAGGGCGCTGGGAGATGGCGACCCATTGCGGACCTGGGCCGTCGGCGAAGATGTAGGTGATGAGATCGCGCAAGTGTGTGAGATGAATCTTGGACTGTAGTCGCGCATTGGGGGAGAAGGTGATGGTGGGATAGTTTTTGCCGGGCTTTGGGATTTTCTTGAGCTTCTTGTTGGGGCGGGTCACGACTTGCCATTCGCCACCATCATCGTCATCGGCGGTGGCATCGTGGGGCATGCTTCGCTTGAGGCTGCCGTTGCTCTGGCCCTGTGCTTCGTCGGTTGGTGTCTCGATTTCCTTGGTGCTGTCCTCTGCCGGCGGCTTTGGCTGGCTCTGAGGCACCTGAGGAGTTGGGGGGGCGGTCGAATTGGATCCTATCACTGATAGTAAGATATTGTCCAGTTCGCTTGGATGGTGGATGCCATCTCCAATCTGGCGACGCTTACCCATGGTGGCTGCCTGGGGACGAGTGCGGCCAATGCGCACTGTCGAGGGCAGGAGTTGTGAACGGAGGAAGCCAGGAGGTTATGGCGTGAAGATGAGGGGGAAATCCCTTGTTCAAGATGTTGCGAGAGCAGTGTTGCAATGCCAGCATTAACTCTGCGACGACAGATCCAGATGAAATCTTAGAGCGACCATCTGCGAAATTTCGGTACGTACCCGCGTTAAGTGGGGGCCAGGGTAGCGCCTGTCTTTGAGTGTTTGCGAGTTGGTGCCAACTTTGGACCGGATTGGGCCAATCAGCGGCGGCTCCATGACATCCTTGCCCGTTGAAGCTCTTTACGCGCCATGCGAAATGCGACGCGACGAGATCAATCTCCTTGACATACTTCGCTCGGATGGCTGGTTGACCACGAGCGTCACCGCCTTCTCATCGACGCGCTCTCGCTCAGGAGGATTCCACGACCTTCTTGCGACATTCTGCGTGTTTTGTCTCACGCGAAATCTTCACTTTGGGCCTTTTACACCATCCGTCTGGCCATGTCCGCCATTGCCATCAAGTGCGCCAGCTGTGGCGTCAAGTTGGGCACAGCCGACAACCTGTGGCTCGAGTTTGACAACACCCATATTGCCCTTATTACCGACGCCAACACTGAACTCGAGGTTGACTTTGCCGACTTTGGCCTTCCGGAACAGCTCCACGTTTCTGGCATTAATAATGACCTGAAACTCGACGTCGCGCTTTCCGACCATGTCAAGGTGGGCGAGAGAGAGACGGCCGTGGAATCGTCGTAAGCACACCCGCACTCTTAGATATGCCCCCTTGACCAAGCTGATTCTGACCGACTGTACAGAAAGCTTAGGAACATGTCATGTTCTTCCTGCAATGCGACTCTCGGCCTGCAACTCGTAGAGAGGAACTTTGACGGCCATGTCCTTGCCAAGTAGGACGCACCCAATCCCTCATTATAACTCCGCATGGCTGACCGCAACCGCCTCAAGTGGCCAGTACATATTCTTTGTCAAATCAATCATATTAAAATCAGCCCAAGATGGTCGTCGCAAAGTTGAACCCAATATCCATCATTCTTTCCGATGGAAAATGAGTTCAGATGGGCCGCATTCATCCAGCTCACCGTCACAGGAGGAAGCTCATCACAACGATCCTCTTCCTCCTCCTCCTCCTCCTCCTCAACAACAACAACAACAACAACAACAACAACAACAACAAAACGGAATTGATCACGCTATAGAAGAGATGCCCGAGCAATTCGTCTTGGATAAGCAAGTGGCAGGCGCTCTCCAGTCTGTGGTATCCGCATTTGGACAAGACATCAAGAGTTTGCATGGTAAGATTAATTATCTTGTTTTAACCAGCCAATTCGAGCACAAGCAAAACTAACCTTGTATTTTTAGATCAACTCCGCCAGAGTGAGAGTGAAATTATGAGGCTGAGGGATGAAAACAGAGTCCTGAAAGAGGAATTGGAGGAAACCAAACAGCATGCTAGCAGGGCCGTCGAGAGCTCAGAAAAAACGGCTGGAGATCTTTCAATATTCAAGGGCGACCTGGAAAAGCTCTTGTCTCATTTCGAGACGTATCCAGTGCAAACTCTTTACCCTGCCGCCGGCCCCGAAACCGAGGCGGACAGACGTCATCTCAAGCGATCCTCTGCCCACGATGACGATGACGATGACTCTCCCAACCGCCCCCAGAAACGTGTGGCCATGACGCCGGAAGTTTCTAGTACGGTTCACAGACGATTTACTGTATCGGAGGGTTCTCAGCGTTCTTCTCCTATAGTGTCGAGCGCTAGCAGAAAGAACGGCCTCTTAACCCGACCTGCTCGAAGGTCCTCTGGCATTTTTGGGGGTGTGCGACGGAGCAACCGGTCCGAAGATGTGGATATGGACGCGTAACGAAACAAACGACGACCTCATCTCACCCATTCCTCCCCTAAACCTGTATTTCACAAGCCGAAATCCATGACCAAGACCTCATGGCCCAGGCTTGCCAGCGCGTCGACTTGCTTTAGAACCGCATATTCGAAGAATGATCGAGACTGGTCACAGCTGGGGTCTTGTCGCCAAGCGTCGATGAGAGAAAGCTCTTGGTCCCGACCAGGGAGCTGGTCGATATCACTCAGCATCTCCTTTGCTGAGATGGAGAGCTCCCACTCTTCGGCGTACCCTTCTGGTGTTTGAGCCAAAATCATGAACAGCAGCATCTGGCATAGCGAAACTTGATCGATCTCTTGCAAAGTCTGGAGGGCTTTTTGGTTAAAGGTACCCCGAGATGCCATTGCTTTGACGGACTCGCCAAGAGCGGCTGTGTCGGCGGCGGTGTTGGCAAGGAGTTTCGCGATCAATAACAGACTTTTGGCTCTTACTGGATGGAAAGGAGCCACATATCGGTATGGGTCGCAAGCAGTGGCCACATGGCACGCCGTTGTTAAGGCATACATGAAGTTGTTTTCTTCGGCATAATAGATGGATATCTCGGCCAATATCTGGGGGAGTGGCGACACAGACCAGAGATTTTCGCTGACTAGTGTTTTGCATTTCTGAAACTGGTCTTTCAAGGTTCTTCGGCGCTCATCAAGCGACTCGGGTGTTTCCTTCGAGTCGACAAGGTTGGCCACAGTCTCGCTGTACTTTTTGGCCGACGCTGCTTTTTTGTCATTGATAGCGGCGGGATGGTTTTCGAGGTTGGATGAGTTGAGTATCAGGCTTCCACGGTTCAAGTCGATGTTTGGAGAGAGCGCGCAGGCCTGATATATGTTCAAGTCATGGCTGCACCGTGGACATTTGCAAGCAAAACTATACGGAGAGAGGGCTTCTCTCCGCTTAGACAGGGGATATGTATAATCTGTATTGAATAATGAGCTGTGAAATAAACATTATGAGCCGAGGCCATGTACATACCTGTATAAGAAATTTCAATTTCATCTCCGGCCTGTATCTGCGTCTCTGCCCTCAAGATTGCTTTTCGGCCAATAAATTGCACCATGGCATTCGGCATACAGGAGTGATTGGCCATTGCGAGGGTGGGTTCGAGAAATATGCCCACCTGCCCAAGATCTGCGTCGTATCTGTGAAATGCATTTGTCTGAATCTATCTCGACGGTAAGTATAGGTTGACATAATCAGGGTTATAGAGTGAAGTTTTGCACCTTGCATAAAAACCCAATTGCCTTTTGAATGTTCTCCTGGGTCGATTCCAACCCTGCAAAGGCGGCTGCCCCCATGGCCATCATCTCCATGTCCGCCCACCCTTGCCTCCGCCTCCAGGCCTCGACATGGCCCTCGAGCGCATCCAAGCCCCCGCCAATCTCCTTCTTGAGGAGCGCCTGCACCACGGCCCTGACGGGCGTGGGCAAGCCGGGCCGGCCCTGCGCCGCCACCCGCTTGAGCACCTTGCACTCCCTTGAGTGGACGGCCGTCCAGGCGGCGCCCTGGCACGCCGAGTCGCAGTAGGCGGCCGCGTGGCAGCGTGAGCAGGCGCGGGGCGTGCCGGGCTTGAGGCAGAAGGCGCACACGGAAGAGAGGTGGGACAGGGCCGGGAGGAGGATGAGGGGCGTGAAGGGGAGGATGGTGGTGCCCGGGGCGAAGGAGCGGGTTGCGTAGAGGGCGCGGCCTTTGGCTGGGTGCGGGCGCACTTCAATGGACGACGACGACGACATGCTTTTGGTTCAGTCCGATATCTCAATATAATGTTTCAAAAAAAAAAGAGTATTAGGTTTTTGAGTTTTTGAGCCTGCGGAGAACAAATAACGGCAAGAGTTTGTGATAGATGTAGGTTAGTTATATGTAGGTGTTGAAGGATAATTCGGTAACGGTGAAATTCTCTCCGCACTGAGTGGATGATGAATGGATCTCGCTGGGTGTATTAACCAGATGCTTCAACGACACATACTCCCCAGTTACCCAATCAAGATTGAAAAAGAACAACACACATTTAAAAGAGGGTTGCATGGGTCTAATTCCTCACTTTCCAGATCAATTGTAGATTAATTGGGGTGTCACATTGCATGAAGGAGCCGGCGAATAGGTTTAACAGTCATAAATAAAAAATCGCAGTTACATCCCGTCTATGCAACGGTTCTATAGATCCTGATGGCCGGTGGCGTAGTTCCCGCTCTTCCGTGCCTTTATCAACCGGGTGTTCAAGTCTTTGCTCCAGTGGTCGCTGTCGCGTTTGTTCGCCTTCATAATCCTCTCTACGTGGTAGTCCCAGCAACCCTCGCCGGTCTGTCCTTCGCCCTCGCGACACTGGGCGTCGCTCGACCGGGGCGTGTTCGGCCACTCGCCCAGCTTTGCGCCCATGTCCTCGTCCAGGAAGGTGTCAATGACCATCTGGCCGACTTTTCGCTGGGCGGGGGCCCACTCCTTGCCCTCGGGGATCAGGACCTCGAGGAGGTTCTGCATGCCGCCATTCTTCAGAAACTCGGCCCGGATCTCATCGCTCTTGATGAGACCGCTGATGGCCGCCGTTTTGGCCTTGGCCTTGGAAACGGGGATCTTGACGTCGGCACTGGTGGGGATGTCAGACGGCATGAAGCTGGAGTAGAAATCCTCGCTCAGACGCTTGCCAGTGTTGGGGCACTTGAAGTTCATCAAGTCGGGCCACTGCTTGATGACCTCCTTCAGCGCTGTTGGGTTGTTTTGCAAGGCGCCGGCGAGGATAGCGGCGGCCTGCTGATCGCGAGGAGTGGCACCATCGGGAGAGGCAGCTCCCTGGTCAGCCATCAAACAAAACAGGGCCTTCACTACAGCTGGGTCCTCGGTGACTTTGAGGCCATAAAAGATGTCGTGAGCCAGATTCTCCATCCCTTCCAGGGCAACGTCAAACTCTTTGCCCTTGTGCTTGGTGCCCTTCTTCAGCAACTTGATGGCCTCGAAAAAGGGTGTCCCTTCAAAGTCGTTATCCGGTTGCTTCTTGGGCTCCTTGACCTTACCGACTGCCTCATACGCAGGCGCGCCCCGGGGGATTTGGGGGGTGTCAGGCCCTTCGGGGTCCACCACGACGACTGCTCGATCCATGGGCAAGCCCTCTAACGAGGGGTCAGCTTCATCAGGAACATTGACTTTGGCCTCTTTTAGGCCCGTCCAGACATTCATGCGAACATGGAGTCCATTGGGAAGTTCCTGATCATCGTGAACGATCTGGAACTCATCTGTTGGCTGAAAAATTCTCGGGTAACATTCTGCTGGATTGTCGGTGTGGCAGATGAGATCAACGTCTGCTGATGGTGAAGGTCGTGATGAGGCGTGTGCTGGGGCTGCGAGGACACACAACACGAGACCAAAAATGGTGGCCAAAAACAAAGGCAATGACATGGTTTTTGCTCTTGATGGAGCCATTTTCTGCTGTGGAATTAAGGCGTTCAATCTTTCAACCAAACTGCTGTCGGGGGGATGAATAGGTGAAAGAGATGGTGAGGCGCTGTAAGACAGTGAGATGAAAGTGTCTCAGCAGTCCTTTTTTTCTAGGGCGTGTTCAAAGTCTGCACCGCTTGGCCAACGAGAGTATCATAAAAAGGGTTGGATGTGAATTATTGTCCAGAAAATCAGGGTTGCAGAGACGATATAAGAAGGGGTATGAGACGAAAAGAACAGCAAATCATCGATTGTGAATGAGTCAACGCAATCACAGAGGCCACCTTTGCGGGTCATCGAAGTATCCAGAAAGCCTTGGGAGAGTTGCAACTTGGCAACATCTAGGGCCACTTCCGGGGGGTGAGGCTCTATGGCGCTTTCTTATTGGTCTGAATCACTTAGTCATGCCAATCCCCGCTGTAAGCTTCCACCATGACCTCTATGCTTCACTCAGTACAGCCACTTGTTTGTCACAAAGGCAAGGTGGCAAACAAATTTGGAGCCAAACTGCGTAACTCAAGATTTCCAGGTATAGATGAATAGTCGTGTGCTATATCATGTGCAGTATCGAGGGGTATCTATTCAAGCGGGGACAGAAGCCATGAGACACCAAGACTTAATCGACCGGTTTTCAGGCATCAAGTTCTAAAAAATACAATAAAATAATTATCGACTAGTATTTAATCTGCCCTCTTCTAAAGAAGTCATCTTCTCTAACGAGAATAAATATAAAACAGTCCTATAAAATGATATTCTTATCCCCTAAGATTCTCATGCGTTCCTCCAAGCCCTATATCTTTTAAGCGTATGATGCCGTGCACTAATTATTTTGGATGGCTGTATCCAGAGGAAATTGTACGTGAAGCCAGTTGCGTTGTCTCATGTTTTATGTTCCCCGTTGCTATTTCTCCCTGTCTTCTGGTCGAATGGCAATCCGCTTGGACAATGCGGTCGCTTCCAATCAATAACCTAAATGCAAGGGCGGAGTATTGTTGAATATTGAATGTCTCGAAACCACTGATCTACTCCTTTAATAAACCCGGAATTGTTGGTTAGAATAATAGAACGAAAAACCCAATGCGTCAATTAAGAAAAGTTCCGATATCTAATTACGTAACTTTGAATGAGGCAACAAAAAAGGGATCTGCCTCATATATCACTTTAGCAGCTAACGTTGCTGGTGGTTACGGCCACATACCCTTGGATGGCTGGAGTAATTGCGTGTGAGCTCTCTACCGCCAATGGTAGACTATCATGTTTCACCATAGACCCTTGGTTTCCAGGGCCGGTTCGGGGCAGAGTCACGGGAATACTGGCGAGGAGGGGTAGGATGGGTCTCTTGCCGTCATATTCATTCAAGGGAGCGGCTGGTATAAGTGGAACGTTGCAACGGCGGAGGATGCGAGGCAACGCGATGGTATATAAATAAAATGGATAAGGACCAGAATGAAGAAAATCATTCTGCATTAACTATT
The DNA here is from genome assembly GCA_020623695.1 of Calonectria henricotiae. NCBI lineage: Eukaryota > Fungi > Ascomycota > Sordariomycetes > Hypocreales > Nectriaceae > Calonectria > Calonectria henricotiae. The sequence continues at coordinate 18,169 of JAHVYB010000153.1, forward strand.
ACACACTCACTTCGTCTCCAGATACTTGCATACTCTGGGACAATGGCTTTCATCAAGCTCGCACTCTGCATGGCCTTCTTTCTCAGCTGGGCCACGGGCCTCCACGCTGCACCAACAGCGCATCGCCATATGGTGAACCATATTAAGCTCATGCATACACATGCGCACCGTAATAAGATTGCGGCGACATCACATACTACAGTCGATCCACAAGAGAAGCGTCGCGAGGCGACATTGTCACCCAACATCGAGGCCATTGCAGAATCAACAAAAGGTGCAACGGACGGGTTTGAAGCTCAAGGTATCATGGACAATATGGAAATCATGTGACGGGATGGGGATCTTATTGTAAGTCATTGAGTGCCAACCAGGTTGACAACCAGACTAACAGGGCCATGAACTGTAGACGAGGTTGCATTGGCGAGATGCTAAGACGGCGGCGGTAATAGCATGGATGGATACGGATATTCATTGAATGTAATAGGTGACGTTATAGCTAGATATGATGGGAAAGAATGAAGGTACAATGGCAGATCCCGACACAATTGGTTACTTCGGTGATAGCGGGAATATATGCATTCTTGAATACAAGCTCAAATAGGCTATAGCCACTCTTGGTTGACACTTCGGTTGATCCCCCTTGTTTCCCAGAGTGGGGTATGTACGTATTGCCCCACAGGGTGCATGATCCAGAGCCCAACCGTCGCGCCGTTATTGACCCGGGGTCCCAGCCAATGACCACTCGGCTTCGGAGCTATGATCATGTCGTCCCCTATCCCAACTCCAAAGCACGAGGTGTCCAGGTGTCACGGTCTAGTTCCGACACCCGTTCGAATTGCTTCAGTGCTCACAGCGACCACGGGCCATCGATCTCGACCTCGCCACTCACTACTGACGGCCGCGCCCGCCTGTTCCAACTTTGACGTTCGTTGAACTCGCGCCTACCACCTTGCTGCAAGTGGACTCCCTCCACCGAGAGCCTCATCCACGACCACACACCTTTTCTCTCCTTCGCTCCCTTGCAACCTGCCACCTCCTGCGATCCTCGACCACCAGTTCTCCCAACACCATGCCTTCTCCACGCCGAGTCCGCCTGTTCATGCTGGCGGCTGTCGTCACCTTTGTCTTTCTCCTCTTCTACTCCGGCTTTGAATCACCACACGATGCCCACCTCCAGGACCCCAAGGGCTTCATGGAGAAGACCAAGAATGCCATGGACGGCTCGCCCCCGGGAAAGCCGGTGATAGACGTGCAGACTGGCCAAAAGGCTGGTCACATCCCTGCAGACAAGGATGGTGACGGTGATGTCGACAAGGATGACCACGAGGCCTCGGCTAAGATGCAGGAGAGGCTAAAGGTTGCAGAGCAGGAGGCCAAGGACAAGGCCAACAAGAAGGGCGGTTCCAAACCTGATCCCCCACGTGAAGTAGTTGGGGTTGGCAGCTCTGCAGACGGACAACATGGAGGTACAAGCGGCACAAGTGGCAAAAGCTCTGTCAAGTCGTCGGATGAGCTGACCAAAGAGGATATTATTGCCGAATCTGAACTCAAATCTATTCTCAAAAAGGCTCCCAGTATGTGACCCGCCCCTCCCCCCTCCCCCCTCCCCACCCTCCAGCACAATTGCACTCGGCACTTGCTAACCATGATGCAGTGGTCATCTTTTCCAAGTCATACTGCCCCTTCTCGAAGCGCGCCAAGGGCATCCTGCTCGAGAAGTACACCATCATCCCCGAGCCCTACGTTGTGGAACTCGACAAGCACCCCCTGACCTCTTACATGCAAGACCAGCTGGAGAGGACCACCGGTCGCAGGACTGTTCCCAACATTATGATCAACGGCAAGAGCATTGGCGGCGCTGACGAGATTGTTGAATTGGACAATCAAGACATGCTGATTAGCAAAATCATCCAAAAGGGCAGTGGCCGCCTCGACGTTTCGGAGCGATTTGCCACCGGCCATGCCTAAGCCAGCTCGATACCGTTTTCTTCTATTATTTGTAATTGTACCTTGGGTTCCTTTAAGACCATCTAAGAGGGGTTTGGTAAAGACTGTGGCACCCATGACGGCTACCACCAGCGAAAATAGCAGATCATGGTTGGAGTTTGGGCGTGTTTATGTATGTATAGATGGGTTACGGTTATGTGGAGGCGTGACGCAGATTTCCCGGCACAATACTTTGCGTAACAGTCTACAGGAGGGTGGCAACAAAGCTGGAGTATTTTGAAGCCAAGATATGTGATGCCCGCACAAGTAATAATGACCAATATGATTCACTCACTCACCTTGGACGACTTGAATGTGCACCATTGTTTGCTTGATCCTGACAGAATGTCCCCAGCCAGAGGGCGGGAGCGGCAAGTTGTCGTTTAGATCTCGGTTGTTCGCTGTTCGCGGATCAAGATTAACTATGTGGTTGGGTGCTGGACAATGCCGCACCTCATCATGCTGCTAATGATGATGCGCAGGGCGCTACCCGAAAAACAGAAGCGTGGTTAGCATTGGGACACGCTAACTAATCAACAGATTGACTTGTGGCGTGTCTGCCCCCATCTTAGGAGCCCCTCAACTACGAAACTCTATTGTCCTCCTGATGGCTCCCGTGTCCTCTGGTCGACCCCAGTTGTCCAGCTCCCACTCGAATAGGCACTGGTCTAGCACGCCACCATTTCCTAGGCTACTGCTGCCTCGAGTTTTCGAAACTAGTCTAACCCCCCCCCCCCCCCCCCCATTGTGCATCATTCATGTTCACGTCACCTTTGAGCGCTAGCCACAAGCCACAGCAGCTTATCCTTTCTCAATAGTTTGTGCATATTTGGTGTCGGTTCATCTCACGCCGAGTCCATCACACTGAGGAATTGGAGGAGGCCCTCTGTTCTCGTGGATAAGTGAAGGGTCACCACTCGCCAGTCCAGGGGGGAAAACAAGAAATCAACCGGGACAGAGTCTCAAATGATGACATGTCGCTGATGAAAGTCTGTGTCCTATGTTCTATTGGGAGTGATATAATAGGACAAAAATCCAAAAGTACAAGTTTACATCATACTAAATAAGTCATAATACAGATGAACACTATTGAGTTGAACAACTTTGTGATCCTGAGCATGTTCAAACCCCACGACGGTTGATGACCGGGAGAACCAGGCAACTCTCCCACGTCCCCCCTGTGTGGATATGGTGTTTTCCAATGTTTTTGTCAACGGGGGCCTTGTTCTCCAGTATCTCGAGTTCCGGCAGCCTCAGCTCATGTCCAGCAACCCTCAAGACGATGCCCTCTCCCTTTTCACACACTATGCCGATGGGCCACAGAGGAATCTCCAGCTCTACCACGGTTCCCGGCGAGATCTTTTCGGCCTTGTCGTGCTTGTACCTTGGCAAACCGTCAACAATCTCCTTGGAGATGCGGTGGCTGGCCCGCAGCATCCCGTCGCAGCCGACAAACTTGGCCACGTTCGTGTCGGGGACCTTGTCGGCCGGCACGGGGCATGGGTAGTTGAGGCTGGTAGGGAGTTTGCCGTCGACGCCCATCTTTCGAATCTGCACGTTGACGTCCATGTCGTCATGGTTGTCGCACGACATGCACAACTTGACAACGGGATACCCAGAGACTTCGGTGTACTCGTCGAAGCGAATGTTGAAATCGGCACATTCAGTTAGATGATGCACCTCGTAACAGGTACTCGAGCCGGCCGATGGTCTCTCCAGTGATAACTTCCGGGTCTCGATGTGAAGAAAGTAGGTGTGCTCTTCGGTCCCTGGCACGGGAAAGCTGGCCTCCTCGCGCTCCACGATGGTCTTTGCTGGGCTCCCGTCAAACCCCAAAAGCGACAGCCACAACCGTGGGGTACGTTCCCAGTCGTTGGAAGTGCCTTTGCAATATCTATCAAAGAATGGCTGCAGTTCATCGTTGTTCTTCTTGCAACATACGTCGTACCCTTACATGGTCGGTCAGCCCTGGAAATCTTGTGCCGGCTACATAGTTGGTATGGCTGCTTACATTCTTGATTGTGGTGAACTCTCAACCATTTCTTGGTAGATTTGGGCTTGGAAAACATTTCAAAAGAGCCGCGGGAGTGAAAGTACGTTGAGCAGGATGCCGTCAGATACATGGGCAAGTCGATGTTTTGGACCGGAATGACTTTGGTGGCCCAGTACTCGTCAAAGAGCAGCAGTCTCTCTGCCATGGCACCGCCATCCTCAGCATCTCCGTTGCCGGCCATTGTTTGGTACAGCATCTTCATGAAACCGCCGCGAGAATGCCGCCGCGGGCCATGAAATCGTTGTATGCGTCGGTAGCGGCCTCCTACGGCGCAATCGCATTCAGCGCCGGGTGAGGATCCTGGGAAGCGACGTTAATCTGGACGATGGCGAGCCATGGGTTTCCGACCTTAGCGATGGAGCCGCTGCACCAGGGCTGTTTTGACACCCAGTTGACGAGGTCGTGCAAATCAAAGGCCTCCTGGTCCCCCCACTGGGCAACATCGCCTTCAGAGAACCCAGCGCCCCGGGCGTCGGGGTTGATGACGGTATAGCCCCTGGCACACCAGTCGGCAGGATCAGGAGCCTCAAATTTTTCGTACCCAGATGTTTGGTCCAGGGCGATGCCGCAACGGAATGGACCCATGTGGTCGTAGGAAAAATCCTCTGGGTAGTATTAGCACGAGACATGTTATTTTGGGGGATGGGGGAGGGTATGAGACTACATACTGCTGTCCTTTCCATAAGGACTCCAGGCAATAATGGCCGGAACCTGGTTGTTGGAATCGTCCGAGGAGGCAGGTTGAAACACATTTGTGTAGATTTTGATGCCGTCACGCATCTGCACATCGACGTCTCTACTGAATATGGACTCGACCGTGAAGGCCCGACGGGAAGCCGTACAGTAGCCGGGCCAAAGCTGCTTAGCTTGCGAAATGAAGTGAAGGCGAGGTCAGGGAATTGCGCCTTAAGTGCTTCCATGATGAATTTTTTTTATTTTTTTTTACGAGGGAGGTTGTAGTTGAATGGTTTGATATCTTGAATTCCAATTGCGAGTGTAGCTTGTCAATGATGGCTTCATGGAGCGTGAAATAGAGTATATTATAAACTACATGGCATTTTCACACAGCTTGATGGTATATGCGATCATCATCTTGCAAGTGGATCTTTCTCCCATCCGAAATCGAGTTTGGGGTGCTATTTCCGGCTGCTAGTCTGGGAGGTTGTTTATCGGCGCCCGCTCGCGATTGAAAACCTGGCGAAAAGCCCGATCTGGCCGATCTGGCCGGCCGATGGAGACGGGGTCAGTGTGGGCCATGGTGAGAGAGAGTGCGGGTTCGCTCGTGCCAATGCCTCCGTCTCCCTCTGCCAGCCGAGCACCGCACGTCCAAGAAGCGACGCCGAGGACCCGACTTTCGACGTCATAGCTTGGACGTGCGGTGCTCAGCGTCGCTTCTTGGACGTCACCAACCATGCCAATTAAATCTAGCGGCGGCGGGCCTGGCGATCTGGTGATCATCTGCGACTCCATCATACAAGTTGATCTGCAGCGGCATTACGGGGTGTTTTTATATATCCGAATATCCGAATATCCGATGTGTACGATTTATTTCGTTGCTGTTGCTGCTGTTGCTGTTAGTATGGTTAATATTAGTGTTTTTTTTTTGTTTTTTTTTTTTTTTTTTTTGTCTTGTTCTGTGTTTTAACGAAAATAGCGACCAGATTAATAAGGTTGCGTGCGCAGTGCAGTGCTTTAAGATTTTTGCCTCGACGTTGCAATCCCGTCGAGGGACGATAGAGGAGAGAGGAGAGGGGAAATGGTAACAAGCCCGAGTCAGTCACGCGAGCGCTTGAACATCTTGGCATCCTAAGATGGCCCATATGGCTGCAACCAGACAATGAGGTGGCAGTTCGTTACACAGAGACCGCCGAGGCGCGTACCTGATGGCCAAGTGTAGGTCGCAGGTCGTCAGTCTTGGCTGGTGCTTGGCCCACCCCCCCGACGGCGCAATCGCCATGAATCTCCTCAAAAGTGGTGCAAGTGTGCAAGTGTGCAAGTGCGCAAGCGTGTTGACGGCAGTCATCTTGTGGACGGGTCTAGAACGCTGCCTCCTCACAGGGGTATCTATGTACCTTGGCTACGCTGCACACTGCACGGGAACACCAGCGCCTTCAGCTTGTTATATAAAGATAGCGGCTGTCAACCCCTCACTCGTCCCCCGGCTTTTGACTCTCCCCTGGTGTTTTCTCAAGCCTTCTCAAGACCAGCATTCCATCAGTTCGGGGACTCCACGAGCACGAGGGACTAAAAAACCGACAAGAAAAGAAAAGAAGAAGAAGAAGAAAACAACCTCTCACGTCACCGCTGTACATACATCCACCCACGTTCACACACACACACACACGCCCGCATGCACATATATACATACAAACCTATACACCCAGATCCAGCCATGGACAACGGTCCCTCCACCACATCCGACGCTGCGTCGACGTTCTCGGGCTCGACCGCCTGCACATACACCAAAGACGCTGGCCCAGCTGCCAAGCCTGCCAGGCGAGGAATGCGCCAGCGCGTCCGCGATGTCATGCACGACCTAGGCCGCCCGCCCACCTCCAGACAGGACGAAAAAGAGGGCATACCCTCCAAGAACCACATCGATATCGGGCCCATGGGCGCTGGTTTCATGGGCTCAGCTGCGGCTTAATCCACACAGCCCCTCCAGCCCCTCCTCTTCCTCCTCCTCAGCCTCCCCCACTAACTAGTTAGTACGGCGAGTAATGGGACCCTGGGGAGGATATTTTATTTTATTATTTTATTTCTCTATTTTCGTTGTTCGGATAAGAATTAAGGGATCGGGAGTCTGGGAAATATGAGGAAACTGCGAGGGATGTTGTCCATCTTTTTTTGGCGTTGAGCTCCATTCGCTATGATACCGCTTTGGTTCAGCTGACGAAGGCTGACTGCGGTTTTCAATGGCATTGAGACATTTGTGCAATGTGGAACTGAGAGGATGAAACAGTAGGAACTGTTGTGCGTTGGACCGTTTTTAAATTTTATTATTGATAAATTCAACCCTAAAAAAAAGTTAAGCAAAAAAGAAGCCGAAAGAAGGTTATAATTCACCGTCGTTTGTTTCGGCATTAATCATGCGCCCACCCATCAAAGTGCCTTTGCCCCATCCGTGGGCCTCCACCCGTTGCGGTCCGTACCTTGCAGACCCAAAACCCCCATCCCACTCTGTTCCGCATCTCTGGAATCCATCTCCATCCATTTTGTCTCCACACTGTTGTACCTGCAGGGCTGAATGCCAAGGTAGGCCTTGGAAACCTTGTGGTGCAGTGGGTGGGTGGCTTTCTCTCTCTCTCTCTCTCTCTCTCTCTCTCTCCCATCCCCTCTCATACGCCGCGCGCGACATGGCGGCATTATCATGACGGCGCTGAGAGGCGGAATTAACAGCGCTCTCTGGACGACATTCTCCGTTTATCTCCATCGGCAGGTCCATCATTTTTGGTGCAGAGCTTAGAAATTGCCCCCCTTAGCTTAGTGGCTGACCAATTGTTGGCGATCAACAAAACTCCATGGCTCTATTCCTAACCTTCGCAAATTACCCTTTTGGGAAATTCCCGAATCGACGACAAGAACTCATATAAGAGCCAACAGATGCGGCTCCCCCTCCCCCCTCCCCCCCCAAAAAAAAAACCAAGGAAACATCTTCGAACAAACCACACAAGTACTGGTTCTTTAATTAATTTTTTTTTTTATAAATTATTATTATTCCATCACTCCCACCTCCGTATCCTATTCTCAAACCATGACTTCGCTCCCAGCTACTCAAAAGGCCGTCGCCCTTCCAGCAAAGCGAACTTCCTTTATCGAGATCTCCGCTCCCGTCTATCCCCCTGGCCCCGGAGAGATTGTGATTCGCGTTCAATGGACGGCTTCCACCCCGCTTGACCTTCACAGAGCCGATGGCGGGCTTCTCATATCCTCATATCCTCATCAAATGGGCAGCGGTGGCGCTGCCGGTCCCGTCGTGGCCGTCGGCAACGGCGGTGACTTGAAGGGCTTCAAAGTTGGCGACCGCGCTGTTTCATTTGCGTTCCGCGGCGGCAAGGAAGCAAACCACCAGGAATACATCACAATCCCTGCCCATATGGCATCAAAGATCACCGAGGGCCTGAGCTTCCAAGAGGCCGTCACTGTGCCCGTCAACTTGGTCACCGTCTTCCACGCTGCAGTTGCCGACCTGGGTTTGAAGCTGCCGTGGCCCATCCCAGAGGGATGGACGCCAAGGGATGCGGACAAGCCGCTCCTTATCTGGGGTGCCGCCAGCAGCGTAGGAATATTTGCTGTGCAGGTCTTCCGCCACTGGGGCTACAAGAACATTGTCGCCGTTGCCAGCGGCAAGCACCACGAGTACCTCCGCGGCCTCGGCGCCAAAGCGACATTCGACTACCGCAAGGAAGACGTTGTTGACCAGATCCTCGCCTACGTCAACGCAGTTCCAGACCCCAAGGTTCCGTCCATCCTGGACTGCATTGGCTCTGTCGACGGAACCTTGAAACCCCTGACCAAAATCGCTCACGGGGGCACAAGAGTCGCCATCATGCTGCCCATCATCATCAAGGATGCCACCGAGGAAGAGGAGCCCGAGTACGAGATGGATGCCTCCAAGTGCCTCGTCGGCGAATGGGCCGAAAGCGTCATCATTCGTGGTGTCCGCACCCACCATTACCTAAGTGTAAGATAGACACCCCCTTGTGGCCCTGGTCCAGCAATACTGATTCTGACCCGTCCTAGAATGAATTCTTCAAGGACAAGCTCCAGCCAGAGATTGTTCCGGCTCTGCTGCAGGAGGGGGTTATCTCACCAAACAGATATCGTGTCATCGAAGGAGAAACGGCCGTAGAACGGGCGCAGAATGCTTTGGATATCTTGCGACGGAGGGATGCCAGTGGAGAAAGGCTCATATGGCGGGTCGCTGAGGCTGAGGCTTAATGTAGCATGGGCACCAGGTGTTCGTTTCCACGATGGGAGCCATGTAAATCAAGCTCTAGTATGCGTGCGTCACATTCAACAAGAGTTATTTGACGATATTCCAGCTTCGGTCACGGTCTAGTGTCATCTTGGGTACGAATAGCCCCGCGCATGCCTTTGCAGTCTGGATTGCTTTTGGAAATGCGAATTGTCAGTCTTCTACCAAATATAAATTCAGGAAGCATATTGAATATCATTCTCCTAGTCCCGAACCAGGTAGTTCTCTATCGTAGTATTACACGTTATTGCAGGCATTTGACACATTAAACACCGCCGCTCCTGTGGCGATAAAGGTTGATGGCGCCGTGGCTTGATTCCAGTCCACGACATGAAAAGAAACTCAAAAATGGTTAGAACTAGGTCGGAATCACCCTAAACCGAAACAGCTATGCTTGAAGCACCCTCCATGAAGTATTCCATAGCATCAGGACCTGCTTGTCTACAGTTGCCCATTGTTAACCAGGCTGCAATTTCTTTGCGCTTGGAAAGGAGCTCAACTTACGCTGTCAACATGACTTTTGTGAATTCGTCCACATCGTCTGGCCGAGCGTGCATCCAAACATCCCGAAAATTCATCCCAGTAACACAAAACTGCGGTTTATGGTGCCACGCCTGAAAGAATTGCACCGACGACTTGGCTTCCCAAAGATGGCGCGATACAGTAAAGGAGGGATAGGCCTCCATGATATCACAAGGAGCTATCGTGTTGTTAGTCGCCGCGGTTATTTTCAAAGCTCATGGAAAAGCCCAGTCTAAAAACATCAACTTACGCTCCAATGACTTGAGGATGGATGTGAGGCACAGGAATGAGAATGCCATCATCAGTGACCTCCGCGTGCTTTCGAGAAGAACCCAGTTCTGCCCAAGTTCAAGTCAGCACACTTCATATGCGTCCACGTGAAAAAAGAAGAAGAAAAAAACCATCGTACCTCCCAGCTCACCGGCGGTCGATCTCTAGATATCAACAATGTCGAGCTCACCCCCTCTTCCAACTCCAACTGCACCTTTTGCAGCGACTTCACCCACGCAATATACTGTGGCGTTTCACGTTCCGATGCAGCCCTGAGCGCAACGTCTCCATCATACACGCGAATCGAGTCCAAAATGGTCATGGCTTGCACGCGAGCAAGCTTCTCCACGGGCGTGCTGGCGTGCTCACCCTCTCGGTGAATGTCCTTGGCAATGTCGGAGATGAGCTTGAACACCCAGGCCTTGTTTTCCGAGGTGCGAGCCGCATAGGCCGTGCTCGCGCAGAAGGCCGACATTATCGTGCGCGGGAGGTTGGGACCGTAGAGTTTGGGGTGAATGAATGGCAGCGTGCGAGTGCGAGAGAAGTCGCGGTACAGGTGGGTAATGGTGTCGACAACAAAACCAATGCCCGTGCGAGGGTCGTGGACATCCAGTGGGTTGAAGGCCATGCAGTTGTCCATTTCGTGCAGCAAGGAAAGGTCGCGGATGGCTGTGGGCGCTTGCGAGGACACGGGAGGAATCTCCATCTTGTTCTGGCCAAAGTCGTTTAGATTCCACAGCTCTGTGCCGGCAGAGGATTGATTGGCGTTGGCCATGAGGTGGTCGATGAGGGAGAAGTCCAGGTTTGAGTTGAGCTGGATGGTTGGGACACTATTGTTGTGCAGGTTCTCTGGTGATGTCGTCGACGTGGTCGACGATGATGAGTTTGTCGAGGTGCCCAGGCTGTTGATATCAAATCCCATGTCAAAGTCGTGCAACTCGGAAGGAGGCGCTGGAGCCCCGATGTGATCGTCGTCGTCGTGGAAAGTCGCCCCCGGAGGAAGCTTCTGGTAGATACAGTCAAGGCCCTTGGCCGCACAGCGAGTACACCGAGGCGTCTTCTTATCGCACTTGCGCTTGCCTCTCACACATGCGTTGCAGCTTTTCTGTCTCGAGGCCGCGATGCGGTCCATCTTCCGCAGCATCAAAGGAGTCGGCGATTCCATTGCGAGGCCGAGTATTTAATCCTGAGGTTGTGGCGAGAATCTCCGAGGGCGGATTGAGGCAGACAAGACGGAGGGCGGAGGAAATAAGAAGGGGCCGATGAGTTTGACAGGCGTCGGCTACTTTTTTGATGGATCCTGCGGAGCTCATCAACACGCGTAGTCCTCTTTCGGGCAAAGACTCTCCGTCAGTGACGGACGGCCTCAAGGTTGCACCGCCTCCATCTGCCATCGGCGCACCCGGGTCGCTCGCCTCCACAAAGTCCGCAACTCCGCAACTCCGCAGATCCACATCCCCGCGCCCAACTGCCGTTGCCTCTCTCATCTCGGCACTATGCTGGTGCCGATCCATGGACCCCGAATAAGTACCAGACTGAAGCGAGCTATCTTATCATTTGCAGGCAGTACTCCGTATGTATGCTTAAATACAGTGTCGTCATCCGGCGAAGACTGCCGTGGCCAAGTTTCATCCGACTTCACAAAACCACAACCTTAAAATCAACTTTTCACATTGCACGCGTCCATAGGATAAGATACCGCACGCACACCATTGGTCGCGATTCATCAGCAGAGGCTGCAAAACTGGAGATCATCTCTATATTCCGCCAATATCAATCGACATCTGTCAAAATCCAGACGGCTGAATGGCATTTGAAACCCTGCTCCTAGTCCTGTTTCCATCCGTTCCGTCCCAATCCGGCCAACCCAGCCCACCCTTGCTGTTGGGGGTTCCGCCACTATAAACCCCCCTTTAAGAGAGGAAAAAAAAAGGATATATACATCTCACAACACCCAATCCCACACGACTCCTGCCATTTGCTCCCTGTGACGAAGCCTTGGGCCTTCTTCATAACCCGGCTCGTTTATCAACTGACACGATTAAAGACTAGAAGTGTTCCGAGTAAACGACAAAGAAAAGAGGCCTCAAGCGAGCTTTCTCCAACCCTTCATAGGGCTCGTATATGAAGCTGAGCAACAGAGATCGACAGTAGCATAAACACGGTCCGTGTGCCGTACTGATACACTGGTAGCTGGACATGACAACCAGAGAACAGGAGAGGGAAAAAGAAGTGGTAAGAGGAAGTAAAGGAAATCTAGTAAGACAAGTGGCTTGTGAACCCCGGTGAGGCTTATGAAGGCGACCGACACTGGCTCGGACAAGCCCCATAGCGACTTCAGTCCTTTAGTGCTGAGACCCTTCGAGTGCCCTGAGTATCATAACTTTTCCCCTTGGTCGTTCATTCGTGCATAAAATAGATAACAAAGAAAAAAAAGGATGTGTCGTATATTTGCTGAAGAGTAGGTTGGTAGGGCAATGGCTTAGTATCGGTCTTGTCGGAAACCATTCACACGTGGAGTCTCGTATTGAACACCAGTCATAGATTCAGGGCCGTTGGGAATGTTGTTACTAATAGAGCGTATGGGCGGAAGCTCGGGTCTGTTTGTGCTGGTGTAAGGATCACTGGGGTAGGCTGCCGGCGCTTGGGGTGCTGACTGAGGGGGTGGAGGAGGAGCAGCGTGAGTTGATGAAGAGTTTAGTTCGCCTCGAAGTTGAGCAGTTTCCATTCGCAGTCCTCCCAGTTCGCGACGGAGCAACTCGTTCTCCGCCGCAGCATTGTTATAGTGTGACTGCAGCGCCCGGATCGTCTCGTTTTGACGCTGATGTTCGGCAATAGCTACAGGCTGTTAGCCCTGGTACGACAATTTAGTCATAACCTCAAGTCAACTCACCCTTTGTCAAAATCTCCCACTTGGATGCTTTTGATCCCCGCTCTTGAGGCATTAGGTCACGAAGCTGGTCAAATAGTTCCTTCATTTCAGTTCTTCGCTTCCGTTCAGCCAATTTGTGGCTGACTCTCAGTTCCGGGGTCCTGCTGTAAGGCTGCGATCCTGTGGGTCCGTTTCCTTCCTCGGCTTGGAGATCGCTCAGCTGCTTGTGCTGCATAGAGTGATGGTGAACAGGGGGAAAGTCAGAGGCATTAGACATGCGCGAGTAGTCCCCATCGTCTAGTCTGCGCTGGCCAGCTGGTAGTCGCGACTCGGTGGTGAATTGACTGCTGGCGACGGATTCGGTAATACTGCTTCGGCGCGAGTCCGCGTAATGAGGTGCACCTCCAACTCGTTGGATCTCTTCCTCTGGAAAAGCCCAAGCCTGGCCCTTAGTAGGCTCTGCGGCTCGAGCGATATGTCCTGTGGCAGGTCCCGTAATAGCTGGCGCGGTCTTGATTGTCTTGGATTCAGGGTTGCGGTCGGCACTGGGTTGATATCCATTGGAAATTCGGTGCACGGAGAGGTTTTCCAAGCCGGCGCGTGGGTTGCGCTGGTTGTGGAGAGTATTCTGGATGGATGAGGTCGATTGGTTGTTGCTGGTGTAAGGGGAGCTTCCTAGTCGCATGTCGCTGAACCCTTGGTTGATTCTGCTGTCTACACTCTCCCGTCGCGGGCCCCCGACGCCAGACGCGAGGGTCTCACCCAAGGTGGCGCCATTGATATTGGACTCGATTGATGTTGGTCGTCGCGGATCAAGGCCTCCGGGCGTGATGGGCGATACAATTGCAGAGACGCTCATGTTTGTGGTTGATGGGGAAATTAGAGCCTGGGGAACCATGTTGGATGCGACAGGCGAAGGAGTCTTGTCTTGTGAGGAGGATTGATAGCCGGAACCGCTGGGGCTCAAACCATTGACATTGAAGGAAGCGGCAGAAGTGTCTACACAGACCAGTTAGCCGGGACATTACCCATTGGTACGGTAAACTATGAGCGTCGTACGCTTACTGGAAGCGTCCGCGTTGGAGTAAAACCCCGAATCTCGCAAGTGCGGAGGAGCGTTGCCGCCCGATGCAGAGGCGTCGTCGTTGAGAATATTGGTTAGGCCGGCCGTCTTTGCAGGCGGGAGGCGCTGTTGATTGTGAGTGTCCATGGCAGACATGGCAGCGAGGGCAAAGGTGATAATGTGAAGTAGCGATCAAGGAATGGTCTGATTAGATCGAAACGGGGAGGGTGTGTGTGGTGGTGATGATGGTGGGAGAGTGGAGGCCAAATGGTCGCAAGGGAAAGCAGACGAGATCTCCCAAGGGATCGTTGCGCGTGGGCGCCGGGAGAGGGGCGGGGAGGCAAGACAGGGTCGAGCAAGACGCGAGTCGAGTCTACTCGAGACAAGACGAGGAGTAGACGGGACGGAGCGCAGTCGTCGAGGAGCCCGGGAGTGCAGCGGACGCAGGAGCAGACGCGAAGAGAGCGAGCGGCCGCAGCAAAGGCCCCGAATAGGGTCGTGGAAAGCGGGTGTGGTAACAGCAGTGGCGAGGGGGTCGTGGGAGGAAAAGAGAATGAGAGAGACGAGGGTGGGAAAACGCACTCGGAAGACTCCTGAGAAGAGAGGAGCGGGATGGGTCAGATTTGAGGTAGAGGCTGGGAGGGGTGTTTGGCCATGCTATGTAAGATGGATGTGAATGGGATGGATGGAATTGGGAGCGCGGCGAGAGCGACAAGAGGCGACATGGATTTCAGCACGCCCCAAACGGTCCAAGACTCCCCAAACCACCTATGTTCTCATGGGCTTGACTCGGGAGGAGAGATACTTGCTTCTGGGCCTCCGTTTGGGCCTTGTTCTGGGGCTTTTGGGGCTTTGGGTTGGGGCCCTGGTAGTTCCGTGGCTCTTTTTTCTTCGCTGGGCGCCAGTCCCCAGAGAGGGCCACGCCCCCCCCCCAGTCTCATCCCCCAGTGATGGAGCCCGCCCGTCCCCGGGCAAGGGAAGGCAGCAGGTTCCTCTAGTGGGCTCGCGCAGCTGTCGCTCACTGGACGGGCGAGGGCGAGCAGTAGGGAGGCACTTCGCCAGGGCCGCCGTTCGGATGCTGGTCTCTCCCAAGACAGGTGGCCCACGCGTGGCGGCTTGGAGCCACAAGTACCCCTGCACATCGAGCGACCGCAGCTGGCGCCAGAAACTCATCGGCAGGATACCACCGGCGCTCGTACTAGCGACTCCGGTCAGCTCAGGGCCAGGGGGATTAGTGCAACAGCCAGTGGGCAAGGGCCCTGAACAGCCACCACAATCGGGCCCGAAACCAGACTGGGGTATCTTCTACCCAGTATCCGGTACGGCACGCAATGGTAGCCCCCACACACTCTTCGTTCCATGTGTCGAAGTACTCCGGCACGACTCAATACCCCCGACAAGCCATCACACTACTGTTCTTGGAGCATGTCGAGGCGTTCCACCCTTGGGTGGCTTGTACCCGTCCATCACCTCCCCCCCCCCCAAAAAAAAACTAAGAACCTTGACCACCAGCCGTCGTGGAGCGTATGGAGCCGACGCTGTTTATGCTGTGGAGAAGAAGGGGGGGGGTGGCCACCTCTCCAGAGACCCCGTCCATCCACCACTCGGTCCAGAGATCAGCCATAGTGCCGACGAGACATTCTTTATTCCTTCGTGTGACTTCGCCAGGTACCAACCACAAACCGCAACAGCGTCAGTGCAGGGCGACATCCATGGGGAAATTGTGTCAACCGCGCGATTGATGTCGGTGGTCTTGTGCACTATGCCGTGTATACCAAGTGAGGAACTCGGGATTAATCCGGTTGATGCGTGTTGAGGACCTGCCTCGCTAGCATCGTAAACTGATCCTGATCACATCGCCCATACCAACAAACGAGAAAGCCTGCTGGGGGATGCTAAGCACCTGCAGGTTACCTGGTCCGCAACCCCAAGGACAGCCCCTAGTCCGTCGGTTATTCCCTTCGTCCAGCCGCGCCGATGGCAGCTCTGATGAGATGAGATGGGGGGGGTATTGGAACCACATGTGAACTCAGGATGTGCAAGAGGGGGGCACAGACACCCGTGCAACATCTGCAGCCATCCACCCATTCACCTTCTCAGCCAGCCAAGAGGAAGCCAAGACTCGTTCTTTATTCCCAGATTTACTCGAGACATGTGGCACGAGGTAAGCTGGCGAGGTGAGAAGGTATTGGAACGACAGCGCGAACTTTCGAAAGACAAGAGAACATCGCTGCCTGGTTGATCTCCCCTCCAAAGAAACGCACGATACAATCAACCCACATGCCAACCGCCGGCAAAACATCTAGGATGAGCACGTTCCTCGCTGAACTCATCCGCTTTTGGTGGACAGGTACCACCTATAAGCCACGGCGGGTACTCTGTATGCATGTGTGTACGTATGCGTGTGTGTGTGTGTGTGTGTGCTACCCGCTCAGTCCTTCTGGTTCGTCCTCCGGTTTGAACACCAGGAGCCGAGAGCAAAATATGGTGCATTGTCAACATGGGGAATTGGGGGATCGAGAAGGGAGGGGGGAGTGCAGATAAGGGCAAAAAGAAACCTCTTTTAGAAGGAAGGAAAGAAAGAAAGAAAAGAAAAAAAACTCGGTTTCCGAAACGTGGTGGCATCTCAAGGCTGAACGGCGTTCTCGTCGGGCCACATGGAGGTCAGTGCCAGCGTGAAGGCCGTCCTGAAGCAACTGGGATCCCCGGCAACTTCAATGAGATTTTGGCTTGTCAAGACAAGGCCTGTGCCCGTCAGCTGGCGAACATCACCCAACTCCCCGAAGAAACGTATGGTGCAAACACACAAAGCCATGCACATACCAATATGCTACAATATACATCCCACAAGAAAAGAAAGAGGGGGGGACATCAACACTGTGCTCGTATGTCGCTACTGTCAACGAACCCATTGGAGGAACCCATTGGAGGAAGGATGAATGGTGCTCCATGGTCGCACGCCGCTGGTAGGCTAAGGAACGGGACTGGTCGTCAGTCAAGTGGGTGTGTGGCTTGTACACAGCCAGGGCTCCTCGTGCTTCGTTGACTAGCGTGTCCGTGCTCCCATGCTCCCATGCTCTCATGCCGGGGCCAAGCCGGGAGGCCATGCTGATTGCTAGGCGTGTGGGACTCGCTCCAGCCGAGTCCATTTGAGACTTGTCGTTTCTGAGAGGCGAGCCGCAGTCTTTGGACCTTGGACCCGGGCGACAAACAAACCTTAGCTCTCGCTGCATGCGCGATCTTCCGCCGCCACGTGAGGTGCATCCCCAGGAGGCGACAGCGCCGCGCCATGACTGGCCCATGCCATCGGCAGTTTTTTTCTTCTTACCCGGCTTCCCCTCCTTTCGGCCTCTCATAAATGCACTACAGTCCAGGGCTCGCGTCACCTTGCAGGCCCGCGTCGGTGCAGGTTGACAACCTCACCAAGTCTCTCATGTTTGGTTTTGTGTGCTGCTTAATTGAATAGGTGCTACCCTTTGGCCGGGTTGGATTTGGGCCTGGGCTTTGGCCTTGACGTGGGCTTGCGGGCATTTGCCATCAAGATGGATGGACGCCGTGCTATATCACCGTATGCTAGGTAGCCCAGGCGCCGCCATCTGTCAACACATGGCTAGCTTGGGCAGTGCTCAGTATCCGCGACGGGTTACCGCCGATCTTGGTCATCTTTGATGCTCCCCCGAAAAGTTTGTTGTCGAACTGATGTTTACAGGCCACATCACTTAGGTATGCCGCAAATACGCATAGAATTTGCCCTCCCCCATGTCCAGTATCCTACTTTCTCTCCCATACAAGAGACGCAAGACATTGGCGGGTGTGCGGAAACACAACCGATCTAAGCGCTGTCCTGTCGGGTCCTCACGTTGGGAATGTTGGAATCTGGATGACCAGCCCGCCGCCAACGAAGCCGGCCAGCCCGCTAAGCAGGGTATGTGCCTGGAGGCTCCTCGGCGAGGTGCCAGGCTATGCATGGCCACCGATAGCGTGCTTTCTCAACTGGCACGAATGGGTGCATGATGGTTTGTGCAGTCTTGATGGTGATGTGTTGAGGGTGACAAGGCAAAAAGCAAAGGAAACAAACGATCCCTGTTACAGCTGTTAGTTGTGAAAACATGCATCCCCAATAAGCTCAATCCAGTTAAAAGCCGCCTGTTGGATTTTTGGTTAGTGGGTTTGTTGGTGATCTGGACCCTGCCTGCAATTTTGTGTCACTATTCTTCCCACATGACTTTCATTTCTGAACATCTCTGTAATTTTACTCTGCAGTCTCAATGCCTATGACACACTCAGCGTCATTTGCGAGTTCTGAATAACGCAACAAGTGGGCTTGGACGATCTGGGTTGCCGGAAGACAACTACCGACTTGCCCACCTAAGATATGGAGGGCACTGCTACACTGCACGGCAGGCACGCACCGCACGTCTGGTCTCTCCTACCCGCACACCGCGAAAGTTCTAGACGCCATCAAAGTCTCAAATGGCAGTCACATCAGGCAACATCAGACATCGTGGCAGTCACGAGCTGACAACACCCAACACATCCCATACACGCTACCTGCCGCATACCTGATGTAACCAAGGCGTTAGGGCATGTAATCACTCGTATTTGATTCTCACCCTTTGACATTCAGCACGACATGTCGAATCTTGCATCATGCCCATTCCCAGGTACAAACAAGCCAAGCCACCTTTGGCGTGAACCGCAATACGGAGTACTTGTGCGTACTGGGATCTCTGTCCTCCCCTCTTGCATACAATCACATTTCACACGCATGCCACTAACAGATCATGGTGAGTTACCGTGTTCACCGCCGCGATTTGATTTTTTCCCCTGTCAATATTCCGGCATGGGCTCGAGATGTGAATCCTGGAGATTGCTTTTTTTTGGGCCTATCCCACGACACACAACCACCACCAATGACCCCTGGATTGCGCATACGAGCTGGTCACACCAACGCGAAAAGGAAGAAAAAAACTTTGACATCAAAAATGCCATATACTTTTCTTTGAAACAGAGCGCCGACCGTTTTACCAGTCAGTCTTCGCAGCCACCCTCCTCCTGAATTAAGCAAGCATACAATTTTACTTTCATGCAATGCAGCCAACGAACGAGTGCCCATATACCAATGCCGCTGCCGCTGCCATGTTACCTCATACGGTGATTTACGCGGCATACTTTGAGCTAAGGCAGGCAGGAAAACATCCTTCACGTGGCTAATGCCATCCCACATCCGGGAACCTGACTTGCTTGAGTTTCCCCTGTCCAGTGGTTCGTCCCGGGGATCCTTATTAATACTCCTTGCACTAATACGCTACAGGCATCACCCTCGTCGATCGCAACTCGCAACATGGCATTCTGGCCAGTGAACCCAGGCAGCTGAAGAAGGCTATCCCACCCGAGGCGAGCTGCCCAAAAATGCGATAGTCGTGCACCAGATTTTGACACATGTCAAGAACAAATGTCAATGTCAGACGTGTGCACTTCTTAGATCCATGGAGTTGTTAGACCTCAGCGATAGTCACGCTAATAAAAAAAAAATCCACGTGGTTATGCCGTGCCAGTCAGTCCTTGCCCTCCTGCTCTTTTTATTATTTATTTTTTTATTTAAATTTATTTTTTTTGAAACATGGCCGAACATCCTCCTGCTTAACTATGTGGGAAGGATAAGACACTAACACGGCGTTTGCAGCACAGTGCACAATTGGTAACTGTCCATAACAATTCTCGAATACAGCGACCCATGCTGTACCGTGCCACAAATGTTCAACATTTGCCCTGCCTGTCTCAAACAAATAGCACAGACATCCCCTCATCCACATGTACGTCTAAGTCTCGAATATCCATGTCTTTTCGCGGTCGGCCCCGACTGTCCAGCAGAAGCCCATTGTTGGCCTAGCGCTTGCGATTGAAGTGTGATAGGAAATCGCCCCAACTCATAACGAGATCAACTACGCCCCTCTACTACTACCAGCCGAGATGTGATATCACCGCGTTCCTCCCATCTCACGGCCTGGTCTACTGCGGCTCCATTGCGGCTTCTTGCCGGCGATTATTGCCAACAACACTGTCTCGATCTCAGCCAAGTCTCACTTCCAAGTCTATCTGTGCCCAGCCCAAGCCACCTGGTCGGCCAAATTAATTCAATTCACCCCTTCACCATCCACCATCCACCCGACCCCCCAGGTTTTACCCTGGTCAACCAATGGATTCCCTCTTGCTGAGTTTTCCCTCCCGTCAAAGTAGCATCTCCAGCCGATCAACTACGCCGTGTGTGTCGGGCCGGGTGTCACTTTTTCTCCCGTGCATGTGTACCCCTGTTTAATCAATAAACACACCAGCCTCTCTCCGTCTCCCCGGTTGCAGCGATAGCGCAGGAACTAGCGGCCCGAAAGGAAGAACAATAACCAACGGCCAAGGACATGGTGAGGCAAGGCCAAAGAGCACAAAAATGATATCATTATTCTAACCATGGACAGTCTTATCAAATCACACCGGGCACAGTCAAGCCAGTGTCCAGCCCTTGTCATACCCTTCACGAGCCCAATTTCAATCTGCACATTGGGGACTACTGCAATTTACTTGACTGTGCGACAACAGAGACACGCAGCTCGCTATCCCCCATAGCATTATGACCTGGCGTAGACAGGCTTGCTCAATTGGACTAAATGCCTTACTCATACTGAAATCAGGCGAGCTTGGTGCGCGAAACGGCTCCGAGGGGACTCCGCCAAGGCGACTGCGCTCAGATAGAACCGCCGCCAACCGCTACAGTACCATTCCCTTGGTTCCGATTGTCAAGGATCCTGGTTGGCCTTCCCGAGGAACTAGTGCCGCGATCAGCAACGGGACACCACGCTGCCCATTTTCAAATACCTTGGGAAGGAAGTCTCTCAAATGCCCCGAAGACAGCCTCGTCAGAGCTGAATACCTTTCCCGCATTCCCGGCAAGACGTCCTAGATTCATCACACGCTTATCACCACAATCTCCCCTATCCAACGCTGTCACCTGAACACCGCACGCCCCCCACAAGCATATGAATCACATCTCAAGCCACGACCAGTTCATTGAGGCATGCTAGTCAGAGACCGTTCCTCGTTACTAGCAGGCTGACTTGTAAACCCCCTAATATTCTCTCAACCCCTGTCACCTCTCATCTTTGAGTGTTTCTTTTTCCTCACATTGTGACGTAGTCCATATGTACAAGTGCCAATGAGCTTATTCTATAATCAATATACCAGCATAAAGCTAAATGGAAATAGAAAGTACCTAGGTGTATTGCCTTATGTCGCATCTCTATCAGAGCTGGTAATTCGGTTGAAGTTTAGGAGGTGGGACTCGAATCTCAGGTCAGACCTCACAGGTGGCCGGATTGTTCTACAGTTCATGCTGTTTATACCCCATGTTTGACATCCCGCTCCATTTTATACACATCAATGGCATGGGATGGACATCAAAGTGTGCCTCTCGGTTGATCCGTGGCACATCGCTTCCGATCTAGTGCTACAAGCTGGCGAGGCAACGCGTTCGCAAAAGTCATCTGCCATGTCTTGCTTGCTTAGGGTAGCGATGTTTTATAACCATACCAAGGTGATTTAATACCCTGGCATCTTATCAATTTGTTTAAACGACGGATTATCTGCGCCTCTTCGCGTCAGGCCTCACGTTCGCCCAGTTTGCTGTCTAGCAGGATCAGCTTGTCTAGTCTTCACCCTTGTGGATAGAATCTCCTGTCGAGAGACTTTAAAGGGGGGTTTACATTGGGCGTGCTGTCGCTGTAACACTGTTGCCGTCAGTCATGGCGTTTGTTGGAAGTATCACACTCTCCAAAATTGGACTAGATTTTTCGACTATCGATTTATAGGCAAGCCTCACGGAACGCCAACCCGGCCGGCATTACGGTTGGACATCCACATTTGTAGGTTCTCCAGAGCAGCGGACATTTTACTAGGCACTTGGAAGAGCGTTGGGGATGAATAAAGTTCCTCGGCCAAAAGTTCAGGATCATGCACATCGCACTAATCAACTCTACAAACTCTCTTTCATCGGAGACGCGCCTATCGAGATCATCGTTAAGGACATCAAGGACATCAATGGGTCGAATACCAGTGAGTGTGATGAGAATTAAAAGTTAGAGTGAAATAGATCTACACATCTCATCTGTTGGGATGGGAGGCAGCGATGGTCAGGGCCGCCGTCATGGATACGTGAATAGTAATCACAAACCTGGCCCCTTCACCAGTTCGCGATCGATCAATCGGGCATCAATGTGGAAAGAAACCCAACCATGTAACTATGTGCTTACGTAGGTACAAGTCGAATGGCTGGAACCAGCCCGATAGGTTTCGGGGCGACAGGGCAGGAGACAGATGCTGTGCGCCCCCGCACTTGAGGCTGGTTTGGCTTTGGCCGTGCGCTGCTGTGTAGATCTCGTGCTTCCAGGCATTGGTTTACGCCTAGATGTGGCATTTCAGACATGGTAGTATACGGTTACTTGAGTCCTGATGGGCAGCGAGGCGCGGGATAGTTCAGGATGGGCGTGTGTTGCGAGGCGCCCAAGGGTTCAACGGCAGGCTTTATGTTGTCTCACGAGCGCGCGAAGCTGAGTCCGTTGGTTCATTACTATTACCATTGTTAACGAGCCACCGTGGGTTGATGGTAAGCCACTGTCAATGGAGAGGCTTAGACTTGGGCCTGGGCCTTGTCGACCTCAGATGATGTGGATGCAACTTTCGTTGCTTTTACGCACCCACAGTTGGTCCCAAGGGGGATGGATGGCCAGGTACGATGGCAAGCCCCGTTTACCACGGCCCCTGGTTCCTTTTCGTTTTCCCTTTGTTTTGTTATTGGAGACGCAATTGGGGGTGGTAAGCGAACCATCCGGCAAAGCGAGCATTGTTGGTGATGGCATTGTCATAAGCGGAAGCATCTCGCAGGCCCGATTTCCCACCCCCGCGATCCAAATCCCGTCAGCTGGAACCCCCAGTGCCCGCCAGCCAGGTCCGTGCCGATCCAACCTACAGGGCCACATGTTTTCCCGTTTTTGCCATTTTGGCTAACAAGCCAGTTCGCTCGGTGGCGTCAAGAATGTCTTGATTTCCCGCCATTGTCCAAAGTTACTTCCCCCACCCCATCCTTGTTTGGGCTGCAACAAGGAGAAGGGGGGGGAAAGAGCGAAGCATCCTCATGACCTGATTCTCGCCTCGCCTCGCCTTTTTTTTTTTTTTTTTTTTTTTTTTTTTTTTTGTCAGTTTTTCCTTTCTCTACAAGGTTTGCGGAATGTCCCGGAGCACGGGCCTTTGGGCGATCCTCGTAACAGTTCCGTGCGAGAGTCAAAATTCACGAGTGGTACGGGTGTCTTAGGTGAGGCGTGTGCGTCCGCACAGTGCTAGTGTAGAGCGAGAGGGAAAATCAGGCGTGTTGCTGAACGACGAGGGAGTGAAGAGAGAGCGGAAGACAACCAAGG
>JAHVYB010000153.1:41383-75261 GCA_020623695.1 Calonectria henricotiae
CCCACCTCCACCTGCCTCACCCCGCCCCCGCCGCCTCTTGTCCGTAGCCTCCCGCGCCCGCCGCGGCCCCGGTATCACCGACCTGCCCTACCGTGCGACGTCTCGTTCTTTCTCTTTTTGTTTCTGGGTGGCTTGTGGAGGTGTGTGTTTTTTTTTTTCTCCTTTCTTTTTTTTTTTTTTTTCTTCTCTTCTTTTTTCTTTTTTTTTTTTTTTTTTTTTTTTTTTTTTTTTTTGGACAGATTTGCCGTCCGCTCCAGGGTCTTCGAAATGTCCCGAGCACCTGGCCGTTGGGCGATCCTCATGACAGTTCCCGTGTCAAGGCCAATTGCCCAGCTGGACAGGGTTACTTGGGATGGGCCGTTCCGTCCGATCAGTGCTTCATTAGCGGATTAGGCGAAATCGGTCGGCATGCTGCAAGAGGACGACGTGACACGTCCGAGTAAACAAGGCAAGCAAGTACCCGTGCATGTTGTACAAATGCATGTGTGTACGGGTGATTACAGCCGTGCGACGACGGGTCGAGGTTGGTCTACCATCTCCCTCCCCCCTCCAGTAAGTCAAATGGCAAATACTCGGCCTTGCAACAAGGGGCGCATGCTACGGTGCCATCGCTCATCTTACATGCCAAGAGATCCAATCAAGTGCGCCCAGTGCCTGAGAGCTGAGTGCCTATGCACCATCAGTAATCACACCCCGCCGCTATCCCATTATAATCACCATCAGATGTGATGATATTTCTGCCTCAAATGTCTTACTTTCCTGCGCCTTACTTTTTCTCTCGCCTTTCTTCTTTGCTTTTGTTTTCTATCTTTTCTTTTCCCTTTCCTCTTAGCCTCGCAACCCGAAGGTAGGGCTCACCCCCCTCCCCCCCCCCGCTGATCACCTTGCAAGTTGGTTTGTTTTGTGCCTGTCGTGACATTTGCCTTAGTTTTTATAGCGTCCCCTACCAGTGGTGACCCTGTGAGACATGCAGCTCTCTGGGCGATGGCGCCGGCCGCGGAAGATGAAAGAAAAGTACAACCAACCGAGGCATGTCTGTGGGGGAGCACATGCCAAGGCGAAGCAAGGCGAAAAGCAAAGAAAAGAGGAAGGAGAAAAAAAAGAAAAAGAAAAAGAAAAACATTAAGCAGTGAGAGAGGTTTCTGGCCCGTACCTGTACTCAGGCAGGGTTTAAGTGGGGGAGAATAGCGCCTATTGGCGATGGGGCAGGTCATGATGCTCGATGAGATGGTGTCGAGGGTGTGATGCATGTCTGTTACAGAAATAACGCGACATGAGGCGGGGGAAACATAAACCCATGTCGCTCATACGGGCATCGCACTTCTCTCGTTAAGCTCGGACAGCGCCATCCGGCGATCTAAGTGCGGAACCATCCTGGACGGGCCTTGTTTTTTCCCTCTCTCGTTACTCTCGTTTGTCTCCTCCATGAACGCCTGTCGAGGTTTCAGGCGGCATATACACTCCGTGTGACATGACATGATATGACATGACAGGAGGGAAGGGGAAGGGGAGGGGGAGGGATGGAGGGAGGAGGCAATGCACCGTGATACTCACATTGTGACGAGTTTTAGTCTGTGCCTCAGTACTGAGACTTGCATGTGCATGCCATGTTGCTTATTCCTGCTCGTCCGCGCCCGCCCGCCCGCCCGCCCGCGCGTGTGTGTGTGTGTGTGTGTGTTGACAGAGGCAAGAGCACCTTTTTGTGTGTGAGCTGTTACTCCAAAAATTTTGAAGCAGTGGCGTCGTGTTGTTTGCATATTGCATCTACATCTACATCTCTGAAGAGAGGGGGGGGGGGGGGAAGAGGGCGGAAAACAAGCAGATTGGCTGGCCATCATGCTCGCTATTAGACGGACCGGGTGGTTAGGCATGTGCAGCTCAACAAGACCCGGGTACGGTCCTTGCGTTTATTAGAAGGTAACTAAGGAGTACTCGACGCAGACGTGTGGGAATCTGCCTACCCTCCTCATTCAAGCGGGATTTTTTTTCTTTGGTCATTGGTAGATTGATTGTTCGTTCACGCTCATGCGGGGGGGGAGAAGAGATATATCGTTGCATCATACTGATATCATGGTATGAGTGAGCTAAAAAAAAAAAAAAAAAAAGGTGCATATAGACAGTCTCGAATTACCTTCTGCAAGGCATTTACCGCATGTCATTGCTAATTTACACACAACTTCCCAAATTTCTTTTCGTGAGTGCTTTATCATAACGTCAATCAAGTGGTCCATTTCATCCAGTCGTTCCCATACCCTCCGAAATCCCAATACTAACCCAAGCAAAGTTCCATGGACCAACCACCTCCCCCTCCACCAGTCCTCCACCTCCTCCTCTTTCCATAATCAAACCGATACCCTCTTAAAAGTCAAACTCTGGTCGGAAAATATCCGGGTCCACGCCAGCCACCGTCTTCTCGGCCAGATCCCGACGGCCCATCTGGGTGAAGACACGGCGGAGGGTGTCGTATAGGGTACTGCTGCGGTTTTGGGCCGACATGCGGTCAAGTGTCTCGTCGAGGCTGCTACCAGCAGTGTCACCTAGGATCTCGTAGGCTTTGCTACGGCCCGACTTCTCAATGGCCTTGTGCATATCGAGCGCGGCTAGGAAGTGAGAGGCAGCTTCCTGGTGGCAGTTGATGTTGATGCAGCTGACACCCAAGTTGTAGCGCGCACGCACAAAGTTGGGTGCCAACGAGAGCGCTTCTTGGTATGCAGCAATGGCCTCCTCGGATCGGCCGCTATTGGCGAGTGTGGCACCGAGTCGGTTCCAGAGAAGGTGAAGCTGCTCCTGTTGGTTTGATGTGCCCAGTTCAGACGAGTGAAGGGCCGACTGGAAGCAGTCGACGGCCTTGTCGTAGTCCTCGGCGCCATAAAACAGAACTCCCAGTCCGACCTGGACATCAGGGTCCATGTGTTCGCCATCGGGACTCATCTGGGCTGCTTTTATAAACATGTTAGTCACCTTGTCGTGTAGCTGTTGACGGTCTGTGAAGCCCATTTCCGCTGGTGGGTGCAAGTCCTTGGGGTCCAGGATGGCTGGATACTTGACCGACAGCCACCGCTCCAGGGTACGGTACGCTGTACTATCGTAACCTTCGTTAGTGTATGATACAGCCAGGCCCATAAGGGCGGCAAGGTTGTTAGGGTCCAGTTTAAGTGTCTGCTCCAACGCTCGAATGGCCGCCGTTTCCTTTTCGTTTTGTGCCTGTGCAGTTCCCAAATACACCCACGCCTCGACGTGCTCGGGGTTCTGCTGGACTGCCGCCTCAAAGGCCAAGGCGGCCAGAGACAGGTTGCCACCTTCCTTCATGATACGTACACCTTCATCGAATGCGTTCTTCTCATCTCGGAAAAAGTTGTCCTCTTCGAAGAGGTAGTTCTCGACGGCGGGGTCACCGAGGCGACCCCAATCGCCCATGCCTTCAAAATCGGGCATGAGGTTGTTGCTCCACTCGGTATCGAATTGGTCGAATAATTCTTCGGTAACCATGGCCCTAGACGCAGCCGTCTCAGCTTGAGCTCCTTTCCAGATAGATTCGAAGTCACCGAACTCATTAGTTTCAGAGTGCATGGCCTTGTCCATTTCATTCAGCTCGCGCTCTGCCGCTGTCTCCTCCTTCTCCTTGCCCTTGTCCTGCAGCTCCATTTGGGCAAATTGCTCCTCCCACTTGTTGTCGTCGAGTTCGACCAGTCGGCCCTTACCCTTGCCCTCGGGTTGCTGCTGCTGCTGCTGCTGCATGGGCTGTTGGTTCTGATACATTGGCTGGAACATGGGCTGACCAAAACTCATGCCTCGGTTCATCATGCCCATGCCCATGCCCATCATCGGTTGGTGTGCCATCTGGCTCGGCATGGCGCTCTGCATTGGGTTCGCTTGTGCGGTGGACCCTTGCCCGTTAAGTTGTTGGAAACGTGAGAACTCGTCGGT
Organism: Calonectria henricotiae; assembly: GCA_020623695.1. Taxonomy (NCBI): domain Eukaryota; kingdom Fungi; phylum Ascomycota; class Sordariomycetes; order Hypocreales; family Nectriaceae; genus Calonectria; species Calonectria henricotiae. The sequence goes on from JAHVYB010000153.1 coordinate 45,311, forward strand.
GCTGAATTGGGCACCCGGGGTTTGGAACGCCGACTCCATGGCGGGCTGGTTGTTGAAGTCGTTTGCCCAAGCCGGTGACGCCGAACTTGCCCGCATTTGGGCTTCTTGGGCTGGGTGGAGGGGCCCGATGTGGCCAGGCTGCATGGGAAACTCTTGCTGAAGGCTGGGGCCGCCGTTGAGGAAACCATTCATCATCTAAAATCATCATGGCAGCATTAGTAATACAACCATTAACCATGATATCTGCATGCGAGTACCTCATCCTGGGGGCCGTTGGCACTCTGACTTCTGAAGCCGTTCAACTGTCCTCCAGGGCCCCGGCCCACCAGTCTATCGCGCTGCAGGGTCTTGTCATCTTGAACATGTTTATGGAGCTGGCTGAGGGGGTTCGCAGAAGTTGAGCACTCGCCGCCACCGCTCAGAAACGACATGTTGATTAATTAGGGTGGAAGAATCGGTCCCGTCTGCTCGGTGTAGTGGGGGATTAGGAATAGATCCGACGCTCGAAATATGGCCCGGAATCAAAGGCGGACGTGGTGACTGAAGAAACGTTGGGCAAAGGGGGAGATGGAGGGGAGAATATCAATATTAACTAAGGTCGGAACCAGGAATCGGACCAACATGCCTTGTTCGGCGGGGAAAATACCGAGGCTGACCGGCCGCTTGTAGATTCCTTCCGCGAAACGGAGTGCCCACGTGACTGCGGGGAACAGCGCCGACGGCAATACCTACCTAGGCGGGAGAGACCCTTTTGTGGACAGCGGCGGGCCGCTGGACATGATGTAGACAGCAGTCAAAAATTATGTAAGATGCGAGGAAATGGTTTTGAGTGGCTTAAAATGGGTTTGGAGTACTGTCCACATCATATCCAGCGAGTCCTCCGCTGTCCAGAAATGGCACCCTCCCGCGTAGGTACCTACGCCTTCGAGTACATTTGCAATGCCGGATTTTCGCCGACCTCACCGACACGGAAGGCGAGAGCCCGGCAGGCGGGAGACAAAAAAAAAAAAAAGAGGAACCAACCCTTGCACGGTGACTTGGGACCACGTTAGCGGCATGATAAGCAACCAGCCACTCGTCACTACAGTAAATACATTGAGAGAACTGAAATCAGAAGCCTGGCGTATACTTGGCTACGTACGCCCATTGGCCCATGGAATAATCATCTGATACCATCTCATTCCTCTCGAGTAATGAAAAAAAAAAAATTTGAAAAAAAATAGGCAGCCTCTTTTTCTGTCGCCTACATGCCTAATAACACGACAAACTCGGCCAATGTCTTAAAAGTTCTACGACAGAAAACGAGTAAACAAATAAATAAATAATAATAATAATGAGAATGATACATGGGTATAATCTTACACTGCTTAGCATTATGGTTATTTATACGTTTCCGCATTCATACGTCTCAGTGTGCCATGGTTCCCGCGTGCTGCCCCGTCTAGTCTGGGTGGGCCACCGCTTTATCGATAAGGATTTTTTTCTTTACGTCCTGAAAGCCTTTCCAGCTTAAACCAAGAAAGATTCTTACTCAAGGGCCGACCAGCAGCAAATCCCGCCAGAATGCTTCGTCAAGTGTATGTCCTGATAAATGATCCATCGCGCTCCCATCAATCATTACTGACTCCATCCTAGAAAGCCTCGCAATGCCCGCTCCAAGCGCGCGCTTGAGAAGCGCGAGCCCAAGGCCAACGAGAACCCCAAGACTTGCCTCTTCCTGCGCGGTACCACCTGCTCGCAGGTTGTCCAGGACGCTCTGAATGACCTGTTCCAGCTGCGCCAACCTCTTGCAAAGAAGTTTACCAAGAAGAACCCCATCCACCCCTTCGATAATGCCGACTCGCTCGAATTCTTCTCCGAGAAGAATGACGCCAGCTTGCTCGTCTTTGGTAACAGCCAGAAGAAGCGCCCACACGCGCTCACCATGATCCGCACCTTTGGCTACAAGGTTTTCGACATGCTCGAGCTGTACCTCGACCCGGAGAGCTTCCGTACCATTGCTCAGTTCAAGAACAAGAAATTCGCCGTTGGCTTGCGACCAATGGTCCTCTTCGCCGGCACAGCGTTCGAGAGTCCCGTCTCCAACGAGTACACTCTCGCCAAGAGCATGTTCCTGGACTTCTTCAAGGGCGATCCCAACGACAAGATTGACGTCGAGGGTCTGCAGTATATTGTGTCCATCAGTGCCGAGGACACTGCCGGTGACGGTGACGCAAAGGCCCCTATTCACTTGCGAGTGTACATCATCCGCACCAAGCGCAGCGGCCAGCGTCTCCCACGTGTCGAGGTCGAGGAGATTGGCCCTCGCATGGACTTCCGCGTTGGCCGAGTCAAGGAGGCTGACGAGGCTATGCTCAAGGCGGCCATGAAGAAGCCCCGCGGTCTCGAGGAGCGCACCAAGAAGAACATCACAACCGACTCCATGGGTGACAAGATTGGTCGCGTGCACTTGGGAAAGCAGGATCTCAGCGAGCTTCAACTGCGCAAGATGAAGGGTCTGAAGCGCAGCCGGCACGACGATGTAGAGATGAAGGACGTCGTAACCGAGGAGGACAGCAAGAGGCAAAAGCAGTAGTGGGGAGGTTGGCATTGCGGACTAGGAGTTGGGCGTCTGGAAAAGGCCCTCGGAAGGCCATGTCAATTGATGAGATTTTCTCTGGTTGTATCCATGATATATTATCTATTCCCCTTCGCCATAAAGTGATAATTGTCAAACTCGAATGTAATCCTCACATCTGCGTTCGCCACACATACCTTCCCCAACCGATTATAAAATTCTTTAGTTTTTCTTCGCTTATTCAAAATGGCCAAGATATCAAGACAGTTCCTCCCATGCTCCCTGTGCTGGCCCCTTGGGCTGCCTCAGCTGTGAACAACCCTGACCAATCATAGAGAAACGAATTGAAGGTGCAGCTTGGCCCGCCAGGTGCGCAAAATATCCCCATGTGTTGCTTATTCACTACCATCTCATCCGTACCTCTGAGGGTATTGTAGCACATATTTTCCCATAAAGTACGGTCACTTGAACGTCGACAATGCACACTCCTCGGGGGAGTTTTATCAGATGAATAGTGGGACTAGCGCGTGTGACGACGTTTGAGGCTCGTCAACTGCCTAAATCACATCATCAACCAGACATAGTGCGCGGCCAGAAATGAACCTTGTAAGCATATATAATCTCCATCGCAAGAGGAGCCAGGAAATTTATGAAGAGGAAACCCCGGATAATCCTGAACCAGTCACGGTTGAAGCATGCGGAGCTAGAACCCGATTATGAAGTCGTTAGCCAAGGACGTGGGCATGAAAACTACACTGTTGCTTGGATCTGCACACCCCCAACGAGCTCGCTGCAGCTCAAGCTATGCTGGGTGAGGTCTATGACAGCATTTCGGGCAGATTAAACGATGGCAACTTATATACATTGGGCCGTACAACATTGTCATCGCCCGTCTACCATCAGGACACCATGGCACAATTAACGCGGCAACACTGGCAAGCAGCGCCAATCGAAGTTTTACTTCTATATATATGGAGTTTGTGATTGGAATCGGCGGCGGAGTTCCTACCAAGGTTGACATCCGGCTCGGTGACGTTTTGGTGAGCAACGAAGTGGTCCAGTACGATTTCGGGAAGACAATCCAAGATGACTAGTTTTGCAGGACAAGCAACCCTACTCGGGCTCCCCAGGCAGTTATAGCAGCTGCGAATACACCAAGGGCACGTTACGAAGGAGGGAGGCCCGTACCTGCGGCGCCTTGTCAACAATCACTCTAGAATTTCAACCACACAAGAGTTTAATACCGCCGGCTCAAGTGACGATCCAGGGAGAGGCAGGGCTCCACTGGTTTCGGGGTGATGGAGTAAATGCTATTCAATCTTTACAACTTGGCCAATGCCACCCTGATGCCACAACAACCCGAGTGCTTACTGGGTCTTCATTTGGTCTGGTATTGAACATGGAGCAGAACAAACCTCAGTGGGAGACCGACCCGGAAGTACCAGGTAGGCACCTTTGTTGAAGTAGGACATGGTATGAGTGCATGAATACGACAAAAGAAGTTGAGGGGTTGAATTAGTTTTAAGTATTGGTTACTTCTAAACGAGGGCTTCTTTGTATATCGTTGGCAGGGTAGATTGATCTTACATGACGACATGTCAGACAGAGCCCTTGAGGACTGCTTCGCAGGAGGTGTTACAATCCTGAGGCGTGGAATCGGACTCGATGTCTCTATCATGTCCATCCCATTCATTGACCAACTTCAATATTCGGGTTCAGCGTTTGCATTCATATTCTGGCCCTGTCAATTGCTGCATGTTGGAACCGCGCGTCTTCGGTTCCAGCCCGACGGCTCCACCCACTTAAGCGAATAACCTCATCCCGTATTCTAAGACCATTATCATGATGTATTCCCGTCGCATCATCCTAAACAGTTAGATAGATCTCTAATGAAACGCCATCGCCTCCCTCGTGGAGCAAACATAGCCGTCATGGCTGTGTCTGTCCCGCACCAGATGCGCCCAGGTTGCATGCAACAAGCCCCGTCCACGCCGTGTTCGGAATCTGAGACGACCCGCATCCGATGGCCGAGTGACGCATTCCAGTAATGTGTATTGCTCCGAAACCCTGATTAGCTCCTCCATGACACCTCTTTCTTAAGCTATATTTGTTGGTTTTTCTTCCAAATTTCCCCATACGATCGTAGAATGTTCATTATGTAACCTCGCCCGAGTGATTAAGAGACTCGTGTCGTTAAGGTGATTGCCAAGTATAAAGCAAATGTATGTAAGTATGTATGACACAGGACGAGGCAACGTCTAAAAGTTGTACTCGAATAGTTTCAAATGTGCTGAACACTGACTTAGTCCAGCAGTAAATTAAAAGCTCATCAGTCTGGCGAGACTGCCTCCAGATAATCCTCCGGCGCAGTGGGAGCCGGGGTAGAGGGCGCCGCCATCGGTGGCATAGGAGGGATTACGGATGATTGGTTGAGCATATCAGCCATCATTTCGATATGGTGTAGCATGGATTGAACCGAGCCCTCCTGTTGAGGAGGCTCCGTGTCCCAATCCGTGCCCCAAACGTCCTGGGGAATTGCGTCTCCGTCCCACAGGGCAATTCGGACCGGCCACTCGAGATGTCTCCACCATTTGGACCCAGGTTCAAACATACCAACCAGGCCCATAACCTCACGGCGAGACACGTCCTGCATCCACCACGTGTCCATTCTCTTCAACAAAGCAAAGAAGCATGCAAGGATTGCAAGGGCACGGGGTCGTTTCGCCTCCACGAGCTCGACAAAGCGTCTCGAGACAGTAGCCAGAAAAGCAAGTGTAGCAGCCGGGTACCGTTTCTTATGTGCCCAGTTTATGACGCAAACGGCATGCGAGTAGGCCTGGGCGGTGGTGTTGACCAGACGATGGTCTTCATTGACAAGCTCTTCCTCCAAGCCTTCGAGAAGGTGTCCAAAGAAAGAATGGTCGGATCGTGGATTCAGGTCGAGCTGGAAGCTGGGTTGTGATTCGATCACGGCCTTGACTGCAGTACTGTTTCGGATCCACAGCCAGGAGGCTGCCACCACCGTTTTGACGCCCTGGAAGGAATGGAACCATGATAGTGGAAGGGCGTACCGGCTTGTCGGGTCGTTGGGATCGGCGTCGGCGTCGTCCTTTATAAAGATGCGGGAGGCGATGGCCTGGAAGGCGATCAGGGCAGCCGTGAGGAACAGAGCCTCGGCGTTCTCAGGAGTGATTCCATTATTAAGTGAGGCGCAATAAGCAGCCAGGGTGGATGCAGAATAAGCATGGGACGCGCGGACCAAAGATTTATCATCTGGGGTAAGCGATCTAAGGTGGAACGCAGCGACGGACAGAATTGCATCCATAAGGTAAGGTTTCGCAAAGGCCATTTGCGGTACGGCGCGTTGCCAAATATCTTCAGTAGCAGGTGAGTTAGTAAGGAGAGTTTTCGCAGTAACGGTGGTATATTGATGCATCAGTCGCAGCTCCATCATCCTGTCGACTTGGCCGGAGAGGGACGTTGTCACGGGCAACGAGGGTTGAGCGTATATAGGTGCCGTTGTCTTGGAGGCACCCGAGATGTGAGCAGTTCGTATCGATGGGGTTTTTGGCATTTGCAGCGGCGGTGTAGTAGGTTTTGGGGTAGGGGCTCCGGCGCTTTCAGAGCTTGTGGTTGAGGCGACGAGTTCTTCGAGGACATCCGGATTACCGAAATCGCAGAGCACGCCATGTTTGGCGCAGTTGCCACATCGCGGGTGAACTTCATCGCACTACACCAACACAGGAGCAGAACCAAGTTAGCAGGTGTTGGCGGACACGTACGGGTGCGAGTGCGAGTGCGCTCGGCCCATATCAAACATTTCGGGGGAACCATGGTTGCGGAAGCTTCGGCAGATATGTCGACGACCCCAAGGCGAGAGAAAGCATACCTTTATTTTCCGGTTCTTGCACCTGCGGCACCCGGCGCGGGACTTCTTGTGGGAGCGTCTCGGTGGCATGGCGAAGGAGCAAAAGAGAGAGAGTCCTTAAGGGGGGACTTCACGTGTCGTCAACTAGCTCTCGGGAGATTCACTGAGATGACCCAGGATGGGAAGCGCAATCGCAGCATGACCGCGGAGGCGTGGGGGCCTCGATAGAGTGGGAGCAGAGGCGGAGATGGCTCGAGGAGTGCAATTGAGGTTGAATTATCAGAGTGCAAATCCCATGGCGCATCTAGGGAGGGGATGAGAGCGGTGGTTGAACACAGCAGCTGTCCGGGGGGGGAAGAGAGGAAAAGAGGGTGTGCGTGCGATTGTGATGGGTTGGAGGTGCCCCAGACAGCGATAGGGACGGATAGCGGGGCGTCGAGGGTACTGAAAGAACTGATATTTGGCAGCCTGCTGCTGTCAAGTGGGCTGCTGCCGGGCCCGGTGCTGGCCTGGGCGGGCTGGGCGGGCTGGGCGAACTGGGCAAACTGGGCCTCTCTCGCCTGTCGCCAGAGGAGAGCAGCTAAGAGGGCACTGCCACAACAGGGATGGCGTTGACTGCCTCCGAGTCGGTGACGGTATCGATTTCCAGGGCCCGGGAGGATTTTTTGGCGACAGAAGTGGATGCGATGGATGTGATGGGTGTGGAGCTGTAACGAGCAGACCTTGTCTCGTCTCAAAACACGTGGTGGACACCAATGCAGGTATCCTGTCAGTTGTTCAATGACGTGAGGCCATGATGCGGGCGGGTTGAGTTGTTGGGAGAGTTAAGGGAACATGGACTGAGAAGCACAGCAAAGGGAAAGAAAAAGAAAAAGAAGAAGAAAAAGCATGCGTGTTGTCTGCTAGAGTTTAACGGGTTGATCCCTCTCCACAAGTTTCGCGTGCGCGCCGTTTGAAGAAGAAAAAAAGCCGTCCCGTCCACCTCTCATTTGTTTCGCCCCGTTGTCATTAGTACTGGTCGCACACAACTGGACTAGTTAGTTTGGGATGAGTAGTAGCAGTAGTACTTGGCTACCTCTCCAAAGTAGCACCGCACAGCCCAGAGGCGGGATTATGACAACGACCGAACCAGACCAAGAGCAACAACATTTCCCCTGGCCCCATCGATCCGTCTCCCAAGGGTCTCTCCGTCCTAGACCCTGCACCAGAGAGAGAAAAAAGCATCTGCTGCACCCCCCAAGAAAACAATGGATCCCTCATGATTGGGCGGACCTTGATCTGAGACGGGGCAAAGGGTCCAGGCATGATGGGTCTCCCCTCCCGAGGCTCTGCTGGCCGGAGCGGCGCCGCGTGGAGCATTACCGGGTGGTGTGTGTCCGAAGTCGTATCATGTCGCTGGCTCTGGGCTGCTGGAAGTGGCCGAACAATGGGGAGACTTGAGATGAGACGGTGAAGGGTTGGCCTGATGAAGCCTTTGGCTCCCCCCATGCCGACCACAGGGTCCTTCTCCCCCTACCGTGCTTGGGTGCGCGTGTGTGCTGGCTGGCTCTCGGCCGCGTTACTATTACAACGGGCAGCACTTCCGAGCAGCCGGCCCCGGGAGAAAAAAACAGAGACGATGCATTGGCCTGGCATCATCGTGCCCCTGGCCCTGCTGGATCTGGTCCAGTTCTAGAAAACCGTTTCCAAACAAGGTTGGTAGAAGATGAAGTCCAAAAAAAAAACCCGCCCCCAAAAAACCCATAGGTGGGATTCCACATGGTGCCAGGTCCAGGGGGCTTTTGTTCCCCCAACTACCACTACCACTACCCTTCTCTGTGCTCTTCCCGCCCGTGTTTCCGTCCGCTAGTTAACTCCCACCCCGTTGACTTTGGCTGTGCCTCCGCCGTCTGGCTACCTTCAACGTCACATCATCCCAGCATCAAAACTTGACTTTTGTGCAGAACATGAGCAGGTGCGTGTGGAGGAGAATGAAACACGGACAAGAACGAGAGACAGAAAAAAGAAAACCCCCTTTTTTTCTTCTTCTGGTTTCTTTTATTGCTGACGACAGCAACCACCAAGCCGTAATCACACCTGCAAGGCACCCGAGGCTTCCATTTTGGGGCAGGCTCCGATGTAATGGGGTATTTGGATTGGGGGACTGGTGTTTATCCAGTCACTAGCCCACGGCTGCAATCTCGGCCACTCATCTGCCAGAGCCGCCGCCATCATGACAATGACGCCTTTTGATTGTCACGGAGACGGCCTTAGCCTCGCACCCGCACACCACCATTTACAATAACTCGTCACCGTCAAAAATTAGATACGTACTTGCCAGCACTCGCCTAGTATTCATTCTGGTGTGGCTTATCAACCCGTTGCACGGCGTATACCATGCCGCATTGTCACATCTCGCACGACCTATTAAACATGAGCATTGACTATCCCATGGCATCTCTATCCCCCCTAGTTGCAGCATCTCCCCCCCCTCTTTTTCCCTTCTCGTCCTCACCGAACATGCTTCGCTTCCAGCCCAACACCTTCCTCACCCGTCGACATGGCGGAACCGGAACAATACGGCTCCTTCATCATGCCCCACGACCATTTGTCATGGCTCCTCCACCCGCAGGCCACTTACATATACCACGCACGCACACGCATACACACATTCCCGACGCAGCTGGATACGGCACATGTATATTTCTCAGCCCCGGATCTCGGCTTTCACTCTCTTCGGTTTTCGGGTTAGCTCCATGTTTTCAGCATGCATAATCCGGGTTGACTAATCCGCCGATTAGATTCCACACGCAAAGCACAGCATCCTTAGCCTTGGCCTATCCGCTCCGCGACATCACACGCCCCTCCCCCCTCCATCCCATCTAGCGAGAGCCGCTACTGCCCGCCGCCACCCTCCGCTCCGAGGTCACTGCGAGATTCCGCTGTTGTTAGCTACTCCAACCGACTACTGCAGTACAAGAGTACATATATACATGGCGTTCGAGAAAAGCACCGCGGCGGATGCGCACAGTCACACACCAAGATAGGATAGGGTAAGCAGAATTGGCATTTGTCAACCAAGCGTCAAAACGCCGCACACCGCAACACCCCCTCCCGGGCTCTGACCTCATGTGGCCCCGATGACAAAGATACCTCCCAGATTTCCTCCGAGCTGTTTCATTGAGGCCATTGGAAATGACACGTTGGCCGCACACCTATTTCTTCCGTCTTGGATGACCCGCTCGTATGTCCGCTTGTCACCTTACGGAAGTTTCTGGGTGTGTCATCCCGTAAAAGTGAACCCAAGTACAACGCCCAGGGTTAGGTTTTTTTTTTTCAGCTGCTCGCTGTGACTATCCTATGCCCCGCGATGGTGTGCCATGCCATTGTTGCGTATTTGCAATTGGGGAGGGGCGGGCCGACTTACAAATAGATATCTGATTCCGGTTTGGTCTGCTTGATTTACAGCCTACACATGGAATCAAGAATCATCCACTCAGGACCCATATCAATATAAAAAATACATTGCATCGTGGATATCCCGTGCATCAGACAGAAACTCAAGCCACACGCCCCAAGCTTCACTTCCCCAACGCCCCCTCACCAAGCCTCCCGCCCATCCATCTATCGTCTGCAGTTAGGGACACGCAAGAATTTTTTTATTAATATTTTCACACCTGCTTCTCCAACTTTTTTCGGCCTTTGCCCTCTTGTATTCATAAGCCATCTTCTGACGTGATTGTCTAAGTTTGCGTCCGTCAGCTGCGACAGCTTTAGCATATCTCAAAGTCTTATAAAAACCCCAGAACCTAAAAGGCTTGTCGTTCCCCTCACCGCTGGCTTTTATTTATCTCTCTTTTACGATTCACCATCTCGCTCTTGGATCGCGCAAAAAAAAAAAAGGGATATACCCGAAACGTAACACGACACCAAAGCCGAGCGTAAACCTGGGGGGGGGAAACTAACCCATACCAAGTGTGACCTGGTGCCGCAGGTACTGCATCTCTAGTTTGCCATAAAAAGATCAGGTCCCGTTTCCCGAGACTACAAAAGGGTCTCGCCCGTCCCCTCCACCTCCCACCTCCACCAGCCGTCTTTGACTCTTCGGTATTTAAAAAGAAGAAGAAACATATCGCCGTTTGCGTTTTCCGTCGCTCAATCGTCCCGCAGTCCCTCATACCATCCCATCCCTCCAAAGAAGCAAGCACAATGTCGACTCTCCCCATCCTCAACTCGGACCCCGTGTCCACCCCACCTCGCCCTCCGTCCCCCGTCCACTCGTTCGGCACCCTCGCCGTCCACGCCGGATCCCCGCATGACCCCACCACCGGCGCCGTCATCGAGCCCATTTCACTCTCCACCACCTTCGCCCAGACGGCCGTGGGCAAGCCCGTGGGTGAGTACGAGTACTCGCGATCCTCCAACCCCAACCGTACCAACTTCGAGGCCGCCGTGGCCGCCCTCGAGCACGCAAAGTACGCCCTCGCCTTCTCGTCCGGCAGCGCCACCACGGCAAACATCCTCCAGAGCCTCGCCGCCGGCAGCCATGTCATCTCCGTGTCCGACGTCTACGGCGGCACCCACCGCTACTTCACCCAGGTCGCAAAGGCCCACAGCATCAAGGTCACCTTCACCCCCGAGATCGAGGTCGACATCACCGAGCACATCACCGACCAGACCCGTCTGATCTGGATCGAGAGCCCCAGCAACCCGACTCTGCGCCTTGTTGACATCCGCGCAGTCGTCTCCGAAGCCCACAAGCGCGGCGTCCTCGTCGTCGTCGACAACACCTTCCTGTCCCCCTACGTCCAGAACCCCCTCGACCTCGGCGCAGACATTGTCGTCCACAGCGTCACCAAGTACATCAACGGCCACAGCGACGTCGTCATGGGCGTGGCCGCCTTCAACGGCGACGAGCTCAAGGAGCGCCTGGGCTTCCTCCAGAACGCCATTGGAGCCGTGCCCTCGGCCTTCGACTCGTGGCTCGCGCACCGAGGCCTGAAGACGCTTCACCTGCGTGCCCGCGAGGCCAGCCGCAACGCGACCGCCATCGCCAATGCCCTGGAGGCCTCCCCACTCGTCATTGCCGTCAATTACCCTGGTCTGGACTCGCACCCCCAGCGCCACGTCGCCAAGAAGCAGCACCGCGACGGCATGGGCGGCGGCATGCTCTCCTTCCGCATCAAGGGCGGTCATGAGGCTGCCGAGCGCTTCTGCCAGTACACCAAGATCTTCACCCTTGCCGAGAGCTTGGGTGGCGTCGAGTCGCTCGTCGAGGTGCCCAGCAGCATGACCCACGCCGGTATCCCCAAAGACCAGCGAGAGGCCGTTGGTGTCTTTGACGACCTTGTCCGCATCAGCTGCGGTGTCGAGGACGCCGAGGACCTCGAGAACGACGTCTTGCAGGCTCTCCAGAAGGCCGTGGCAGCATCCAAGGATGGTGTCAACGGCTTCAGCAACGGTGTCAACGGTCAGTGAATCTCCATGAGATTCCATCCAAGGATAAATAAATAAATATTAAATAAAAAAATGAAAAAAGGAAGAAGAAAAAAATATAATGGAAAAAAGAAAAGAAAACCACTCGTGGGCGATAATACAGGCAATAGAACTTTTTTTTTTTTTTTTTTTAGTTTTCTTACGACACGTTGTGGAATTTAAACTCAAGACGCCAATGATAAACAGGAACTGCGGATGATGAATTAGCATGGCCCTCAGTGGCCACTCATATAGCGATAGGGATTGGATCTAGGGTTGTCTTTGCATCTCCGGTAGCATATCAATTTCCATGATAATAGCAAGTCATTATTATTCAAGCGCTTAGAAACTTTTTCTTGGCTGTCGATAAAAAAAAAAGTAAAAGTGAATGAAGCCTCTGGTGTGGGGTATAAAGGCGCCTCAATATTACCTTACACAACGTCCAATATACCGTATTCACTCCCCATCTATTCGTGAAACATGAACATGTTCTCAGTGAACTCATTGGCCATACTACTGCCCGCGGTCCACTCATTCCGTCTGCGATGGATTTCATTCATCCCCTGACACGCCGTCTCGGCAATGTAGTGTAGCTCATCCAGCGTGTTGGAATTGCAGTTCGTAAAAACGCCGTCGATGCTACGTTGCCACTCGGAGGTCGTATTGGCCACGGCTGTCTGGTACGCATTGGTGTCGTACTCAGTCACACGCAGAGCCCGAGTCCGTGGGTGAAGGTCATTCAGAAACTGATCGTCCTTTGTGTCACGCGGTAGGTACTCAACGGGGTCTCCATTGGGCATATTGGGCTGTCGAATACCCATGACGACTTCGATAAATCTTTGCGATGTGCTTCGCCCCAAGCCACAGGGGTCGATGAGATCAAACTCGGGGTGACCAGGAATATCTTCTCTGAGATAACGGTCGTACGCCAAAAATGATGCTCGACATATACGCAGATTTGGCAAGGCACATCGCAGTGCCATGGCGATCCAGTGACAGTCCTCACGCGGACGTTCATTCGGCATACCTACCCACAACACTTGCGTTGAGTCTGTATTCCAATCCAGGGCCTGCTCCGTCTTCAGGTACACCTCGTTCAGATAGAGCTCTTGGAGTGTTGACCCGAAATTCTCTGCGGTCCGTAGCAGGATTTCGGGTGATATTTCTATTCGTTTGAGTTCAAGGCACGTGAGATTAGAAAGGATAACATGAGGGGCGGGTAACGACCGCGCTCGCCACTCCTCGACAGGCATCTGCCAAGCCTTAGTCTGCTTGAGACCTCTCGGTGGGCGGTCGTCATGATCCATCCCTATTAAGCAGAGGCTCGTGAGGCGGTCTGCATGTTCCACCAGGTTCCAAAGGCAAGATCCAAAGAACCCCACTCGCTGCGGTTCGTTCTCGTGTCGTCGTAGCGTCATGACAAGATGTTCCAACACCTTCAATACTCTCATGATATTCATGACATCGCTCGGGTTCATCCAAAGGTGACATATGGCAACGTCTGTGATGTTTTCTATCACCAGGGTATTCAGCCTGTCTGAGCCTTCTTCGGGACGCAGGGCAAAGGCCTTGAATGTGATGGCCAAGATCCTAGTGGCGGCGTTGCAGTGTCGGCCGACAAGCTGGAAGGGGAGATTTAATCGGAGTCGGTCGATGTCGCGGCAGTAGAATAGGATATTCTCGACTGCTTCGTAATATTCCGCTTCTGTAAATGACGTCTCATTCATGCAGTACTTCTTGTGTAGCGTTCGACAAAAGTCTGTCATGGAGGGCACACGGGCGAAGACAGTGTCAAGAAACTCCACTTCCACTATCCATGCATTGTCAGCCACTATTCAATGCGCTTTGTATAGAAGAGATAACTGCGGCCAGGACACACATTCGTCTCGCAAGACCATGAGATCGATGTAAAGGCTCTTGCAGTGATAGCCAATGGTCTGCAGAGCATCCACCCGTGGATGCGCCACGCCTCCCCTTCTGCTCAACCGCGTGAATTCCAGGTCTAATGTGCGACAGACGAATGGCTTGAGGATTTTATCGAAGACTCGACAGACGAGGCGAAGGGGCAGGACGGAATTCTTGGGGCCCCGCGCAACGCATTGCTGCAGGATCGCGTCGATGAGCTCACGCGGAAGCTGGTCCATGATGGGCACGTCGGCAGCGTTATTGACGGTGTATGGGTGCGGGCAGAGACAGGAGCAAGCAGTGGCGTCCGTGCATCAGAGCTTTCCCCTGGTGCATTAGGCGATGGCGTAAAACTCGGACCTGATTCGACGGCGATGCTGAGGTAGGAGGCAGTTGTTGGCTGGTGTGGTGTTGATAAGACCGGGAATCGTTCTAGCTCGTCATCCAGCTCGTCTGGGGTGAATGGTCATGCAGGGACTGGGGCCCACCTATTGAATACCCACCCCCACTAAATTCCCCAATTCATGATTGCCCGCCGCCTACCCTACAGATAATGACAGCAGGAGATTACTTGCCAGCTGAGAGAAATTCGACTATGCCATGGGGCTACAATAATTATAAGGTAACTAAAAACATTCATTGGGGTTACGTTTATTTCCCCAATCTTATCGTTTCAATTATATATATTTTAACTATATATGCTTATAACCTTCTCACTTGGATTACGGTTGATGAGTATAAAAGTGTCTGCCCAACATTGCCAGAGTCCTCTACGCCATTTGCTCACATTGCAATACAGAAGTAAAAGCTACTCCACACAAATAAGGACACAGGCACAGCACAACCTTAGGCATGAAGAATTAAACAACGAAAAAACCAAGAGCTTAAAGTCAATTTACTTTCACGCAAAACATGATTTCTCATACAAATAATGGAGGTGGGCGGAAGAGAAGGTGAGACAAGAGATTAACGAGAGAAGAGAAAGGTAGAAGAAAGAAGATAGGTAAGTGAAAATATGGGACACGAAAGAAAAAAGAAGTTGATAGGTAAAGGGAATTCACCTATTTAGACAGGAGCCAATGGACTGCACCAGACTGGCAACCATACAAGATGCCAGCGCCAGCTGGAAGTAACTCAGTACATCACCGATTAAAAACAAGTGTACCAATAAAATAAGATAAAATCAACACTCGAGTCTGTATTTATTGTTTACATCATCATAAACGATCAGAAAATCTGTGTCATATGGCGTTGGCAGACTTTAAACATGTCATTTTAGGTAATCAACAGTAATTAATAAGCCTGGACACAAAATTTACTATTGGAACTCATGCTAAGATTTCCGACATTATGAAAATGCAAGCAGTTATGTCCCAGGTTTAAACATTCCTACCACTCTGCTCAAACGGACCAAGGTGCGATGTCTAACCCAATCACATCGCAGTCACGCCCGAGCTTCATTGATGAGCGCCCAGTACTGTCTATTGGCAATTTACCATAATCCGTGACAATGCACTGAACAAGGCACTGCTGTCACAAACTTGGTGGTCGTGCCACTAGTAGTGCAGATGGTGACAGAGAATAGTTTCCGAGGTACTTGGACGTTGGTGTCAGAAATCATGACAATGGTTTTGAATGAATGCGAGGAAGGGCTTGATATGCGAGAAGTGATATGGAGTGACTAGTCAGGCTGTTGGATTCAGGTGCGGCTCCCAAATTGCGTTCCGAGTTTGGTGTCAAACTGCACGCCTCGCGAGTTCTTTAGAGACATCACCGCATTGCTTCCTTAGAAGCCACCATTCCTCAGGTCAATGTCTATTCCGCGTGTGCTGATCCCGCCGATCAAGCCCCGGCATCTCAACTCGTAGCTAAGCATTGGCCTGTGGTACAGTATGAAATATGATTATACTTGATTTGCCGTTGTAGGTAGGTCCCGGGGTTTTCGCAATGCAACGAGGGTCAAAGAAATAGCAGCTGCTTCTTCATAATAATCGTTTTTGTTCTCTGCGTGTATAACTAAGCTAGCTATCATGGCCAGTTGTGCGGCCTAGGCACTTGAAGCGGATAAACACTTTATCCGCCCCCGGCGCCTGGCGCCTCACATCGTGTCATCCCTTCAATCTAGTCCATATTCCAACAGCCGTAAAGTGGTATAATTTTTTTCTGCGAGAAATAATGTACGTTGGAAAAATTTACCAAATACTATTGAAGATTGCCCAGGCACGCAAGAACGAGCTCCTCGAGACTGAACCAAATATAATCAAGCTTGCTAATTCCAATACGGGTAAAAAAACTTGTACTAGAGGTCAGAAAATATAGCAGCTGAATCTAAGCACTTGTTGATGTGACTGCACCAAAGACATCCTCGTCCAAAATAGTGACTGATTTGGGCATGTGAAACTGTCTAAACAGAGCCCAAGTAGGGTGCCTAACGTCATGTTGTATCCAACCGTATTTACCAACGCTCCAACAATAACCACTCTCCGTACTGTCACCACAATTGACCTCTCACGACGCGGCTACTGGGCATTTGGACCATCCTGTGTGTGATATTTTCTGGCATAAATTAGAGCATAACGTCTTGAGCTAGTCGAGCCAGGCCTTGCCAAATAAACATCTGGTTTGTTTAGTAGATGACAGAAGGATCTCATATATTGAAAGAGGGTATTGTGCGATTGGAGTCAAACAAGGTAAAGACAATACGAGTAATATAACTACGGCAACATTGTCCCAATGGTGGGATCGTGGAGGCCAAAGAAGGAATTATGGGCTGCTAAGACTCATTCAGTTTGCTGTATGATATCAGGAACCGGCAGTTTTTGCCGGTCTTTTAGGGGAACGTCAACAAATTTTAATCATCAACAAAGTGCTTTCTTCTTCTTCTTGGACAAAACATGGCCCACCATGTACGCATACCCTTGCAATTAATTGTGCTTCGGCAGGTCGGCATAGCGCATTCTGATTTTGAGCAATCATCACTGATTCTGTGCCGTTTTAGGCGGCGGCACGGAGAGATCGGCACGGGAATTGGCACGAGCTTGCGAAGCGTCAATAGGCCTCGTGTGCGACCAAGAAAATCAATTGGCGACGGAGTCGGGAAGACCGCCTCTGTTGCATTGTCATACAGGAATCGCAGGACAGACAGACAGACAGAGACAGACAGACAGACAGAGACAGACAGACAGACAGACAGACAGACAGACAGACAGACAGACAGACAGACAGACAGACAGGGTGATTGTGATAGTGAATCAGTTTTGACTGAGGGTGTAGGTGGCTGGGTGGCAGAAATGGCTCCCTCATACAATAGCGAGTGTCCGTGGAGGAAGCGCCCCCGTGGGTAGAGTTTACTTAAGCAGCGTCGCCCCTGGACTGTCTCATCGGCCCACTCATACAAAAACTACTGCATTGGGCTAGAACACGACGTGACTAGGATGAGCTTGTTCAAGCTAGAATGAGATACGAAGGTTGGAATTTGCCTCTGCTATGTCATTTCCTCGTGTTGCCGGCAAATACCCAACCCCAATGATGCAGACCGCAGGCCTCTCGCCCATTCAAGCGGTTGAGGTTAAACGATGAGAGAGGCCCCAGTGAGAGTCGAGCGCCACAGGGCAGATGGTGGACAAAGCCCATGGCTGCCGGCTCTGCTCCCGCCCACCATGACCTTGGGCTATGACGATTACTTGGTGCATGCAGCGGGTAATGGAGTCAGGGTAGGAGGTTGGTCCTGGGCAACCAGGCATCCTCCAAGGACAGACGTGCACTCAATCACACAGCTCCCTGGTTGTCTGCGGGGCACAAAACGTGCCGCGTGATTGGTAGGAACCATCAGAAGCCTGATACAAAAGCTCCGCGACAGCTCCCGTCGGATCATAATGGGACTGGGGTTTCAACTTGGAACTCGTACATGAAATGAATGGTGTGCAATGCCAGTCAAACTCAAGCGCGGCCACTACGGGCCAATTGCCATCCCGCCAATAGATTTGGGTACCTGCAGTAGAAGAAATTACAGAGGGAGGGGCGAATGATCGCTATGTATCATGGGTAGGGTCACAAAATGAAGATATGACTTGGACTGGATCGAAAAAATTTCTGGCAGGACTCGCGCGAGACCGGCAAGATGGGATGAATCGCTCTACGGATGTTGCGCAGGCTGGGCGACGTCACTTTTGGAGACGCCCAGAAAATTAGCACTATTTTTCCCATTGTAATAACGCACCAGGCAAATTCAGGCAGTGACGCGTTGTGTGGGCAATCCGCGTGCAGAAGGTGCTGGTGTTTCAACTCCAGTCGGGAATGATGAGACACCAACGATACCTGGGCTGGTGTGGCCGAGACGGTCTTGGGCCCAGGATAAAATGAGAGAACACCTAGCCCGGCAACAGTCCATATTGCTTGCCTATGACCCTGGGACTGCTGAAGACTGAACCAATTCTCTTGGCAGTCGACACTGGACCACATGATGATTTAGTGGGGGTGCATTTGGAGGCAAAATACCTCCATCAAATCTCTCCCACTCTCCGGCGTTCCCACAGTCCGTCATAAAAAAGTGGTAGGTCGAGTTGGATCTCCAACCTCCCGCTAAACGAGGTCGTGACCGAGTGCGGGGCGCGCATGCGTAGTCACATATGAAGAGGGAAGGCCAAGACTCGCTTGTCCTGAGCAGAGCCAACCAGCAATTGCGGCGTGCTGCGGAGCGAGACATCGTGGAAGGTCTGATTTGAGACCTTGGCTGGAAGCTGGAGGTTGACAGGTCTGTCGTGGCCATTCTCGTAACCCACCTTGGTTGGAATCATAAGAGAATACGAGGGCAGCCGATAGAATTGGTCCGTGTTGAGTTTCGGAGCCACTAGTGACATGAGACAGGTCCAGCTGATTGGCCAATGCTCTGATGGGGACTGTCAGATGGGGACTCTGCCAGATGGGGGCTTCCCGCTATCGCTCGGCCGGGCGACATACTTCTCCGTCAGTAAATACGTGTATCAACATGGACCTTGTCGGCAGGTGGGATGGGCGGCCGTCGGATGAACTGCCATTGTTACCCATCTCGCCGCTTCTAACCTTCCTGCGGGACAACCCCGGTCAGTTATCGCTGCTGTACCACCGGAGGTTGAACCTTGTAAGCGGCCGAATCGATTCGTTGTGGACGGTTGGTGACGACAGCGGATATGGCGTTGGCTGGGGAGAGCGAGAAGGTGTGACACATTTGGCGCGGATGTGTCTGGGACCTGGGTCTAGTTTGACTGCTATCGGAAGGCTTGACGACGGGTGTGGGAGGCATGTACCTGGATCGATAAGCGGATATGAGTGGGAGCATGTGGTATGGCCGCGAACTTGGGCGCGTCACCCCAACGTCACAAACGGGAACCAAGGGTGATCTGGTGCTAGTGTGCACTGCACAGTGCTTTGTGTATGCGTGCATGCGTGTGGGCCGCATCGGATGCATCTCTAGCTTTATCCTCTGCTTCGTTGGGGGGCATCCGAAGCTGATTGATCGAGCCAGTTGGGTAACGTAGGAGCAGGGTTAGGGTGGGTTGCCCGGGGATGTGCGCATGGTGCGTGCGTGCCGGCAGGTTTGAGCCGGCCAAGACCTGGAAGCAATCACCCGTCAGAGCGTTAATCAAAGCGAGGCCGGGCCACTATCGCCACAGTTCCCATACCCGTCCAGGTCGTCTAGGTGCTGTAAGTGCGGTGCGGACCTTGGATAGGTACCTACCTATCTGGCCTGGCCTGGCCTGGTCTGGGAGCAGACGCAAAAAGGTGCCCAAGGACCCAAGGACCCAAGGACAAAGGGACCCATTTTCTGGCAAGAGGTCGAATCCGATGGTTGTTTCCATTTCCGCTCCCTCATAAAGCCTGCGGAGCCTGCCCCCGGCGTTTGGAGTGAATCCCCTCGCCCCGTTCTCCTTCCCTCCCCGTTTGCGTCGTCGCCTCCCTCGAGCTTGCAGGCCAGGTAGATAAAACCCACCACACACACCACTCCCTTGTTTCTCCTCCCATCCACCAACCAATTCCACCGCCGCAACATCGTCACCATCATCATCATCATACCACCAGCTAACTCTCCTCCACCAGTTTTCTAGCATTGGAGCTGCACTTTATTCTCAAGCGTTATCGCTTCTCACGTCCTCGACGGTGCCCTACATTCTCATCTGTTGGAACACCCACTTCGTTTGGCAAGATGCGTTCCTCGGTTGCTCTTCTGGCTGTTGCCGCCAACGCCGTTTCGGCTGCTGTCGCCAACTACACCAGCTCGCTGAACATGACCATTACTCCCAGCAGTGTTGATGCGCAAACCCGAGGTAAGCTCCGTTGCTCATGGAAGAATTAATACATCGTGCTGATTGCAATTGTCACAGCTACCTGGTGCCAGGCCCAGACCAACACCTGCGGGCTCCTTTGTGGCAACACCGATACCAACCGCTGCACCACGGTGAGTGGCTAAAAATGTTTGGCGCCCTATCGTCGTTGTCTAACTTTTTTTCTCTCTGTAGAACGACCTAGCATATGACTGCACTTGCGCCTCCAACAGTTCGGCTCCAGGCCTGCAGTACTACACTCAGACCATGCCTACCTTCATCTGCCAGAAACTCTACTCCGAGTGCATCACTCAGTATGCCAACGACGCCAGTGGCCAGAAGGAATGCAAAACGAACATTGAGGATCTCTGCGGTACCCAGAACCCCCCCTCCGGCTCAAGCGATGACGATGACACCACTACCACTGCTGCATCTGCCACTGCTTCCGCTACCCAGTCGTCTTCGGATTCCACCGCAACCGACAGCTCTGTGACCACGACCACTTCTGGTGGCTTCGCTGCCCCTACCATGGTGCCAGCAGGCAAGGGAGCTGCCGCCGCGGTCGCCATTGGCATGTTGGCTTACCTCGTTTAAACGGCCTGGGGCAATCGGTGGGCCGTCGCTGGCAACGCCACGTGCTGGTGGGTTCTTTGGTCGACGTCGAAACACCTGCCACTGCGATACCCCTGTTTGTTACTCTATTACCATTTTTGCAATTCAGAAGCCAGTTTTTTTTTTCCAGCATGAGACGTGATCAAAGACATCGACGAAAGGACCGACACCCACATTTTCTCGAGATGGGGTAGGAGTAGAATACGCCGAAGGGCATGATCGAGGGAGGGATGAGTGCTTGATGCTGCTCTGCATTTTTTTTTATTTTTTAGCTTGAACCAGAAATAAGGCGTCTTGCGTTATTTGTTATCTTTGTTTGGTCTATTGTTCCTAGTCTAATAGCACGAGGCGAAAGGGGAGTACGAAAACATTATTGCAACAAGGGTTTTTTTAACACCCTGTTCAATTTACTGGTTTCCCAAGTGCCTAGCTATTTATCTAGGTGTGAACGTTGAATTATTGTGATGAAAATCGTGACAGGTTGCCCCGGAATATTTGTGTCTCAAACTCAAGTTGAAGGCTTCGCCGAAGTCTTGGGATGGTGTAAAGATGATTTTACGTTCAGGAATGCACTGATTACTACTAAAGGATCGGCCCCTTCATCATAACACCCGGTTAATTATTCAACTATCTACTTCTCGAGTTCAACAGAAGATGCAAATCCACATGCAGTCAGCTGCCTTTGTTTTATGATAAACAAGAACTTGAGAGACCCGTTTACCAGGACATCACAGTTACAACACCATGTATGCCCTAGAAAATAAGTTCGCTTCAAGTATTACTCGTTCATTTACGGCTTAGAGACTAGGTAATAGTGGATATCAATGTGAAAATATCAATTGAAACAAGACAAGAGAAAAAAACCACTTGCCTCGGTGGATGTAATTTGACAGCAAAGTAGGGTTTATCTATGTGTATTAAACGTCGACTAGCTATAGCCGCAGTTTTAGTCACTACAAGATTTTACCTTCAAACATACTTGACCTGGCATGATTTAATCCAAGGCGTACACTCAAAGTTTGCAGTTGGTTTTGACTCTTAGATTGAGCCGTTGGGCTAACATTGAACCAGTTGAACAACCGAGCTTAACCAAGTCCGCTAATTAGTCATTAGAATAGTAGCTTCCAGGGAATCCCAAAGTCAGGGTGCCTTCGACTCTAAACCACAAGTTAAAATCCGTAATAATACGTAGCCAAAAGGATGAAACATCTTCCAGCCGAATTTACACACCAAGGAGAAACGACCATTGCATAGAGCAGGGCCATATTACTGATTTCGCCTGATTATACCCAAAACCACTATCGAATTGCATTTTTATCTCCGAGTATTTATGTTTGGTTAAAATACAAGCAGGAGGCTCGACCAGGCAATTCTGGGAGCGGATACAATTAGTGTTTAAACAACTATGGTATTGGTCTCTTCTCTTTTCGCCCTGACCAACAGAACAATCAACTTTATATCTCCGAGTATTAGAAATAACAAGTAGCAATTCAAAGACACTGATGGGAGGAAATCCCTTGCGTCTTGAGATGGAATATCTGGACAATGAAGCGGATTGAATCGGTTTCGGCTGCACGATTTGCACATCCTAAAAGACCAAGGTGTAGATGACTCTCTGGCATGACCTGATCGGCCTCGTGGATATAAGTTTGCAGCTTATGCAATGCAAGACCTTCTGTTTAAATGTGGTCATACAGGCTTGAGTTTGCATAAATGGGTTATAGCTGTTTGTTCCGGTGAATGGACAAGTCCGTCAGGCCGACGGTGAACATATGGGATAATCAAACCAATGCAATCATATGGCTAAAATGAACTCTTCAAGTTGATCGTAAGAACAGTGGTTTCGTGCACACCTGAAGCCTGAATACCTGCAACGTCGAACCATCCAACGGATCGAATAACTGTCCAACAATCATCCCCAGACAAATATATGAAGCATCTCCCCAACTAAATCATAGAGCTATTTCAATGTTGTAGGGAAAAGCCTGCAAGGCTTTACTAGAAGATGGTGATTATTCTTTCCCCAGAGCAAAACATAAATTCCATGTTCCGTAAAGACAACAACAATCGCCAAGGTCTTTGCTTCTCGCCCCAGTGCACAAAATCTCTTCCCGTAAGGCCGGGTCTCCTCATCGAAGTCTCTTTCAATAAGTCATGAAGTTAAAGCGTGATTGTTGCTACCCACATACTTTCCCATCGATCAAGACTTTATCTAGTAGCTCAATGTGACAGTAGTGAGTTGTAGCGAAATTTGTATATAAAATATTCTTTTGAATAAGAGAAACCAACCAAGGTTGTTTTAATATTGACTTTGTCTGCCTGCGAGCTACTGTTGTGGCCTGGGTTAATCGCGCTCTTGGGGTGCCCTGTAGATCCTACTACTGGTTTTTTTTAAACTGGAAGTAAACACAACATTTCACCAGTGTCTTGGTAAATTAGCTTCCTCATAAGGATATGAAAGCAGCTACTTCTGGGAGCAAAACCCGAAGTCGGAGAGAGGATAGCTAATTTGATTATTAATACAAATACAGCAAAAGACTGCAAACCATCCTTCTCGACTTCTTTGGGGGCAGAGGTAGAGGAGCCAGAAATAAAATGTGAAGAGAAGATGCAGGAAAGGCTAGTCGGGACACCTAGCTCTCAATTGGCTTGTTTTTCAATGCTGTTGCTTCAATAGTGTGTGCTTTCTTTCTCTAGCTCAGCAGGATCGTGTATCCCATTGCCCCCAAATTTACCCGAGTAAAGTTTCAAATATGATGAGGCCAAACCTCGACTAAATCGATAAAGTATCAAGCATATTCATAGTGTTCACCATAGTCCTCGTCTTCTCTTCTATTCCCACCCAGGATAGAAAAGAGAAAGAAGAGTGGCAGTTTTGTCTATCCTATACACAGATCAATGCTTGAACGTCTGAGTAGATGGCACTTGGAGGTTGTAACGTTCAAGATTGTATGAGAGTGGTGCCATTATATTAAACTGAAGGCGGGTAATATACGGAGGCGGCGAAAACTATGAATGACAAATATGAAAAGTTGGTCGGAAATTGACTCGTGCGCGTTGCCTCACCTCAAACTCCTGAATATGCCATTGCCTCTTTCTTAGGAAATCAAAATCCACACCCAAAACTGGACCATCAGGCCGCTTGTCAGTGGTTTGGGCTGGAGAGTAAAATATCCTCCGAGTACTTATGAATGTAATGCAAAGCTCCTCGACGCTGCGGCGAGACTGTGAGGAGAGGGATCACGGAGGATCAAGGGTCATGAACATAGAATGCTGCCCCTTCAGCCACATACGACCATAGCTCTCAGAAAATACGGGATCCCGTCCGCTCTCCCATAGTCAAGCTGAGAAGCGGTGAATTAGTACTCGGGTCGGTGACGACCGGGGAATCCTCGCTGTTGTATGTTTTTTTGGGCCCCTGCCTCCACTTGTTTTTTTGGTCAACTCTCTCACTCGAAAGAGAATCAAGATAAGACATCTGTGCTTGATAGAGCAACCAATGTATGCCACTGTCAACAGTAATATAAATTAACGTTTCAAGGATAAATCTAGACAAGTTTTATCCTGTTTAAGCAGGTTTAATTCCATCTTCAAGATAATTGATATGGAGTTGCTCCCTACCCTGAACATTCAGGTCGGGTGTTTTGTATTATCAGGATCTACATGGCGAGATTAAATAAGTATTTCTCTGGTTAGTGACAAAGTTCTAGAAGTTCTCCTTTTGTCGAATAAGTGGATTGGAGGAGTTGGCAGTGGCTCCCTGCTACAGATCTCCAGATGGTTGAATTTTTTTTAACGAACCACGGGTGTTTGTTTAAAGGGTATCCATATGTCGACGATTTCATTTACCAATTTCTACTACATTGCTTTGGTCCGTGTTTTTCTTCCGCTTGACGTCTAATTTTGTTTCGTTTCGGTTTAATCTCGTTTACATCATCATCAAGCGTGCTTGTTACTCCACCAGATGAATGTGAGTTCAGGGAATGCACAAGGCGTTCAGAGAAACAGCATTATCAAGAGTTTTGTGGAAAAATAATGTGTAGGGAGGGGGGCGAAGCAGCCCGGCATGGCCTGGTAGTCCCTATGATCTCGGTAAATAGCATTGGATAGTAATTATAGCTAGGTTTGTCGGATCCCATCTACGTGTTATTGAATGTGGATAAACAATCCCACCACCAAGGATTCATGGCACCAGAGAAAGGATCTGAGCAGCCCTGCGCTCGCTAGACTCCATTGAATTTTCGACGACTTCGGCCTCATTACGCTTGGGAATCTCAAAATTTACAAAAGCAAAATGGTTGTAATTCTGAATTGCCATGCAATGACAGGATCCATGGGGGGGACCATGGCTGTGGAACGTTTACCCTGCAAATCGCAGATAACGGATTAAGACTATGTCATCAGGTAGCATCCCGACAAAAATGTGTTTCGTTCGAGCCCCTCTGCACCACGGAATCGTGTCTAATTTTGAGTTATTAATGAGCCGATACCCGAGATGGAAAACACTGGCCGATGACCATCCAAACCAGCATACACCCCCCCTTTGAGCAAGTCACGCTCGAACAAAATAGGACCGAGGACCTTGCCGAAGTGAGTGCTTAATGCCTCAGCTGACATAACGGTAGCCCTTATTCAGCACGAGTAGAATAGTAGATGAATCATCTGCCGTTACACCATGTCTTGGCCGTGTTGGGGATTAACACAGCTCCTATGTGCGGCATGTCTGGCGATGTGTTTGCGCTACGGGGGAGGCTGGCGAGAGGGAGGCTGAGGATTTTCTGAGTTGTAAGCCTATACCGGTTGCTACTAAGTGAGGCTATTCTTTACCGCCTTCCAATAATGTATTCGCGGAGAGGCTAGGCAGCGAAGGGAGGCATTTCCATGTCAATGGCATACAGCGGACATCCTGGGTGTCGATGATGGCCTCATCCCAGCACGACAGATCGCCTTAGCCTTATTAGCTTCCAGATCAGCTTCGGGAGTCCCATGCTTGCATTAATGGAATTGATATTATACAGCGCATCTCTAGACCAACTAGCGCATCTGTGCATGCGGTGGTTTACGCGTCTCTACATGTAAGTCCAGCCACCCACAATGGCTGGGGATACATTAGTTGACGCAGCCAGGGTTGCGCATCCAACAGCGCTGCATCTTGCATCTTTGCCAAGCCTATCACGAGGGACTTCATAAAAGAGAAGGTAGGGTAAGAAGCATAAAAAATAAGCACAGAAACAAAGAAACAGGCTCAAACTCACCGTCCCGGTGGCGAAGTCATGGCAGCCCAGTCTACGTGTCTAGCTCCGAGTCGAGAGGGAAAACATGAAACACGCTTGGGTGGACGGAGGGTGAGAACTACAGTCCGACTGGACGAGTGAGGATTGAGAATACTGGAGTGGTGAGGGGAAACGTTGCATTGTGTTTCCTGAGAGGAATGAATGGGTTCGTCTTTTTTTTTCCTTCTTTCTCCTTGACCTTTCCTTTCCTTGGCTGGTGTGGGTAGTTGGAGGGGCATGGTAAGTGGTTCGTTTGGCTCGCGTGCTCGACCGGTGGCTTGCAAGGTTGCAGCTCAAAATTGCAGTCTTGGTTCTTGGGTTTGGTAGCATCGAGCAATTGATTGAACGAGAGTGACTGTGTGAGGGTTAAGGAATTGGCGGATGATTGGTGTCGAGCCCTTTGGTGCCTGATGGTGCAGTGACATTTTTGTCTGACCAGGTCGTGTTTCGAGGCCACATACCTCTGGGCCAATCAACCAACCAGTCCAGGCGGCCATGTCCCCTCGCAGACGAACACACGGCCGCATCCGAGGCCCTCCCTCAACTTAATAAACATCACCCTGTTAATTTTGCCCCAAATTCGTCTTTCGGGGCTAATGATATTACTATTGTATGTACGGTCAAGGCGAGGACGATCAAGAGGCGAATTGCCCCCCGACAGTCCATCAATACGGAACAGCGGACTCAACGGCCCGGGCAGGGCCTGACGCCACCGATGCTACATGCATCTATCTGCTGGCACCACCCGCGGCTTGCAGATGACCTCTGGGAGAGTCATTCGCTAGAAGGCATCCCGGGGATCGGGTCGGGGCGTGTATGCAAAGCAAACACAAACCCCCCTCCCCCCCCCAAAAAAAACAACCAAAAAAAAAAACAATAAAAAAAACAGGGCAAAAAGAAAACAAATACCCCACCTGGTATTGACTCCTAGAAAACTAATTCATTACCGTTCTGGATGAACGGGAGCCTTGCTGTTGTCTGTCTCACCGTCTTGGTTCCGGCGCTGGTTCTGGGCCCGCGCGCACAAAAGACATAATTGGACAAAATAGGCTGACACTCGCGAGCTGCGCCATCATCAGGTCTCGCGCGCGTTTGAACGTGGGACCTTGGTTGTTTTGATGTTATTGTCAACAACAGGCGTGGCTTTTCCACATTGGATAATACGCGACCTGCGAGGCATGCTCAGTTGCATGACCCCAGCCCGACCATAGAGTTCGTGGCCATGTAATTGGCCTCGAAGTTGCAGGGAGAAATTTTCACCGCGATTTCTTTGTTGATGTTTGATTGTTATTTGCTTTCTATCGGGTCCCACAAGCTCCAGATCGTGCCCGTGCCCGTGCCTGTGCTCATACTAGTGCAGCTGGTACCTACATGAATGCCTCGTGTCAAGGTGGATGACGATGTATGAACCGGCGTAGGTTAGTATCGGCCCCATTTCAGTGCCCGTGGTGTTGTTGTAATGCACAAGCACGAGCATGTGTTCTGCTGTGTGTCATGCCCATTGGCCGCCCTGGCGCACGTGTGGAGTCTAGAATGAGTAGCGAATGAGAAAACGAACGCGTTGGAATGCCAGCCAAGTTAGCTCGACGCGATCCGGCTTCCGGCCGTTGTAGATTGATTGAATTGAGACACACGGCCTCCCAATTCTCCAAAGCCTCGCTGTCTCAAAACCCATATCAGAATTCCCAAGCTTCCACTCTCAAACAGGACCAGAGCCTGGCCACATCGGCCCGGCACTACGCCCGGTGCGGCCTAGCGACACAAATGAAGATCCAGGTACCAGGCCGCCAATCGCTTCTCCGCAAGGATCTGCCCAGTTGTAACCCATCGCCAGAGTGGACCGCCCGTAGTTTGGAGTTGTACAGGAGTAGTCCCCGTATGCTGAGTGGGAACACGGCAGAGCAGAGGGCTAATTATTAGGGCGCGCTTCCGTTTGCGATGACGGGCAGTATCACGACGCGCTGTACAGAGAGACGGCTTGGGTAGGCTTGCAGATGTTTGTCTGCAGTGCATGGTAGGACGCTGCACCAAGGCCGGATAAGCGGCGAGCCCGGCGCTCTGTGATGCGGAAAATAGGACCTTCACCTCAGCTTTGCGGGTGGGGGGACCATCAATCTTCCTGTGTAACACATGAAATGCATTGCCGCAGATGACGATGATGATAATACCGACGGATTCTGGGTGTGCTGTGTTACGGGGACAGACTGTGTGTTTGATGTGCATACATATAGATGCATTCAGCTGATTCTCAGCAGCACGTCTATATCGAATGCGGGGGTTTGCGTCGATATACAAGACGACTCATGATTAACGTTTGAAGATCTCCGGCGAACACCCCATAGGAACAACTGATACGAGAGGAGCTTGGCTGTTTCGGACATTATCGGCCACCTGCAGAATCGAGCATGCTCAGCGCATCATCGGGCGGCTGCTGTGTTGCCCTCCCTTGTCCACCCCCTGCCGCGGTTATTTTTGTTGACGCGGGGAGTGGAATGTTCAGGTTACAGGAAGTAATCAAAGTCAGATGTGAATGCACTCCACAGTTGGCGAAGAGGTGTGGTGATCGGCTCCAAAGACGGTGAGCGAGCCGGCCTCGGGGGGGAGGGAGTAAGTGCAGGGTTGCGACTGTAGGATCCGGTTACCATGACTGTAGGGCAGCAGGGCAGGGAGGTGGTTTGAGATGGGTGAAGAACGGTAGGGGATGGAGGAGAGGGAAGGGCGAATCAGACATGTTTGCTTGCTGCATCTGATCATGACACAAAAAGTTGCGTAGGGGAAAATTTCCCTCTCCTAGACATGGCAGATCGGCAGTACTACGAACGCATCACGATCCTTCCCAGGCCCGATCGGAGAAACGTCATCCTTACGGGCTTAGCATCTTTTTTTTTATTAAATTTTTTTAATTAATTTTTAATTTTTAATTTTTTTCTTCTTGTGATTTGCAAACATGTTGGTGGATTGCAGCAGGCATTTGCTTGCTGCTAAGGCGGTGTCATCAACCACATTAACCACACGGGCTGAAGCAGCTTGTTGGACAGCTTCGGCCAGGACTCCCCGGTCAGGCAAGGAGCATGCCGTAGTCCTGGGCCTATCTACTCTGGGAGGCTACGTCCGTATGCACCATACCGTACCGTCCATGTGCTACAACGTCGGCTGGCCCGAACAGGACGAGACATTGATACGCGATGCTTCACCATTATCTTATTATTATTATACCATCGGTGATGTCGGGATCACCTCTCCATTCCTCCGACTGCCGCCATCCGGGGTGATGGGATTCCGACCAAAGTCCTTCCCAATGGGCTTCGCCCCAAGTATACATGACAGCTTAGCTGCATGCCACCTCCACGAGCCCAAGGGAGCCTTATGGGCTGCGCCATGTATCATT
This sequence comes from Calonectria henricotiae, assembly GCA_020623695.1. Taxonomy (NCBI): domain Eukaryota; kingdom Fungi; phylum Ascomycota; class Sordariomycetes; order Hypocreales; family Nectriaceae; genus Calonectria; species Calonectria henricotiae. The sequence goes on from JAHVYB010000153.1 coordinate 74,667, forward strand.
GAGGGAATGTCTTAATTGCAACCCCTCATTTTCTTTCCTATTATTATGTTTTTTTTCACATCATCCGCCATCCGGGTCAGGTCGGAGGAGCTCACCATGACGTGTAGTTTCCCAGCTAGTGCGCGTAGCTGGACTCCGTTTCGGGCCTCATCACACGCATGATCACCGGCATTCCTGTTGGTTGACAAACCGTAATTAAACTGACATTTAGGCCTCACGCCGATCTAGGCCTAGATGCACAATGGCTTGCACGGCGTGAGGGGTTGAAGCTTCTGCGCCGTTATGGCAGTGCTCAAGAGCCACTGATTTGAAGTGGGAACGTGGGAAAGTCGTAGGCTGAGAAAGCGGGTCGCAGAGGAGGGGGGGGGAAGGGGGGGGGGGGGGGGGGCGGGGGGGCGGGGGGGGGGGGGAGGGAAGGGGGGGGGAAGGAAGGGGTGGAGGGGTGGGGGGGTGGGTGATTCGGGCGTGGACCAGTGACGTGGCAAGTGAGGGAGGGGGGTGCTAGGCACGGAGGGCATAGCGGATACGCACAGCGGTGACGGGTGCACAGGCCAGGCCCAGTTGTGTGTGAGGCAACATGGGTGCCGAGGAGCCG
>JAHVYB010000153.1:75271-95270 GCA_020623695.1 Calonectria henricotiae
CCCCAGCTCCCTACTCACTGCTTTGTTATAGTAACTAACTTGTTCATCCGTGCAGAGGTGCCGCGCTCGTCTCTGCCCCTGTGTGCTAGTGGTTCGGCGGGGTGGGGGGTGTGTGGTGTTCGGTCCTTATTGGGAGGTCTAGTGGGCCCCTTTGTGTGGGGGGGGAGGGGGGAGGGGGGGGGGGGGTGGGGGGGGGGGGGGGGGGGGGGGGGGGGGGGGGGGGGGGGGGGGGGCTGCAAGTCATCATGGTGTTGTGGGTTGGAAATATTGGAGAAGTAAGGGGTGGTGGGGGTTGGGTGTTGGTGATTCGGACTTGGACCAGTGACGAGGCAAGTGAGGGAGGGAGGTGCTCAGCTCTAATGGCATAACGGATACGCAGAGCGATAAAGGATGGTGAGGCCAGGCCCATCTGGGTTTAAGGCAACCTCGGCCCCTCGCAGACGTGGGAATCATTCTTACAGTAGTGGCAGCAAGCGGCAGGGTGCCTTGCATCATCAAGCAGCGCAGAGAGGGGGAGGACGCTGATGGGCCATTCTAAGCTGAGATGTTCCTGCGCCAAGGGGATTAGTTTTGGTGGCCAACACCATCATTTTTGCACCTTGTGGGTGGTGGTGACATGGCAAGGGAAAAGGAAAGGAACCAAAGGCAAACGGATAGTGGGGGTGCAGTATTGGGCAGGTCAAAGCAGGCCGCGAAGTGTCATGAGGAGAGCAAGCATAGTCTAACTTTTTTAATTTATTAAAAAACCAAAACCAAAACCAAAAAAAAAAACACAGCCAACAAAATCACAAAGGCTGCACACAATCAAAAGCAGGGTATATCAAGTGAAGGAGGTGGTTGGTGATGGTGGTGATGGTGGTGATGGTGGTGATGGTGACGGTGGTGGCGAGGTTGGCAGAATAAACCGTAAGTTTGCTCGTCAATCAGAGGCTGGAAGCTGGCAGAGAAGAAGCGGTGTATCACGCACTACCGACTAGACAAGTTTCTCTCACACGTTTTGGAGAGACGGTTCTCCCTAGTGTACGCACTTGGTCCCGCCATCAAACGGGAACCCCGGCCCAGAGCCTTGCCCGTTTTGTTCCCCACCCGTAAGTAAACCCATAGCTCCCTGCTAGCTCCTGGGTTTTTGGAGGGTCATGGGAACACGCAGTGATAACCTTCCCGCGATTCTTGTCTCTCACAATAAAAAGGACCCTAGACACACATATTGCCTACCTGCAATTGCGGGGGAGGTAAAAAAAAAAAAAAAAAAAAAAAACGGGTTGCTCATCAGGATCAAGCATCCCAAGCTGAACCTGCTAGCTTACACCGCATTGCTCACACTTTCCTGGATGACGCAATGGGCCAGACCTGAGAGAGTGAATGGCATTGTGGATTTGACACACCAGCTCTTAGGGATTCCAACCTAGGTAGGGATTCCAACCCTCGTTTCGATGCATCGGGAGCATCCAATTCGTTGCTCGCCTTGCAAACCTCAATGGGTATGGCTTGGATATCTAAGAGCTCGGGACGGGAGGCTATTGCTAGAAGAACCACTTGACTTTCGGATAGATTAGTGGTGATCCTCCCCCATCTCCATCCATCCATTATCAAGTTTTGGCGCTTAAAAAGAAGCGGCGGCCATGGCGCCCACTGGACTATGGGAGCTAAACAAGATCGGACGTGAGCCGTCCCGTCATAGTTAGCACATGGCCGCCACTCCCTATCTGACAACACCCTCGTGGCTGACGCCGCCGCCGCCGCCGCCGCCGCCGCCTCCGCCTCCCAGCCATTTGCTGTCCCCCCCTCTTCACAAAGATGGTCCGAGTAACGGTGCGTAAAATGGACCGGATCGCCACGGGGCTTGTTGGGAGAGACAATACAGTTGGATTGAACGGAACGGAATCTCAGGCTAGGCGTTCGTTCCGCTCGCTCAGGTCTGTTGCAGGTTGCCTAAGAATCAACATCAGATGAAAGACCATAGACGGATGCGGGTTGGTGCCCGTGTAAGCGAAGTCCCCTGGGGTTTTGCACATTTTCCACCCCAAGTTTGGTAGAAGAGAGGGGGGAGGGACTGGTTTCAAACTCGTCATGTCGCAGAAGGTCATTTCCCCAAATGACTGACAAAAAGCTCCTGTCAAGAAAACGGTGGGATCGAGATTCGACGTGTACCACACCAGCGTTGCGTAGTCTGTTCTGGCCCTGTGGCATGTGTGTCAGCCGCATACAAAGAGACCCCCACGAGGGTCTCGAGATGCGGAGAAAGTTGCATACGCGCGCACGTCGAATCGAGTTGTGTGCACGTATGCGAGTGGTTTTTGAATCTCCCAATCTAATGCCATGCAGACGCCGCCCATCACAAGCATTGGCGTGTCTATCCCACACACCCGTAGCAAGAGGGAGAAACATCTAATTCCCACCATTACCAACCACAGCCACAGCCACCATTCGTATCAGATCAGATCAGAACAGCGGTCTCGCAAGTGCACGGCTGCCCTCCGAACAAGCCGTGAAATATCCGTAGACCGCAAATGGGGGAGGGGGAGGGAAGCTTCTATTCTGGTACCACCCCTCCCCTGCCGATAATATCTTGTAAGGAATCCTGGCTTTCACGCGGCTTTCACGGTGAGTGAGTTTGACATTGCATGCTGATGTGGAGATGGGATATGGATGCACTACTGTGTAGTCTCCCCCCTCAAGTTTCCGTAGATGACCCGTAGGCAAGGGACCAGGAACCGAATCTGCCAAACTCCAAGGGAATCTGCACACAGTTTGCCGAGTTCGGCGGAAATTTCATCAAGGATGATGCGCATATGTGGTAAATTTTTATTTATCTTATAGACGAGTCTGGATGTCTTCCCGACACATGGCTGCCCGTCACAAGCCAAAAAGAAAGTAACAAGTTCAGGAACCCGTCCCTAATCATTTTCGTATCATGTCTTTGTCTGGGGGAAGGGGGTCTGTGTCTAGGAGTTAAGAATACGCCAACGTTGCGGGAGCCAACCAGGACGCAGCTGTGACTTGTGCCGAATGATGTTTAGCTGCTTAGCGAAGCCCTGGACTGACCCTGTCACTGAGACGGCTATTCTGGCAGGCGCCACTGCCCACTGCCACTCTTCTAGCGAGATGTAGAGTGCTGGGTCAGCGAGGCTTCCCAACTGGGTGGCATGGCTTGACCAAATCGCCATTTTTTCTCCAGCTCATTCTTCGATGATCAACGTGAATTTTTGTTTATCATTCACTCAACGTCAGACTTGCATGGGTATTGGGTCCCTGAACAAGTGACCACGGGGGCCATCTCGATGCGGCAACAAGCTACGAAAGCAAGTGCTGCAGTTGTAACGGTGAGAAGAGGCTGGCTCTCAGGATTTGTCGAGAGATTTACAGCCGAAGCTGGGGTCTTCCAGCCTAAGGTTTGGAAGAACTACCACGTTGGGTAAGTCTACGGGCCGGTGGATCAGGTCCCTACCTACTGTGTCCGCGACACCCCTCGCGGACTACGACTTGAAAAAAAAACTAAAAAAAAAAAAAACTAGCTTGCGGGTTTAGCAGATCCCATCACCGCCAGATGCGACTGTGTGCACCTCGGGTGCAGGACTACGTACGTGGCACCCGTGAATCGTGCGGGAAACCCCAAGGGTAAGGAAAGGCCTGTTGTGTGTCGTTGCGAAAATCCTTGCCCTGTGCCCCGGGCCTGCCGTGCCTATCAAGCCATGATCCAATCGAAGGTTCCCATCTTGCATCGTCGCACCAGTTCATGATCGCCCCGCGTCCTGCCGGTGTTCGCACACTGCGAGGGAGAAAAAAAGCAACTGAGCAACCAACGACGGTGAGAAGATGAGAATAAAAAGAAAGATATCTTAGATAAGAGGACAGCATCACAAACTCTCACAAAGGAAAAAGAAAGCGTTTAATGTGACGTGCTCAAAGCAATCCCCCACACAGTTGCTTTTTCACCTCACTACCGTTGCCATTATTGGCTCGAGGTGTCATGCTCCACCGTTCGATCGTTTCTTTTGATGCCTCCTGTCAGTCGGTCTCGGCATACCGGGCTAAATGGACCGATCGGCTAATCATTTCATTCAACGATGTTTCTGCCCCCGACCAAAATCGGTAGGCCTCTTAGACTATTGAGTAGGGAGGCGTCGTTTTGGGCTTGGTTCACCGTCGCGGACATACCAATAGATGCTTGGCGGAGTGGCTATATCTCAGGCCACCGTCCTTCTGCTGAGCTGTAAATGGACCACATACGTCGAGAGGGGTCCACGATAGCCAAGGGTTGGATGGATTCCGTGCGACGGTTACGGTGGAAAAAAAAAAACGCCGCGGGGCTTGCCTGACAGGACGGGGTCTGAAGCACCTTGTCTGATGCGGGTTTGAAACTCAAGATACGGCAGTCGTCCGGATGTACCACCGTTCGGCCAATCGCGTAGCTTTTGATTGAAGGCAATCCAGTGTAAAATGCCCAACGTCAATCACCGTGGGGGGAGGAGGGAGAGAGTCGTAATCTCGATGCGCTTCCACCCCGTCCATCCATCGCCCTCGGCCGATGCTCTCTTTCCAGACCATAACCGGTGAGAGATAGAGGCGGAAAGAGTCAAGGCGAGACACGAGACGTCTTCGCGTGGTAGGCTTTTTGAGAAACGAGGACATGGATCTCGATCTTGTCATGCCCGTAGAAAAAAAAATGGCATTCCAGTTCGCTGGCGTTTTCCGTCGCTCTCCCTGCATCTTGTCACCGTCTATAGCTGCCGGTGCGCGGGGGTGTTAGACACCGCCGTGTGTACCCCGGACGCCGATATTGAGTGCGGACGACAAAGAAGCTCGGGAGCCCAAGGTTGCCGAAAGAGCTTGGCATTAGCTCGGGCGGCGCAGCGCACGGATGGTCCCAAGGCCACATGGACGCCACCAAATCTCTCATTGTATGTATATTGGCATCCTCGGAATAGAAGGAAGAAAAAGAAACGATAAAGGGACCTGATTAATATTCTTTTTGTTTGACCTTTGAAAAATATTTTTCTTTTTCCTACATCACCACGGCTTGTACCGGTGAGCCTCTCTTTTTTGGCGCCGCCTGTCTTTCATGTTTTAGTTTGCTTGCAGATGGGGAGGCTTTTCGCCTCTCACCGACTGCAACAGGCACGCGTGTCTGAGACTTTTGGGTGACCGGTCCCCATCTAGAAGAGGTCCTAGAGTGCATGATGGGGGGAGTGGACGCGAGGGGAGAGATAGAAGTAGCCGATCCAATATGATGTGAGCAATGGCTAGACCAAGTCATGGTTTGATGGTTTGATACTGTGGATGTACGACTGAGCAGGGAATGAATTTGAATATAAGTGTCTCGAATCTGCGAGCGAATGTATTGGGTAGGTTTTGGAACGGCATGCAAGGTACAAACGGTCAAGAAAGAGAGGCCTGGCCATGGCCGTGAACAGGATCGTGGCTAGATTCAGGCATCGGAGCGTGGTGGCGGCCGTCATGAACCACAAGGCTGGACATGCTTCTCGGCGTCCCAGGGATTGATTCGTGAATTGACTGGGAGAGATGCACTACTGGTGCTAGCGGTCCCCAACAATTGGAAAATAGACGATCCACGGATGCTGGTTCCCGTATATTGGACATGATCAGTGTGTGCAAACAATAGTTTCCCGGCATGGTTGGATTACGGCACGCCATGCGGCCTTGGGCAGGGTCTGTTTTTCGTGCGTGGCAGACACATACACCAACCAATGCCCGGGAGAGTGATATTAAGGATTGACCGATGTTCGAAATGCTTACACAGGACGTGCGTAGCATGCCATGGCTGATTGACCTGGTCGTGTTGTCGGCCACTGGACTGGCAAGCGTGTTGGGCCAACAAAGGCCATCCCTGGCGCTCTCGCACTCAGGTTTTTTCTTTTTGGTGCTGCTCTGGCTTCCGTAGTGGGTCCTGGCCGGTGATCGTCAGCTTCCAGGGGGCGGGCCATCAGACAGCTCCCTCGACCCCTGGACGCCTCTGTGACATGCCATGGCCAGCCAGTGGAGGGAGCTAGGTGCTGTCTGGTGTCCCCATGGCGCCATGCCGTTAGTAGACCAGCGGGCCATGTGAGGTGAGGAGCGGGCTACCCTAACGAGGCTGGAAGGCCGTTAACCGCAGCACCTTGGTCCCACTGAAGGGGGACCAGCGCCCGTCAATGCCCAGCGGCCAACAGCCAGCAGCCAGCGCAGTCAGACACACAGCGCAGTCCGGCCCAGCCCAAGAAAGAGCCAAGGAAGCCGGAGCTTGGCCATTGGGCCAAATTACCCAGGAAATAACTGGGACTTCGTTTTGAGGCTGGATGGACGAATCCCGCCATTATTTTTGTGCACTACGGCCCTGCGGGATTATTTCTGAGCGGTACTGCACGCTGCAGTGAAGAAGCAGGTTGCCGTTTAGAATGGAGTCGTTGCTCGCAGTAACACAGGCACGCTACTGTAGCAGCGTCATGAGTTCCAATGGGCCTTCTTTCTCTCGTCGCTGGGAGATGGCGGCTGTCTCACACAGATGAGCCTTTGGTTCTCTCGCGTTTGCCCACAGAAACGAGAAAGTCGGGATTTGAACTGAGAGACAGTACGGTGCAATGTAACCTGCTAGACCTGCATACCCCCAAGGGCAGCGAAACGGACCATGGCTTGTGTCATGTCGCATGTATCATGTATCGCGTGTGCGTTTTGTGGGATCAGTTTTCTTTCTTCCCCTCCTTTTCTGCCACACCCCCAAGCCTGGCACACGCCCCTTCCAGCCCCACCAGCGTTTCCCTCCATCCTCAACCTTGACCTGCTCGTTGCACACCCCCCCCTTTTTCCCGCCCTTACACACTCTGGGCTCTCTTGCTCTCTTGCCCTCTTGCTCTCTCGCTCTCTCGCTCACTCACTGTTCCATTCTCGAATCCATGTCCACATCCACATCCCATGACGCTACGATGTACACTACACCCCCCGGCCTTGCTGGGGCTCTCACACCCCATGTCCCTCGTCCTCGTCCCCAGTCCAGCCCAAGAGCTCTCGCATGCCCCCAGTCCCTATATAGCTTCAAGCCTTCCCCAACCCTCCGTTACTTCCGTCTCTGTCCGGCTCTGCTATTCCCAGGGCGTTCCGTGCCTGGTTGATATCCAACCCCCATCCTTCTTTCCCACAAACCGGACCTTGAAGGACGGCAGGCCCAGCGGGAACTCGTCGCCTACAACGTCTTCTTCCCTTCACCTCCGATTGGCACTTTGCTCCGAGTTGAGTCAAGTCTATATTGTCCGGACTGGTTTCTGATTGTGGCCTCTTCGACGGCATCGAATGTTGGTTTCCTTCCCTTTTCATTATCATCAGCATATGCCTATAACATTCCACAATACACATCTCATCTTCCTCCATTGCTACATGAACCGATGATTCCCGGTGTTACTCTGTGTCTCGTTTATGATACCACATTGGAATGAGCATTGTCTCGATCTTCCCGAATAATTGCTTCGTCGGATCAACCCTGATCAACAATAAGTAATTAAAAGAAGCAAAGACAATTCCAATTTTCATACGGTGATATTATACAAGAACACCCTAGGGATCCATCATGCCTACTCGGCATACTTCGACGCCACACCAATCCCACTCACTTGCCTATCCTATAACTCCTCACCCTTATAGTCACCTGTCACTCATTACCCATCAACCACCAAGTCATACTAACTTGGCTGCCTCAGTTAACTACCTCGACCCGAAGTCACGCACACACGGTGACCTTGCTGAGCAAGTCAAGTCCCAGATTCGACAAATCTTGGACTCGCCTCATCACCAAATTCGTACTCATTGTTGGAATCACTGGTCTGCGACTTGTTGGACGGCAGGACCAGTTCTATTCACCCAACTCCGAATTACGAACCAACCTTGCAAAGATCTGATCTCAGCCCCGAGATGGAACAGTAACCATGAACAACACCGAAGTCAAAGTTCTCATCATCGTTCTGGCGACTGCAGTCCCAGTAACTGCCATCGCCATCATCGCCATTGTCCTTTGCCGTCGCCGCGCTCGCCAACGTCACCATTTCCTTTTCAAGAGAGGCATCACGCCGATTGATGACGAGGAAATTGAATCATGGAGGACTGACAAGGGAGATGAGAAAACTCCCATCATTGATTCTAACCACAGCCATGATGCCGGTGTGGAACTGAACCGCCAGCACAGACGGCAACAGAGCTCTACTTCTATCCGCAAACCCCCTAGCGTCATCATATATCACAATGGACACCCGCGAGCTTCGGAGGAACTGAACTCTCACAGCATCAAGCACAAGCGCAGTATGGATATTCCTGCTACACCCGTCCTCGCCCGTGCGCCCAACTCGCGTCCTGGTCTCACCGACGAGACTGTTCAGGGAGACTATGCCTACATTCCTCCTCTCAAGCGACAACCTTCGCGCCTTGCCAAGCTCCCACCTTCTTCTCGCCAGAGTCGCACCCGTAGCAGCCGCAGCAGTACCATTAGCACCCCTGGCTACCATGACCCCTGGCACGGACATCAGCCTGTACACACCTTGACTCGAATGTCAAGTGATTACCTTCCCCGAGGCAACCGATCCCTGGATATGCGACGACAGAAACGGGGCCATTCAATTTCGACACCACCTCGCATGTCGTTCGATGATGAGGTTTATCTCGGCGGCCTTTCTCCTCGACCTTTGATTCGCAAGTCAGAGATTGGCCGTGCTATTGGATGAAGATGAGGCACCCGATGGAACGAGTGCCTGCACTATTCACTTACCGACATTTCCATATCAACTGATCTCCGACATCAGAGACTAGTTACGGGTCTGACAGGAACGACGGCTTGTTTCACCCCAGTCGTCTTCTCTGATTAGCCTACATTACAGCAAATGCGGGGCCAAGGTGATATCCGGCATGTTTCAGACGCACCAGGGACCAGGGATGGGATGATGATGGACTCCGTACACGCAATTGTTAATTGCCGAGAAGGACATCAAAATCAACCTATTCCGATAGTTGACTCTTGGCAGAGTCTGTCCTGCCCTGATATGCAGAGAAGATGAACCCACACGCATTCATACATACGCACACGCGCGCGCGCGCCTACACAGAAGCGCACACACATTCCCTACCTTGCCTCTCTTTTAAGATGATGACGTCCAGTTGTTTTTTCCCTTCTCGGGAATGGAAGTTTGAAATGGGGCTGGTCTCGCGGAGACTAATGGCTGGGATTAGATGAAATTTTGTTTTGCTCTTGTTGTTTAATGGCGGATATACCCCGAGAAATTTCCTTTCCAATTTTTTTTTGTCAACGCAATATCACATTGGGATTAAATTAAGCGCTTCGAGAAGGATGGAGACTATATGATGGCCTCTGTGTGGATGACAACTGAGAGGGCCAAGCCAGGTCCCGGCTTTGGCAGGCACAGATAGATGAAAGATACTCAGCACAGACAGACAGCAACGGCATTGGCAGCGAGGAAATACAGGGTTGCCCCAGTCTATGCTCAATCAATAAAGGTTCAATAAGCAAAGAAGCAATATCCTAAGACTTTGCCACGATCTCTCCATGAACCGTGCAGTGCCCCATCTGGCCCCCATATTGCCCCTCGGCGGCTGCAGAGGGTCTATTAGGCTTTTGACAGCTGTTATCCCATGGCGGCTCGAAGTTGAATGGTGGGGATTGGACTTTGAAACAGGACCAGACCCCACGCGGGAACAGCTGAGCGAAGAAGCAAGTACCAACTGATGTCAAAACCCAATCCCGAATAGGAAAATGTTGCGGGTTATGGGGCGGCAGAGGGAAATTTGAGTCGTCGAGAAGGTGCATATTATGTCGCGGCTGGACGAGGAGACTGGGGCGGTGGCTTTGGGTCGGGTGTTTCGTGGCTGCGGGTCATTTGAGGCTACGGCTGGAGCCGTCTCACAAGCCATTTTGCTTTTAAATTTGGGATGTTTACTATTTTCAAATTACATGGCGATAGTAGGTTTCCGGAATGGCCATCGATATTGTCAAAGAGCCTCATCTAATTCCGGGCTGAAGAAGCCTTGGTATGTTTTCCATGATGGCGGCGGCAATGCCAAACAGTGAATAAAGGAGGGACACGGCGGAGGAGGAGAGAGGGTGGGACTCGCGACGGCTTCCACTTCGGCATTGCCTTTGAGCCCGAGTCCGTCCAGTCCCGAGGCCGCCGGCTAATCTGATTATCTGGAAGGATTCAATTCCATACACACATCATCTCTTGGCGCGCTGTGGCTATTGTTTGTTCCTTTTTGGAATCCCCTCCCACACCGGATCCTGTTTTCCCGCAACCGGTCCGGCAATCTGTTGTACCCATTGTCCGTGTTCTGCGGTCCCCCTCCCTCCTCCCTTCCCTTCCTGGGACAAGGGAGATGACGTGCAGGTAGGGTGGCGTGCAGACAGACGCCTGGGGCTCAAAGGCGACTGGGAGTTTGGCTAACAAGATTGATTGCCGGTGTGACAGTAGACGCCTGCTTGCTGGTAGTGAGTGGTGCACGAGCGATGACAGGGACAAGATGAGTTATGCGATGTTTGACATGGGGAGGGCGTGTAGTTGACGGTGTCGTATCGAGTCGGGATGGCCGTTGTAAGATTATGTTGGGGATGGCATGAACAAAGTAAAGACACTGACGCCGCTGAAGTTTGGGAAGATTGCCATGTTACATGTTGTTTTGGGGGTGCATATGCACTTGGCTGTTTTCTGCTCATCGTAATTCCAGAGCCGCCTCCTCTGCTGGGAAAAATTATGCCCTCTCAACTTGAACCAACCGAGTGGAACAGTGAATTTATTCATTGTCATGATGATTTCGGTGAGTGGGAAGAATTTGCCGCTCATGCGCTCGTGGACATTGGGGGTGGTTGATGGCTATCTTGCAAGAGCTATCAGCTCGGACTATGGGATATAGACATTTTTGTGCAACAACTTTTGCAATATTTGCAACTGCACCAAGGGCGAGAGGTATCCTGTATTGAATGCCTAATTATTATTGTAGCAACCCCAACGTTGAATGCATACAATCGAACAGCAACCGCCTCCAAAGCAACCCTTCTTGATGCCACAAGAGCCATCTCGGATATTGGCGGGTGTGTGTGCCACTTAACGCGCTTTCCACCCACTCACAGCGGGGCATCGCGTCGCACACCCACCCACACAGACCACAGACGCGCGCTTCTTCTCACCACAACGTCAAGTTTGCTACACTAAAAGCAATTATCGCCAAACACCCGCCGGTCGCTGTTCTCCCGCCCACAACACCGGTCAAAGACTGCTGGTGGAACCAAGGGACACGCAAACTACTCAAGGACGCCGGGAAGACTCATCTAGTTGAGCACGCCGAAAGGTGCATCGGGACAGACCCCTTGCCAACTAGCGCGGATCGACCAAGTGGTTATCGCCGTCTGAATTGAGTCGGTCTCTCGTCTCAAACGCGCCCGTTGACGACCGAGACTCATCGAAATCGCCAAAAAGTCATATCTGCTCCCACCTTTGGGCGCCTTTTTGGGCCGCAGCCCCCGTGGAGCCTCCGTCATCGGCACCCCCATTGGGCCCTGTCCAACAACTCACTACTCACTCAGCCTTCACCCACCGCCCTCATCCGTCATCGCCGCCACCCATTCATCATGCCTCCCCGCAAGTCCACGTCGCGCAAAAGCGATGTGACAATTGCCCGTTTTGCCCCGGTGGAGGACGCACAGCCCAAGGAGTCGAGCTCTACTCCTACGGATGCAACACCCGCCACTGAGCCGTCACCAGCTGCTACAGCCGAGAAGAAGGACAGGGAAAAAGAAAAGGATAAAGAAAAGGATAGAGAAAAGGATAAAGAAAAAGATAAAGATAAGGAAAAGGATAAGTCAAAGGGCCACGATGACGCCGTGGCAATCGAAGTGAGTACTTGCCATGATGTCTCTTGAACGAGGAGACATGCTGCGATAATATGATTTACTTGCTGACGAAAACCAACAAGGACCTCACACTACCCAAATCTATAATAACAAGACTATCCAAGGGCGTGCTGCCACCCAACACCCAAATCCAGGGAAATGCCATCTTGGCCCTGAGCAACAGCGCCACCGTCTTTATCAGCTACCTGGCTTCACAGTATGCAACCCCAATGCCCCCAGCCCCCGATGTTGCAACTCTGTCTGACCTCTGACCTCTTATTTCAGCGCCAACGAAAACACCCTCAACGCTGGGAAAAAGACAGTCTCTCCGGCTGACGTCTTCAAGGCCCTCGAGGACACCGAGTTTGCCTTCCTTAAGGAACCCCTTGAGGCTGAATTTGCGAGTATGTCTCCCGCACTCACCTCTCTCGATCTTTTTGCGACATAGTCCCCTTGCCCCAGCCAGATTCTTTCCTTTTGCATTGATTTGAAACGGCAGAATGGTGCTGCCAGAGAATGCCATCCTTGTGCTGACCCTACTAGAATTCAACGCCATCCAGACGGAGAAGCGCACTTCGTACCGCCAAAAGGTACGCGCCAAGAAGACGGATGGCGCAGACACCGACATGGCTGACACGTCGCACGCCGAAGCTGACGGTGACACTACCATGGCCTCTGAGGCTTCGGGTCCCCGCACCAAGCGTGCCCGCGTCGACCCCACGGCTGCCCCCGAGGCCGAGGATGACGATGCTGAGACGGAAGATGAGGAGCCGGTGCCGGAGGACGACGACGACGAGAATGGGGAAGAAGAAGAGGAGGAGGAAGAGGAAGAGGAGGTCGAGGCAAGCGGGGACGAGACTCAAGACGCACTGGAAGAGAAGAAAGGGAGAGAGGATGCAGATGAGGCGTTGGATGGGGATGAAAGTGATTGAGTCGACCATGTATGTCGTCTCGACTTGGCTGTGCCACCACTTGTTACATAAATGTCATCTATACGACTGGCTACGGATCGTACTGCAAATTACCAAACCTGTTCTCTCCAATGCCACCGCTAGCCATCCACCCCCCCTCTCCCATACTACCACCGCCGCGACTTTCAAACACTCCGATGGCCTGCTAGGAGACAAGCCATCCGATCAGCCGTAGCACGTACACGCTACCACAGCCCTATCTGTCATTCAGCACGAAACGTGACGCTCCCGAGCTATTGAAGTCGGAACTACACATACAATTAACACGGGGAAAGAAGAAAAAAAAGTTGGTGGTTAAGAACGGGAGAGGAAGAAGTGGGAGGGAGGGGCAAGGAAAGAATCGTTGGACAGCAGGAACGCAATCATCGTTTTGATTGATGCAATGTATTCTTGTGATCATGGGCTTGCGCATGAAGCAGATGGCAGGTTGCGCAATGTCAAGTGTATCAACCAGCATGGTGCTCAGTCAGAGACTACTTGGTTATAACCCTGTACAATCTTGACCGGCTTCTGTACCAAGTAGATATTCATGCTGTTCTAGCACATGTACCTGCACGAGCACGGATACGCGTAGACAGACAAGCCGGCCTGTAAAACAATAAGGGGATAGAATAACTGCATTCGAAAATATGAAAGAAAAAAAAAAAGGTGAATTCCGTATTGCCTAAACCAACCAACCCATCCCAATGCCAACCTCTCTCGCGACGAACCCCAGGGACCAAGAACCACATACCCACCCATACGACAAAAATAATAGAAATGAAAAAACAAATCTCAAAGCGACGTCCAAGTATCAATACCGAGAAAAAAATTCAAGCAAAGAACTTGTCATGCGGCGATGGAACATCCTTCATGACCCTCCGAACCAGCTACAGGCCCGGCAAAGGTCGTCAGGATGCCGGCGTGGATAACCCCGTGAAATGCCTACAGGAGCCAGCCCAGCCGTCGCATCTCTCCATCACACACCCGTCCCCAAAGAGTCCCAAGCTCCGTCGACGGTGTTGTGTATAAAGGGAGGGGGTTCATCCGATAACGGAACACAGTTCGCGCGCCAATGACGAAATGTCGAGGAGAAGAACGAATTGAAGAGGTGACGTGGTATCAAAAAAGCCCGGTAAAAGATGCCATGCATATGCAAATGGCTGCCAGGAACGCACAAGCGAACCGCCGATAAACCGCATCCCCGCGAAACGCGTTGAACAAATTGACTTCCAAAACCCGAAGATGCCTCGAAAACATGAGCACAAGAAGCGAACGGTAAAGATATCAATCACCCTGGTGCCCGTCCCAAGAGTCATGCGTGACCCCGCCACTCCCCTTCCCCATATAGTTAAGGGAACAAAAGAAAAAAAATCAGTATGCAAAGAAAACAAGTAGGGAGACCGAAATCAAAGGCAAAAAAGACTTGACTCGAACCTGACATAGAAAAAAAAGAAGAAAAAAGACCCGTGTTCCGATTCCCCCGACTCCTCTATCCCACATCCAATCCAAATGCTACACGCAGTTTCAATGGACTCAGTCCAAAAAAGCACATAGCCTCTCCACTAATGTGTATGCTTGGGTATCCAGGAATACTGAAGGGGTTCGGACCAAAGAGAGGATCAGAGTCTCCCGGCTGCAAAGAATATATGGGGAATAGGACAAGGAAAAGTGAAAAAGAGACGTGATTAGGTCGAATACCCGTCAGTGCAAAGAGCAGAAACAAAATAACAACACGAAGCAATCGTAGTCAAATCATCCGGTCATATCGTTGAGCACAAAATACGCCCGCTCATTGAGGCTGCTGGCCAGGAGCCCACCACTGCTGCGCTGGAGAATGCTGCTGGCCTGACCAAGCCTGCGTCACGGCGGGGCCTCCAGACGCACTCTGAGGCATGTACTGCCGAGGTGTCTGGTCGGCGGGGTACATGCTCTGACCAGCACCGTACTGCATGCCCGCCATGCCGGGAAACTGCATATTGGGCTGCATCTGACCCGAGCTCGGCTGCCGCAGGTGGGACGCGGGCGACTGTGATGGGTGTGCCGACTGAGCCTGCGTGGTGTAGCTGCCGTAGCTGTGCTGCTGAGGCGTCTGCGGAGTCTGGGGCCACATGCCCTGGCCGGACTGGTAGTTGTAGCTACCAGTGCCCTGGGACATGGAGCTGCCCGAGCCTGGGAGAGAAGGTGTTGGTCTGATGTTTGCGTGCGACGTTGGAGGAGAGTGGGCCATACCTCTCATGGGCGCCTGCGTCAGGCTGCTCTGGGCGCTGATCGACTGAGAATAAGGCGCCGTCGTCATCATCATCTGGGGGCTCTGCGAGGATACCAATCCGGGTTGAGACATGCCTGTCGCGGCGGTATGGGGTGAGTGCGATGGTCGGCTGGTCGGGGCGGCGGTGCTCTCGGTTGATGCCACGGGCTGCTGCTGAGTCAGGTTGGATGCGGGCTGCTCGTGAGGTCGTCGCCAGATGTTTTGAATGTAGTCACCTCGCATGTCCCGCTGCTGCGTGACGGATCGGTTGAACTCGGCGGCGTGATGAGCCTGGGCGTTGAGTTCGCCGAGCGGCGAGGGCCTGGTCTGGTCTTGGTAAGCAGGGCCGGTAATCTCCTGTCGAGGTCCCCCCTTAAGGATTCCGGAGTAGTCACGCGTCCTGGAGTCACTGAGGTCTGGTCCAAGTGTCAATCCTGGCATTCTTGTTGTGCTTCCTGGTGGTGGTCCAATCATACCTGGCTGGACAAGGTGCGGCTGGGGAGGGCCTGGGAACGGTCCTGGTGTGTTACTGTAGACGATCTCGGGGTGCGGAGCACCGGCAAGCAAAACGCTGTTCTGCGCGGCCTCGGCTGCCTCTCTGGCCTTGGTGGCGCCGGGTCGTTTCTCTCCGGCGAGATCAGCTTCGGTGAAGCCTTGCTTTCGGGCCTTGGTTTCCCAGTAGTCATCGCGAACTCTTCGACCGTTGACAATAACTCGGCTGCCAAACTGTCGGAACATGGACCGGGCCGTCACGATTGCGATTTGCCTGGAACGGTAAGAAAACGGAAGAATCTCTTGCTGAACGAGGTCGTCCTTCTCAGCCTGGCTGGCGATGATCTTGTACAGCGACCTGTTCTTGTTAAACAACAGGTACGAGTCTCGATAACCCAGCACTCGGGCGCATTCGGTGGCTAGCATGAAGAGCTTGTCGCCTCGGTTGGGAACGAGGAAGGTTCTGCACTTGTATTCTCGGCCTCCCTGAAGCGTTCCATTTGCCGTCACCTTCTTCTCACCAAACTCGTCAATTTCACGTGGAATGTACTCATCGCCGGTCGGATTCAGCTGATCGGTGGTGTGATCTCGGACGGTGGGAAGAGCTTTGAGGGTCGACTTGGTCGGCGTAGTCTTGGGAGGGGCGGCCTGGGTCGGTGTGGTATATGCAGGGTTCGCCTGCGCAGGCAGCGTCGTGCTCTGCGACTGCGGTGTCTGGGGAGGGGGAATCGTCTGAGGCATGTTTGCGGCAGCTGTCTGGCCGGGAGCTTCGGAGATGCTCCCCGCGGAATGTGTTTTCATATGTCTACTTCGTTTTCGAAGTGGTTTCGAGTCACCTAAATGAGAAACAAGCTTGGTCAGCAAAGTCCTTGGTTGCCAGTGTAGCAGAGTGCATAATTGTGTAGACAGCAATGTGACACGGAAAAGACATGTAACACGGAATCGTAGTTGGGACCATTATCGCGGGACGTCGCAACCGGCGCGTCGCGGCAGCGCACCAAGATGCGCGGTGCAGCGTCCGGGCTACACAGGTTCCACTCCGACATACCATCACCGGGTTGAGGAGACTCGAAGAGATCCGGGGTCCGGCTGCGCTTGAGGCCGCGATGGGGAGGATCTGCTCGTCAAGACAGGTCAGCATCTGGAAGAAAAATTGCGAAAGGCACACAGTCGCTGCGACGCCCAAGGGGCTCGCGCGCTGGGTTCGCAAACATGAGGAAACATGGCGCTGAACAGGGATCCCAGCTCTTTGCGAGTCGCGCGGCAGAGGAATATATCTGGGAGTTTTCGTAACTACCGACGCTGAATAGCGACAGGTGGGACAAGCGAAGGAATGGGTGGGATGCGATTGCCGAAGAGGGGTGGGCGCGAGAGGTGGATTGTGAACAGAGAGCATAGGACTTACCAGGAGAACTGAGGGCGGCGGGATTGATCGTCGCACTATCAACGCCGCTGCGCTGGGCGGAGTACATGACAGAACGTCCAGGCTAAACAATGGCGACGATGATGGTGATGGCGACGTGTCGATAGATGTTTGGACTGAGGGAAAACCTAAGGTTGGAGAAGCGGCAGAGTAGTGTCAATCGCGCATGTGGTTGGCCGCCAGGCAATGGCGCGTTGATGTGCGGGATGACGATGCTGGGTTTAAGAGGGCCCTTGGGTGGTGGGGAGCAGAACCCGCCTGGAGCAGCGCGGACGGGGACTCGGCCGATTAGGCCAGGGCTAGAGTAGGGCTCGCGCAACTCGAGGTCAGGTGTTGAAGTCGTCGATCCAAAGTTGGGGCCAGGCGCAAGCAGAGCGGGTTGAGAATGGCATAGGTAGAGGGCGTGGGTGCGGGCGCAGCCGCGAGAGGCGGTAGAAGCGTCCAAGGGCGGGACGTGTGCGAAACGCAAGCAGAGCGAGTGAGGGGCAAGGCAACGAACAGAATCAAGGCAGCGCAAGGCTGCAGGATGAAAGGAAAGAATAAAGACGGGGGGCAGGTGTTGGCGGGAATGGGTAACGGGTAACTGCAGATGGGATATCTGGGTGGATGGAGTTTTACCTTGACTTGGTGATCGAGTGGGATGCGGCGGGCGCGAAGCGCGTTGTGCGACGAGGGTTATTCACAGGCGGACAGGGCGAGACAGCGGTTGCGCGCGACGGCGAGGGTCTTTGAGCGCGTGTTGAGTTCGGAGATGGAGGGTTGGACGATTTGGAGCAGCGGGTGTGAAGTGGTTGGCGGCGAAAGGTGGTGGTAGTGGTAGTGGATGGATCGAGGTGGTGGATGGATGGATGATGGTGATGGGTGATGGATGGTGGATGGGACGGGTTTGCGATGGGGGTGGGAATGATGCAGTAGTATACTGTAGGTAGCGAGCAGGGCAGTGTGGGCGTCGGTGCACCGGGGGGGGGTCCCTTGGTGGTCCGTGGTGCGCGAGCAGCAGACCTCGTAGCGACTAGCAGCGCTGGAGCTAAGCGGACAATGGCACGCACGCGCAGTTGGTAGTGCAGCGGCGGATAGTTGGTAGTGCCAAGGTGCCAAAAAGCTAGTGGGTAAAATAGGAATGGGAAAATGGGAAGTGCGATAATTTGAGTGGCTGTGGCGGTCGCAACAGCAGCCGAGTCGAGCAATATCGACGTGGAAGGGTTATAAGAAAAGGCAGAAGGAAAAAGAATTGAAGAGGATACCCTAGTCGGTTCAGCCAGTCAGTCAGAGCCAGATAGTGCGGCAATGACAGACAACGGTACGGCAGGGAACTAAAGAAGCCAGCGGCGAGACCAGGACCCGGGAGGTAGGTTTGCTAAGGCAAGGCAAGGCAGGACAGGACAGGACAAGACAGGCCAAGGTGTGCAGTGCAGGCCAGTGAGGGCGGAGGCGTCGGCGGCGCGACGGAGGCGGCGGAGACGACAGGGTGGGTGGACAAGTGACCGAGTGGATTGCTGAGGGCTGCGAGGTGTAATGCGACCGAGGGCCGCGTGAATGTGGAGAAGGCTGGTCGATATGACAAAAACCCAAGCCCCGGTTCCCGAGGTGGAGGTGTGCAGCGTGCGTAGTGTGAGTAGCGCCTGCGTGGATGTGTGGGAGTGTGTGTCTGTCGAACCGAAACGAGGGTTCCGTTCCAAGCGAGCCAGTTCCTGTTGCGTTTGTGATCTGTAGCGCAAGGCTCAAGAACAAGCTCCGGCGCAGCACAGACTGTGATGGCGAACTGCGACGCACGTTTATGCGCAACAGATATATTGCGAATTGAAATAGAATACCGGGAACGGTTTGGTTTTTGCGGTGATGCAATGCGATGGCGGGCGATGACGATGTGCAAAAGCCAAGCCAAAATGAAAGGGCAGCCGGCGACCTGAGAGCGCGCAGTCCCCGCAAAAGATGGACCCAGCAGAGGGAGACCGTTGCGCTTCTGCCCGATGCTGCCGGCGGTGGAGGGGTTGGGGAAAAAGGAAGAAGGCAGCAAAGTAAATGGGCGCAAGGAGGCTGTATGCGCACACGTTGGGTATGCTCTTTTTTTCTTTCCTTTTTTTCTTTGTTTCTTCTTCTTTCTTTCTTGGATGAAGTCTCCCGAGGCTGAAAGGCGCGCGCAATATTGGCAGCTGGCTTCAGGTGAAGTTGAAGATGGCAACGGATAGGCAAGGTATGTAGGTCGTCAAGATGGATGGATGGGTCTTGTGGATGGGGGGCAAAAAATGGGGTCTAGTGCGCCCAGCGGCAGGAAGCAGTAGAACAGCGGGGGACGCACGAACGAAGATCGCTGTGATGGGGTTTGAAGGCACCGCGACGATGGTTAGAGAGGGAGGAGGAGTGGGACGAAGAGGCTGCTTTGAGCTGGGGGATGGGATGGAGGGATGAATCGGATGGGTTTGGATTGAATGATGGATGGGATTAGATGGAGGGGGGGGAATAGGCTCGACGCGATGGAGGGTGGAGGGGGCCCCGGCAAGCAAGCCAGAGGGTCACCGTTTGAATGGCAGCGGCGCGGATGGAGGGAGGCGGATGACGAAGCATGGTTGGCTGCGATGGCGCAAGCCGATCAAGCCCAGCAGAAGGAAAACATGTTCAGAGTGGGCATGGGGTGGAGATGGACGCAAGACAAGACCAGGGCTGGGACACGTTAGCGAGGGAGCAAGGGGGGTGTGAGCTTCTCTGGGATAGCTCTTATTAACCCGAGGGGTGTAAGCCGTCTACAGAGGGAAATTTGGGGGGGGGGGGGGGGGGGGGGGGGGGGGGAAAAGGGGGGGGGGGGGGGAAAGAAGAAAAAGAGGAAGAGGAAAGGGGAAGAAAAAAACCCGGAAGGGGAAGGGAGGGGAAAAAAGAGTTTTTAAAATATGGAAAAAAATATCCAGCACCCAAGACCCTGTGTACGCGGCCCCCCAAAAAAGAAAACACGGGAAAAAAAAGGGGGGGGGAGACAAAACCACCGAAGGGATGATTAAAAAACAAGGAGGGGGCCG
>JAHVYB010000153.1:95280-124437 GCA_020623695.1 Calonectria henricotiae
AGGGGAGGAGGAGGGGGTGAGTGGGGACAGAGGGGGGGGCGAGAGCGGACCGGGGGACGGGCGAGGGGAGGCGAGGGGAGGGGGGGTGGGGAGGGGGGGCGAGGGGGGGGAGGGGGGCAGCGGAGAGGGGAGGGGGGGGGGGAGGGGTGGGGCAGGGGGGGTGTGGGGGGTGTGGGGGGGGGGGGGGGGGGGGGGGCGAGGGGGGGGGGGGGGGGGGGAGTGGGGGGGGGGGGGGGGGGGGGGGGGGGGGGGGTGGACGGTGAAAGAGGTGCGCTAGCGGGCACCAAGAGAGAATAAGAAGAGGCAATGGGAAGAATAAGACTCGGAAGAGGAAGTGAGCGAAATGACGAGTTTGTCAAATATTGACGAAAATATCCTGCATCCATGCACCTCGTGAGCTCGGCACCCAAAAATGGAAGACATGGCAAAGAAAGAGCGTGGCGAGATCAACCACGGCATGATGATATGATAAACACGAGGCGGCGTCGTATCTTTAGCTCATGCTGAGTGGAGGTAGCTTTATCTGGGCGACGAGTAGCCGAGAGCGCGATACCTACGGATGGGAGATAGGAAGGACAAACAGACAGGAAGCCCTGGGCGGGTACGAATAGGAAACCCAAAAATAAAAAATAAATAAAAAATAAAGACAATAAATGAAAACAAGAAGGATGACCCGACATGCCAGCCGGTTTGCAAAAGGGAGCTCCTCAGGCCGCAACGTGCAGGCGCGCGCAAATCTAGACCCTCACCTGGGTTTCATTTTGTCCCAGATCGACATTTGGAATTTAGCCCTCAATCACCATGCTCCCAATCCCAACATACAATTATCTAGCCATGCTCCGGGGAGAGGTAGGGAGGGGGCGTGCTGATTACCGCGGCCAACCGGTGCCTTCCAACGGTACCACTCACCTCGCCCTGCTGCCTGTGGTCTTGTATAGGAGCTCTTGTTCTTGCGTCGCCGTCGCCGCCCGTCCGCCCGCAACTTTGCGCAATCAATCGAGTGAATAGATGCAAAACTAGAGGCAATCCTACCCAACCCCGTCTCGACCGGGGAATAAGGAACAAAACTGGTTGGCCGGTTGCTGTGGTTGGTTGATCAGGAGCATCAGCATGAGCATGTACCCTGCATCCCAAAAGCCAAGGCACGAGCATGAATACCACCAACATGGATCCGGCGTCATCAATGTCAGCTTCAACCCCCCTGCAATCAGGAAAGGCAAACCACTTAATTTTTGCCTGTGTTTCTAGCTGCGACAAGGTATCAATGCCAGATACCCATGTATCCCGGAGGCTCCAGTCTGTTTCGTCTGTCATTGGAACTTTGCCTATTAGCCTCGCGGCAAGCCATGTCTTTCCATCTATTACCTATTAAAGCTCGTCTGTGTCACTCTTCAGACGAGTCGGGCACACGGAAGACGTACCATGCCTGACGCCCAACTCGTTTACATGACGGTTTGGGACAAAGGGTCTCACTTTTTCTTTCCCTAATCTTTCAGCCAACTGGGGGGCAAAAAAGCCGCGTCGTGACTTTTGATTGATGCGCCACCTTTGCTTTTTTTTCTTAGCCCCTCCACAGAATCCGCTCCTGTTGGTTCGACATTGGAGCTATTCTGAACCTGATCCGCGACGCCGGGTCTGGGTGTTGCACCGTGCTGTGTTCGTGTGACGGGGGGGACAACCTACGAGCTATTCCTCCCATCCCTCGTTCTTCTGTGTACCGTCATGCATCCGTGCACTCTGAGCTTAAAAGGCCAGGGTCGTCGTGATTTCGTCATGGTATGTTTGTACGAGGGAGATTAGTTGAGAGAATGAATGACCTTAGAGCTAAAATGTAAAACGCCCCCTAAACCACGTGTATAGTGACAACCGGGGGGGAGTAAGAAAAAGCAAGCAAGCAGGGCCTGTCGGGAATCTACGACGAGAAACCCCGGATCGCTGTTCCACCCCTGCGATTGCGCCGTGCTGTTTCTAGTCCTGTGCGACGCTGAGCCTGCACCTGCACTCTCCCCGCATACCCGACCTGTGTCGCACCCAGAATGGATGACTTCGAAAGAAAAGCAAATTGGGATTCTAGCATTCTCACTCGGTCAGGACTTGATGCAAGCCTGTTCGTCACAGGATATGCACACCGAGCAATAAGGGAAACCACCCTGGCGAGTTGCCATCCGCAAAGGGTTTAGGGCCGGTGGCCGCCTATCAAGGGCGCGGGCGTTTTGTCTTGCATTTGACTTGACCTGTCTCGCCTTGCCCTTTGTTTCTGTAGCTGTCTTGCCTTTCGCATGCCTCCGGCATCATCTAAGCCTCCAGCAATCCAAACAGGGCATTTTGACCCACGCTCCCTTGCCAAAACATCATCAATGATCCTGCCAAGTGGGCGCTCGGCGTTGTTTGAGGCGCTGTGCCACGCAGTTCGCCGTTGCGTTGTCGAGACTGCTCGACGTTGTATAAGTCGCGCCTCGGGGCCCCGAGTTCTCGTTTAGCGCCAGCCTCAATAGTTTGATGAGTTGATTGGGTTACTCAAAGACGGAACCCAATAGGGCTGATAAAAACACACAGAGAGACTCCTTCGGTTCTTTTTGGGGGTGTAAGTGTCCCAAATCGCAACGTTTTGGTTGGTCTGTTTTGTACCTCTTGGCGCTTGGCTCTTGAATATTAGCTCTATATCTCCAGGTTCCAGGCCCCTATGACTGCCCACTTGCGACGAAGCCGTGGCCATTAGAGCTCACAGCGGATCCCCCGTTGGCAAACCCATGATACAAAACGAGACCGACGTTGGAATGGCGGGATGCCATCAACTGCGATGCGATGCCACCAAGTAACGCTAATGCCAGCCATTCGACTAACAATTCCGCCCAAATCCAAATTGGCGCCATGGCTTCAGCGAGCTCCGAGGTCGAAAAATACCCTGGCCCGCCTGCCAAAAGCTCCGGGCAGAGCCTAATGAGTTAGCAGCAAAGACTGCATGTTCGATACTTGGCATAGGGTGAATGAAAAAAAAATTGAAAAAATTCATGGTGGCCTGTGGAGCGTGAGGATGGCTCTTCAATTTCACCGGCTTTGGCTTTGGCCTTGCTTGGCCTTGAACATCCATGTAGGTACGGATGCATGTTTACTTGCCAGTCGCAAGCAAAACAAGGACTGGGCAGCCCGACGCCCGTCCTACCCATGTCCCTGTCGAGGGCGAGCTGCCCGCGCCATTCACACCCACAGGCCCCGAAGCAGATCAACCAGCTCTACAAATTAGGGGAGGGGGGGGGGGGAGCAGTTGGGGAGGTGCGGGAGCGATCGCCCCAAAACCCCAGACGTCTCCCACCACCACCACCACCGTCCGTCCGTCCGTCCCCGCTCACGCACAGCTCCCGCGTGCGTCCATCCCTTCTCTTCCCAGCATACTGAATGCCAGATATCAGACACACATTTCAGACAGTGAAAAAAGAAATATGAACAGCCACAGCCCGCCCATCATGGCCATGCTTGCCATGCATCACCATCGCCGCGCCTCCACCGGAAACGAGCTAACCAATGCGACGGCTAGCGAATAGCCCTTCTGGATTGACCTCCCTCCCTCTAACACACATCTCCTTCGGATTAGTCGTCGAGACGAGATACGCGAGAAACATGGCCCGCTGATGGGTCCTGTCTTGGACCCATTTGACGTGACGATCGTCTCGCCCTCGTGATGCTTTAACTTCAACCCACTTTACAGCCTTAGGTTTGCCTAACGACTCCCAAGAGTCCCGTCCCAAGACTCGCGAACCATTAAGCCACCATCTTCCATAGTGTCCCAGCTATGAACCAGACCGTGGGTGGCTCTAGCGATTAACGCACGCTGCACTCCGCGACGGCGCTCCTAGTGCAACGCTAACATGGCCCCGCCACGAGGTTAGCACCCCTTCGAGTGCTTCGTTCCCAGCCTATCCGTTTCCAACTCGACCTCACCGTTTCCATTCTAATATGTAGTGCCCATGCCATGTTTCTCAGCGAGATGCTCGTCACTTCATCCTTCTTTCCACCTCCAGTGGACCCAGCCACTACCCACATACACTAGACAGATGACTCACACACGAAGAAAGGGAAAGAAAAAAAAAAAAACCGTCTCCTCCTGGAACAGGTTGGTCTGTCATGTTGATCGTCTCCTCCTAATAATCACTCGTTGGCGTCGTATGAGATGATGACCTGCCACCGCTTTGAGTTCTTCGGGTAGACGCTCCGTCGGCTGTGAAACCTTGTTGATGTTCTTGATGCTAGCCCCAGTTAATTATCCACCTCGGCATTGCCTCGAATCAGCATTATCCTAGTCCGCAGACTCCGACCTTGCCGGCCGTTCTTTACCGGATCTTGATTGTACGTTGACTCATCCAGAGGCTTGCTTGTCGTCTGCTTTCACTTCCAAACACAGTCCTGCTGAAAATAGACCATACTTGCTCCAGAAAAACGGGGCTGCATTGCATCAATCCTGATGCCCATCCCTGCCAGGCTCCCGCTGCCTCCAGCCCAAGTGCGTAGTCTTGTGATACCTGCCCAGGCCTGGCTCTTTACTTGGGTGATGGGACCAATCATTTCGATCCCACGCCAACTCGACTTTTGCATCTTCTGGGGTCTGTTTGGTGCCGCAGGCCTGTCTCGGCCCTCATCCCCAGACCCTTGCTCGCCTGGCTTACCTGACCAATGCGGACACTATGTACAGACTGCGGTCAAAGCCCTCAGCCGAACCCCTCTTCAGAATCGTTGCCGACCTTTACCAGATACCGTAGGAGTCGCTTGTTAGAGAGCGGTGTATCCCATGAGCCCCTCATGTCAGTCTCGCACTAACAAGATGAGAAATAAGTCCGCGTCCTAGGCAAGAGAATTACTAAACAGATCAGGCTTGCATATATCAGAGGGAATTCCTGTCGTGGCTACCGCGCTTAAGAAAAGGCGGCCGCTCCCAGTTCCTGGCACAGGCAAACGAGCATTTGTCCCAGTGGTTTCTTGTGAATCTCAAAAACTATGACCTACGCACAAGGAGCTGGGGAGAGAGGCATGCTCAAGACAGATGACATTGCGACGGCCAGGATGCAAATCACGGCGAGCCACCTCATCCGCCTCCCGCCATTCTCAAGAACACATTGGTTCTAAGCTCTAGCGCAGCCCCTCATCTTGGTAGCTCGCCCCCTTTGACTGTATGCGGTGCAGATGAGGTCAGACTGCAGTCAGGTTGGCTTGCCTAGCATCCTTGACCCGCGCATTCTCCTCGTCCATCGAAATGTCCTGCATTTCTGGATTTTCCCTTGCACCTCAAATGCATGTCGCACGCTAATCGCGACCCCGTGAGCCTTTCCCAGACGCGCCGCGTTATCGTGTCCTTTGGGGTTGCTTCGTAAATATCCTGGGTTCAGCAGACAACCCGGCGTCATGGGTTTCCCGATTCAGCAACTTGCCGCCGCCCTTGCCGTCACATGGATCAGCATCCGGCCCCAGAACGCTGCTCACCGGTCGCAGCCACCCCAATGTGAGATGTTACCAGCATCCATATTCCCGGGCGGGAATGGCCCTTCGTAAGCGACCTGGGCGAGAACCGACCACTGCAGAGCCTGGATAACTAGACTAAGGTAGGACGAGACCGCCCACGGCCAAGTGCAGCTCCGGTTCCACTGCTGCTCCTCAAGTGGCCTGCATGGCGCGCACAAAGTTCCAGCTTTTGCTTCCTGTCGCGGCGCCTGCATCCAGCAGGTTGGCCGCCAGGCGCCAATTCCAAGTCAACAACTGGTGCGCGTTAAAACCCCATGCGGGTCCTCAGGGAGCTTGACAATGTGACACGGATCACTTTGCCTGTGAGCGCAAATCTCGACGTTGCGACTGCCGGTGCTATCTGTTCAACTCATCGAGTGTGGATGCAATGTCAAGATTCAACCATAGAGACTTCATCGCTCGCGCACGTCCCTCACTCAACTGCAATCCTGCTGCATGAGCAGCTTCTTCTCCATACATGCCAGCGCCCGTAATGGTCGGCCCAATATTAGTCGAGACCTTCTCTACCCGGCTGGCCTCGCATCTTTGCACCGGCCATGTCGTTCCGTGGGGTTTTAAGGTAGGCTGCAGGGATATTCGTGACTACAACCGCGGACCCAAGCTCAAGAACATGGTCACCTTGTCTGCGATTGGTCTTCTCCTCCGAGTTCTGACCGTCGGTGACATGAGTTCCGCCGCCACAGCTGAAACCTGACCTTTAAGTATTGGTTACCAATGTCGATGGCTATCCAAAAGAGGCAGCCTGCCGAGAATGATAATCAATAGAACCCGCAGGCGGATGCCATGCATCAGAGGAGCATGTCAAGCTATCCCAATTCGCAGTGCCAAGTAAGCGCCTCTCGGCCGATTCGGCTGCAATATGTGAAAGAATAATCCTGCCCGAAGAAAATAGGCTAAGATCTAATGCTCTCATCCCAAGAAAATTCTCCACAAGACATATACAACATGGATTCTATTTGTGAAATCCACTTATTCCGACTCACTCGAATTTGGCCCCCCTCACAGTGTAAGCAAGCTGCATTAATGCCATTTGGGACCATTGGCTTACTTGACCACTCTAGCGGACCGGCAAGCTTGATGCAGCTTCAACCCTCCCCGGATGTGTTTGTACATCCCATCCTCGGAGTTGCTTCAGGGGTTTTTCCTCATAGTAACCATGTGACCATCTCTCTAATCTTCGCAGAGAACAATGCAAGTCATAGCTACCTGCAGTTCCGCGTCGGTGGTTGCCAGGATCCACTGTTAGGCGAAGTCGAGAGCTGGTTGTGGTGGTGTCCAAGTTTGAGACATGCTCCGCGTGGAAGCCTTGTGAGTCGTCAGAACAGGCTAGGATGTGCGGAATCCTCGACAACCTTGCCTACTTAGACACACCTCGAAGCCTCCAGAGGTGCGTACTCGCACTATACCATTGGCTGCCGCTCTTGGAGGTATCATGAGGCCGGCAACAATGTCCGCCGATGCACATGGGGCCAATTGGTCCACACCATCAGAAGGCATTTCGCTGCAAGTCCGTTAATGTGTTGCCTCCGAGTGAGCCGGGTGATTTGAGATTCACTTTAGTAGCCAGCCGAAATCTGTTCACGGCTAGTAAAGTAAGAGCTGCGAGGGATCTGGCTCCACGTTCCCACCAAGATGGCGAGCGTGGCCAAGACTGCGGGCGCTATTCCTGAAACTTCGGCCTGCAGCCCTAATCTGCCTGCCCTGTTGTAGCATCATCAGTCCAACAGACCCAAAATGCCCTTTTGGTTTGCGACTGTCCATGTCACAGCGATGTAGTAGTGTTGACCGCGGTCCTGGAAGCCTTGGTGGCCATGTGATCAAGGTAACCAATCCAAAACGCCGAGGCAGTTGGGGGGCGTCGACATCCAAGGAGCACTTGATTTCTCCACATAACCCAATAAGTCCTTCCAAGTGCTGTTTGTGTGGCAATGCTGCCACTGATCAACCCTGACTTGGATCAAGTTTAAAGGCCAATTCCACATTACCATTTCGTCAGTTGTGCATCTAGTAGTATTCAACGAGTCAACAGCATTCCAAAACTACCAATAATGTAAGCTGTCACCAAGGAGGTTATTTGTGTCATGTTTGATGTCAGTGATGCCAGTGGCGACGAGCCCAGTGACATGAGACGAGAAAACCATGTTTCGTTACTTCACTTGGATCACACCAACACCACATCACACAAAAATACCTGACAACAGTGGCGTGAATTTCACTGTAAACGAAAACGCTCAGGCGCATCCAGAAAGTGGATAGCATGGCACATATGGTCAAGCGCTTCGCCACAATGAATCTTCATCCAGGGTGGCAGAGACCCCTCAACTTCGTGTTTCGGGTTAAAGAACGCGTCACCCTAATTGTTAAGCCCATCCTAACAGTGACAGTTTGCCCCCTCGCGAGAACCCTTGTAGAACCAGTATTTACTTGGCAAACTTTGAGCAGCCAAGTGCCCAAAGTTTATACTAACACTCTTGGGCAATATCTGCATTTGCGCAGTTGATACCTCTAGGACTTTCAAATATTCCCATCTCCTGCCATCTCTTTAGTGCCCCTCCCCCCCGGTTAGTGACTGCAAGCCTCAATCGGAGCTTAACTTGCTAGAAGCCAAGTTCCAACATGGCATCCGAAGTAGTGACAGCATCAGCAGCTACAAAGTGCTTGCTCCGTGATCGAATTAACTGCAGCGACAGGGATTTTGAGTATCATCGTGTCATTTAGAAGACTTGGCGATTCGTTACAAAATGTGAATAAAGTCAAATGTGCGCTTTTGAACATTGCCGCCAAGATTCATAGGATTGGTCTGATCACGTGATTAAGAACAAAGTCATGTGATATTGAGGCAAAGTTCCAGATCGTTCAGAATGGGCTTCATTTCAAATCACGGGGAGTCAATTTATTAGCAAGAAAGAGATATCTGGGTTGGCCCTACCTAAACTCGTGGTTTTCTAGTTGATTCGGTGTAGGAAGACAATCCCAGCCCCGGGAGTTTTCATATCGATAAGAACCGCACTAGCTGTTTTTGATTCGCCTTGAACGACGTTTTCATCATCCCCATATTGAATCACCTCCAGAGTGAGGGAGGAAAGCAAGCCAAAATGACCAGCCTAAAGAGGACACAAGATGTTGACGCTTTGGCGTCAAACATTTCGAGTAAGGTCTACGTCCGCTCCACTCGGAGCGGCAAGGTGCAGAAAATTGTACGAGAGGTCTACCTCCGAACCGACATTCCATGCTCCTCCAAGCTCTGCAAAGCCTGCCTTCAGGATGCGCCGAGGAATGCAGCACAGGAAGGCAAGTCTGATGGTACATCTCTTATGTTACAACCTATTGACACATCAGTAGCCCAGCCATTTGTCCTTTCGGACAAACCTGGTGGCACCAAGGCATTTCCCCAAGGACATTACTTGGTTCCAGACACGAATGCTTTGTTGAACGCTATGGATCTTTTTGAGCAAAGCTCAAGTTTTTACGATGTCATTATTCTTCAAACTGTTCTAGAAGAGGTACGGAATCGATCGCTACCTCTCTACAATCGGTTGGTAGGTTTGACCAAGAGTGAGGACAAGAGATTTTACGTTTTCTTCAACGACTTCAGACTGGAAACTTTTATTCGACGAGAACCTAATGAGTCCGTTAATGACCGAAATGATCGGGCCGTTCGACAAGCCGTGAAGTGGTATGGAGAACATTTGGCTCAGACAAAGGCTAAGAAAGTACCGGCTGTCGTGATGCTCAGCGACGATCAAGATAACCTTCGGAAAGCCAAGGAAGATGGCCTTCACGCATGTTCCCTCAGAGATTATGTTGCTGGGCTTGAAGATGGAGAGAGGCTCCTCGACCTAGTTGCAGAGTCGCAGAACCAAGGAGGGTTTAAGAAACCAGGCCAAATGCTTTATCCCGAATACTTTACCCTGTCAAAGATGATGACTGGCGTTAAGGCTGGTCTGATGCATCAGGGAATCTTCAACGTCTCACCCTACAACTATCTAGAAGGATCCATCAAAGTTCCAGCTTTCACCAAGCCACTTCTTGTTCTCGGCCGCGAGAACATCAACAGAGCAATTGACGGTGACGTTGTTGTGGTTGAGGTTCTGCCCCAAGATCAATGGAAGGAGCCGTCTACGAAGATCATTGAAGAAGATTCCATCACCAAAGATGAAAATGCCGATGCCGAAGAAAACCAGGACTTTGTATCCGAAAAGGAGCGGAAAGCCCTTCAAGAACATGTTAAGAAAACACAGGGGAGCACTTCAGAAAACCGCCCACAACCAACCGCCAAGGTTGTTGGTGTTATCAAGCGCAACTGGCGTCAGTACGTTGGCCACATCGATCCCTCGTCCTCCAGCAAGGCTTCGAGCCAGGGGCGCAAGCAGGACAATGTTTTCCTCATCCCGATGGACAAGAAAATCCCCAAGATCCGCCTCCGCACGAGACAGGTTTCAGAACTTCTTGGCAAGCGACTTCTGGTTACGATGGATTCGTGGGAGCGTGACTCAAGGCATCCCGTTGGGCATTTCGTACGATCTCTAGGAGAATTAGAAACAAAGTCAGCCGAGACCGAGGCTTTGCTTCTCGAATGGGATGTTCAGTATCGGCCATTCCCCAAAACAGTCCTTGACTGTCTACCTAAGGAAGGTCATGATTGGAAAGTGCCAGCCAGCACTGAGGACCCCGGCTGGCGGGACAGAGAAGACTTGAGAGGACTCCTCATTTGCAGCATTGATCCTCCTGGTTGTCAAGATATCGATGATGCCCTTCACGCAAAAAAACTACCCAACGGAAACTTCGAGGTGGGTGTTCACATCGCTGATGTCTCACACTTTGTCAAGCCAGCCAATGCCATGGACACAGAAGCTAGTATCCGAGGCACAACAGTTTACCTTGTTGACAAGCGTATTGACATGCTTCCCCCTCTCCTTGGAACAGATCTTTGCTCCCTTAAACCGTACGTGGAGCGTTATGCATTCTCTGTGCTCTGGGAACTTGACGACAATGCCGACATTGTCAACGTCCGCTTCACAAAGTCGGTCATCAAGTCCCGCGAGGCGTTCAGCTATGAACAAGCTCAACTCAGAATTGATGACGAGTCTCAACAAGATGACCTCACAAACGGAATGCGCCTGCTTCTTGGCCTTTCCAAGAAGTTGAAGAAGAAGCGAATGGATGCCGGAGCTCTTAGTCTGTCGTCCCCTGAAGTCAAGGTGCAAACCGAGTCCGAGACGTCAGATCCTATTGACGTTAAGACAAAGGAGCTTCTCGACACAAACTCTCTTGTTGAAGAATTCATGCTTTTCGCCAACGTGAGCGTTGCCGCCAAAATCTACGACTCGTTCCCTCAGACTGCCATCCTTCGTCGCCACGGTGCTCCTCCCAAGACCAACTTTGACGAACTTGCAAACCAGCTTCGCACCAAACGTGGCCTAGAGCTACGTACTGATTCGAGCAAGGCCCTTGCGGACTCTCTTGATCAATGTGTCGATGAGAATAATCCTTTTTTCAACACCTTGGTGCGTATCATGGCCACTCGTTGCATGATGAGTGCCGAATACTTCTGCTCGGGCACTCAGGCATATCCCGAGTTCCGCCACTACGGTCTTGCATCCGAGATCTATACACACTTTACCTCTCCCATTCGTCGTTATGCCGATCTACTCGCTCATCGCCAGCTGGCTGCCTCTATTGGTTATGAAGCTGTCCACCCAACTGTCCGCAGCCGCGGTCGTCTTGAGGCTGTCTGCAAGAACATCAACGTGCGTCACCGCAATGCGCAAATGGCTGGCCGTGCCAGTATTGCCTACTACGTTGGACAGGCTCTCAAGGGCAAGGTTGCTGAGGAAGAAGCTTTTGTCATGAAGATTTTCAGCAACGGCTTCGTCGTTCTGGTTCCCCGATTCGGCATCGAAGGTCTCATTCGCCTCAGAGATCTCGCCGAGACAGAGCCCGAGGCCGATTTCGACGCGGAGACATACACCCTCACGACAAAAGGCAGCAGGGAGGTCAAGGTAGAGCTCTTCCAAAAGGTCAAGGTTAGGGTCCAAGATGAGAAGGATGAGGCAACAGGAAAGAGAGGCGTCAAGATGGAATTACTGGAGGTATAGGTATATGGCCTTTCCAGCCTGGAAATTGCAGTCACATGGCAATGGGGGGGGGGGGGGTTGTTTAGAAAACAGATGGAGTTAGGAAATAGAATGTTTATTGAAGTGTATATGCACGGTTTGAATCCGCATTACCAACCAACCTTGGAACGCCATACTTTCCTATGAGCAAATCATGTACCGACCGCCATGAAGAACCAACAACCTCCTTTTTCGTTTACTGTTCCATAGCTTCGCCATTGCTGTCAGCATTGTCATCGCCCCACAGACCCTCCAGCTTGAACTCGGCAGCCCACTCAGTAACAATATGCTTCTGGTCGGGAGCGACCTCATCCTCACCCGCATTCTTCACTGCAGGCTTAGCGGACTCGGTGGATTCCACAGGCAGAGCAGGGGGTTCAACCCAACCCTGGATGCGGCCATCGCGCCAGTCAGTAACGACAGTCATAGCAGCTGCTTTGATGTTGGGGATGCCGCCTCTTCCAATGCGGCCGCGCTTGCGGGCGACCTGGACAAGGAAGTCGGTTGTGGTGTCTCCATCGGTGCGGCTGGGCATCAGAGCCGTGACGTCGTAAACGTTTGTGAGCTTCTCCATGAGCTCGGGAGACGAGGAAAGACGCTTGAGAAGGAGAGTGACGGCGGGGATGGGATCGTCGATTTGCTTGGGGGGGACAGCGTTGAGAAGAATAAGGTGCGCGTGGGCCTCAGTCGCGTTCTTCAGGGACACAAGGCCGCCGGCCTGGATGGAGGAGGAAGATGGGAACACAACACCGGGCGAGTCGAGGAGAGTGAGCTTGCTGTCAATCTTGACGGAACGGATGCTCGTGGTAACACCAGCCTCAGCACCTGCGGGGCATGCCCTAGACGCGCTGCTACCCTTGCCGCTCATTCTCGAGAGAAGAGCGTTGATAACGGAGCTCTTACCGACGTTGGGATAGCCAATGACACCGACCGACACGGCACGCTTCAATTGACGGGTGGCAGCAAAGCTCTTCAGCGCCTTAAATAGGGCGGTGGATGTGCTCTGGACGGTCACGTCGCGATGGTTGAACGTGTGGGCGTTGGATGCGGCGCTGGAGGCTCTGAGAGGCAGGGTAGGGAAGTAACGGCGGAGGTAGATGAGCCAGTCGCGAAGAACCTTGGGAGGGATCAGGTCGACCTTGTTGAGAATAAGGATCAATCTCTTGCCGCCAGATGCAGCAGCCATCACGCTGCGCTCGACTTCGCGGGAACGAGTAGCCTCGGGGTCTCGGGCGTCGAGAACGTAGAGAACGACATCGGCCTGCTCAACAACCTGCTTGAAGACCTTGTCGTAGGTTTTCCGCGATGTAGCCTGTCCAACAGACATCCCAGCTCCTCCCTCGTTGTCGGAGTCTTCGCTGTCGTCGTCTTCATTCATCTCGTCGTCGTCGTTGGCCAATTGGCGGTCATACTTGGCCGCAGCTGCTCGAGCACTGGCAATGAGAGCAGCCATGGGGTTCGACTCGTCAATGTCCTGGTCCATTTCCTCGTCATCCATGTCATCCAAATCACCCCCAGAAAGCTCGGCATCTTCCATGACTTCCACATCCTTGACAGCACCCGTCTTTGCTGCCTTGGCCTCCTCTTTGCGCTTCTGCGCCTCTTCGGCTTTTTTCAAGCGCTTCTCCTCAATCTCCTGGAGAATCTTCTCCTTATAAGGAAACAAGTTGGGGATGCCAGGGTCCTTCTTGAGCTTTGAGCGCCATTCGGGGTTCTTCTTTGCGAGCTTGCGCTCCTTTCTTTGCTTGGCAGCCGAAGCCTTCTCGATCTTGTGACGAAGGCGAGTGGTCCCGCGCTTGGACTTGGGCTCTAAACAATTCGGTTAGTATATGATTCATAGAGCAATTTGAAAGCAGTTCTCAATGAAAACTCACTCTTGGGTTTATTGATTGAGCCGGCCATTGTGGTTCAGTTTTAAGCAACAATACTGGCTAACTGATCTCCCAGGATGGACCAGAACGGATTTTTGGGAGGGTAAAAAAATTAGGTGGGATGTCCATTCTGCCGGTTGTTTTGGCTACACCGCCTTTCGACCCACCCATTCTTTTATGGTGAAAGGCTTTGTGGGACCCACCTAACGCATAAAACATGAAGTCGATATAAATCATATTAACGGAACCTTTGACACATACGACCATACCCACTGGAAAACTCGGGATCCCGTCCGCTCTCCCATAGATAAGCCAGTGAGGGGCGGACTAGTAGTTGGGTCGGTGACGACCAGCGAATCCCTGCTGTTGTATGTTTTTTTTGCACATTCACATATACAAGGTGGAAAGAGCCTGCGGTCGCAGGTGAATTTTACAATTAGCCTTATAATAAAACTATTTGTTCTGTTGGTCAGGGCGAAAAGAGATCAATACCATAGTTGTTTAAACACTAATTATATCCACTCCCAGAATTGCCTGGTCGAGCCTCCTGCTTGTATTTTAACTAAACATAAATACTAGTGCTATAAAAAGGAGCCCTTATGGGGCCCTGTCTATAGGAGTTAAAGTAATAAATATCAAGTAAATCTGGGTAATAAAATTAATATTATGGGTTTGTCCCGGGGGGGTTAAAGAGACGATTTACATTATCATTATTATAATAGGCGTAGCTTAGCAGCTGGAGGGTGAGAGGTCTTTTTAATTAAATAGTCCGTTGGTTCAACTAGCTAGCTGCGGCAGGGTTGTGGCTTTATCCCTCTGAGGAGTCGGCCGCGGTCACCTGATGCGGGTGATCGTATCGCCGGGCCCCTTGCCGGGCCTCCTTTGGCAGGCCCTCTCTTTGACTTAAAGGGTGTTGTTTCTTTAGCTATACTAATGAACCGACAGATATATTAAAGGTGCTTACTTCTCTGCTAGCTAAGAGGGGAAAATAGTCCCTTTTATAGGGACTTCTGTAAGAGGACGACTGGGCGCGTAGGGCCCGGTCGTCCTCTTACAAAGCTATCCCCAAGACCACGAAGCAATGGAATCTCGTTGATACAAAGGGGTTTGAATCCTTAATTTATAGCGAGCAACCCGTACCGCAGATTGGTGATAATCAAGTAATGGCCAAAAGCAAGTTTTCAAATTCTGTAGCACACTCCACTGCATCCAGAAGCTAACAACCAAAATAGTCCTAGGTGCTTCAATCAATGTATGATGATATCCAACTAGCGGAATATTATTTGCGGCTAACTGGGAGACTTATTGCCGTGATCTTGTTATTTCCAAAGGAGGGTACCCCTGGGGCCTTAAATCAAACATTGTCCCTGGTTCCGATGGAGCTGGGACGGTTTTGGCCGTCGGCAAGCACGTCACACGATTTCGACCCGGTGATGAAGTCATAACCATTATTAATCAGCAGCATATTTCCGGCTCAATGACTCTTCATTCATTGAAGACGGGTCTCGGAGCGTCAATTGACGGTACTCTCCGTTCCATTGGGGTTTTTGATGAGCAAGGATCAGTCGTGATGCCAAAGGGACTAAGCTTCATCGAAGCTTCAATTCTAAGTTGTGCTGGAGTGACGGCCTGGAATGCCATGTTTGGTTTGCCCGGAAAGCTGGTCACTGCTGGTCAATGGGTTCTTACGCAAGGCACGGGCGGAGTGAGCATTTTTGCGGTGCAATTCGCGAAGGCGGTCGGGGCCAGAGTCATTGCCACCACAAGCTCCGATGCGAAAGCTAATCTCCTACGAAAACTTGGAGCTGACCACATCATAAATTATCGCGAAACCCCTGGTTGGGATACTGTGGCCAAGGAGTTGACGGGAGGCGTTGGAGTTGATCTCGTGGTTGAGGTTTCAGGGCCGACTTCAATGGACCAGAGCATGGCTTGCTTCAAGCTTGACGGAACCATCAGTGTTGTTGGTTCAGTCGGGGGCGCGGGAGGCGCCGAGCCAGGTCTGTTGAACTGCTGGGTGGGCTTATTCACAGCCCGCGGAGTGTGGGTTGGGAATAGGCTCCAGATGGAGGAAATGTGCCGAGCAATCGAAGCAAATCTCGAAAATTTGCGGCCAGTCGTAGATCCAACCGTCTTTTCACTCGAAAAAGTCAAAGAGGCGTTCGAGTATCAATGGTCAGGCAAGCATCAGGGCAAGGTCTGCATCACAATTGAGTGACATCAGCTCAGCGGGTCAACAGCAAGGTAGTGAACTAAGCTGATCTTGTATCTTCTTGCCTGGATATTTCATTTGAAATTTAGCAGCATGTATATTTAACATGTTATTGCAGTTTTTGAGAGAGAATCTTATTTTTTTTATAAACAAAGCCAATGTCGAGGGCGTACGGAGGACGTATCCGACTGTGGTGCAAACCAAGTTTAGCACCGTGGTTCATCATCCCATTCGCCTGTACCGTCCGCTTACACGTGACTCACACTAAACTGTTGCAATCAACTTCGACCATCCCCTTCAACCTGCGACTTCTCAACTTCCAGTTTTTTTCTTTCAAATCAACTCTCAAATCGACTTGGTCTCGGCTTACTTTGACATGGCAACCAATGAGTCCCCAAAAATAACCTCGGCCGTCTGGGGCCGCATCGACGTCGCAGGCCTAGAAGCTAGTAAGGATTTCAAGCTCTATCCTGGCGGCGGCCGGCCTTGGGACTGGGGCGAGACAGGCACCAGGCACAGCCCGGGTATTCGGGTCGCAGATGTCGAGGAGCTCCTGCAAAAGGGTGTCACTGCCGCTGTATTGTCGCGTGGTATGGAAATGAAGCTCCAGGTTGACCCCGCAACCATCGGCTTTCTTGAAGGAAAGGGGGTGACCGTTCATATAGCAGAAACTCGCGAGGCGGTTAACATCTACAACTCGCTAGTTGGGGTCACGGCTGTTGGCGGGTTGTTTCACTCGACATGCTAGAAATTCTTTCAGCAAGTATATTGGGATTTATTTATTTTACTGTCATGAATTTATCCACATGCCGCTTCACTCGCGGATAAACATCCAAATACGCCGTCGCTCCCATCCAGGCATCGGTGTGTCCCCTGCCAATGATGACTTCCCTCTCATACCAATGTCTTCCGTGGGCGTTGCGCAAAGCCGTGTAAGAAGTATCTGTGTTCTCGGGCGTGTATATCATGTTTTCTGATCCCGAAAGAAACAAGATTGGGACGCCCTTGAGGCGGTCAATGTTTTCGGATGAAAGTAGGTTGTCGTACGATGGGGCATTTCCGGTGACGGGATCAGCTCTTCCACTATTCAACAGCCATCCTGTTGAATTCATCGATGTACCGCCCAGAAATCGATCCGCGTATCTGTGAGTGGCTTCGTTCAGGTTCTCATGAGACCACAGCCTATGAAACAAGTTAGAGAATATTATCCTGTGCCATGGAGTCTCACGGCTCATTTTACCTGCCAAATGCGAGTTGCGTCCTGTGACAGGTAACTGATCTGCAGGTTTCTCTGGCACTTCCAACCGGATAAAAGCGCAAGAGCTGGTTCACGAATTGCTGAAAATATGAACGACAACCAGCCTCACAAAAGTAGTCTATGGCATTCTTCTCAATGGTAGGAAGGGCATACAGGGCATGGTCAAGTGCGGCGCCGGAAATGAACAAAATAGCCGGAGCGTTGGTGGGTGTATCATCATCCTCGCTCATTGGGTCCCACATCAACATAATTGTTACAACACCATCAGATGCGACGACCAGGATGATTTCACTAGGAGAAGTATACTTGAAAGTGGAATCTACAGCATCTGTTGGGAACTGAAGAGGCCCGAGGATAGAAAAAAAACGGGATCGAAAGCTGTTTGGCGAAGTGGCTGAGGAAGCTGGTGGCTGACTTCAGTCTTGACCACATGGTTGGTCCAAAAGTCTCAAATGTTCGGATTTGGCGGTAGAAGTCAGCTAGGCAGATATTCAGGATACCGCGCCCAACAACTTGACCGGTGCCATTTGTGATAGTGACAAATAGAGTAGTGGTTTGAGCCCAAAGCCTATAGGGGTATACCTAGCCATGCTTGGTGAGCATTACGAGAAATACAAGAGGTCCTTTGAAAGGTAAAGTTAGTTGTATGGCGCGGGGCTGCATTTGCAATGCCACTGGTTGTATCCAAAAAACGGTTGTACTATAAAGGTGTTCCTAGGTCTACTGCCTGGTTAAGCCCACGGTTGATTTTTTTACAAATAAATAAACAAGAGGTCGAAGATCTTACCATTTCTAGTTTCAAGGTGCCGTCATGACTTACAGGAGCCCCGCCGCTAAAGCACGGTTAGAACGACAATGTCAGCATAACATATTGGGACTTTGCGCACATAGGATGTACAGTGATCTCTTGTTTCCCGAGAAAATACCATGTAGGATTCGGAACAAATTTTCCACCAAAAGCTGTTGTCACCTCCTCGAGAAAAGTGTGAATGCGAGTTACAGAGGGCGATCGACCAACGGCTGAACAAGTAAGGACAGGTTTGTCTTTCTTCAGTGTTAGATTTCCTTGGCTGCCTATTGAAATCTATCAGACCCATGATATTCAAAGGGGATTGGCGCTGGTTTTCTTACTATCATGGGACATGACTAGATAAACCGGCGTTTTGTCGATACTGCTTTTGGTAAAAAAGCGCCCAAGACGGGAACATCCCAGTCTTGTCATGGTTGCGAAAATTAGTACATATAGAGATAGTAATATGCCCGGTAAGAATTTCACGAGTGCGAGGCTGAACGTGGTAAAAGTAAAAGGAGCGGCGCAATCTTCCACAACGAAGCCCTCCAGAGGATTCTCCGTGTTCCGCATATCCAGAACTGAGGTGATGCAGGGCCCAACGGGATGCTCTGGTGCTTGATCAGAGTCTGCCACACAGTTGGCATCAAAGTCGGTATTGTATCTACTGAGTTAGTAACCAATGTCCAAACCACTGACTGGAATAGGAACTTATTTACTCAATGCCCAACATATCTCCATTGCCGCTCATCTCCTTCCCCAATTGGTCGCTCATATCTAGACCTAGTTTTTGGCTTCGCAGTAATATTTCTGTTGTTCCAATAGATCCAACGCCAAAGAATACACACTTTTTAGCATGCACCCACATCATAGCCTTTATCGTGACTAGGTGTCGCTCTCCAAGCATCTCCAGTTGTAGCTCTAATACCTTGAGATGTATTTCTATAGCTTTATTATAGTGGCCTCGGTGATGATATGTGGTAGCAAGGGCACTTATGGTCCTTATTGTGTCTGGATGTCGCTCTCCTAATATCTTGTTTTGTACCTCGAATATCTCGAAATATATCTTCATACCCATTTTGAATTGACCATTCAGATTATGAAATTGGGCGAGATTGCTCGAGACTAAGGTTGTCTTGGGATGGT
The DNA here is from genome assembly GCA_020623695.1 of Calonectria henricotiae. Lineage (NCBI taxonomy): Eukaryota > Fungi > Ascomycota > Sordariomycetes > Hypocreales > Nectriaceae > Calonectria > Calonectria henricotiae. The sequence goes on from JAHVYB010000153.1 coordinate 114,185, forward strand.
TCTTCACTAAAACCTTGAGCCGTAGTTCAAATGCTCGTCTCCACTGTTTCAACCTCTCTCCAACTTTCACAGTTGTATATGTAGTTTGAGACACGTAATAGTAAATCAGAAACTTCCTCTTCTCTCTTGCACAACTCCGCCCAATTACCAACACGCACTGCATAGATTAGATGCTTTTCGCATTTGGCCCAAACCTTTTGTTCTGGGTCTGGGAAGAGATCCAAAAGAATTTACAATGCAATACCAGAGAAGTATGGCTCTACGTTGTTCTTCCAGGTACCATTTACAAAGGCAGTCTGCCTCAGAAAGGATGCTGTTTCTCTATTCCAGAATTCAGATGGCGCTGCGTTTTGTTTCATCCCTTTGAAGCTTCTCGAGTTGAGATTATACCGTATAGCTTCTTGGACAAGTTAATGCATATCAAAGGCCTCCTTACAACTATCGAGTAAATATGTGGAGAGAAAGGAAAGCTCAGTTAAGCGGGTTATGGCTATCTCCAACTCTTGGTCCTTGTCAGAAGGTTGTTGTCCATGTGCCTTGGTACCAAATCCAGCTATAGCCTCTATGAGTTCCATGGTGATACTTTGGTTATCAAGATATGCGAGAGTATAAAGAATATGGTATGCCACCTCGCTTTCCTGCTGTATAAGATCAATTGAGACGCTCCAAGTTTCAGGGATGCTATTTTATATCCCAGGCTTTTAGTGTCTGTCAAATTGTGTTTACTGTAGCAAGGGCCATCTCTTCTTCGCCTCTCGCAGTCGTAACAGATACGACTTTATAGATATCGAGGTCCATCGCATAAATGCCCCTGCTTGGGAAATAGCCAGGGGAAGGAATTCTAGTTCTGCCAATAGCGCAGTGATATCTTGAGGTTAATCACATAGCTACTACAAGCTACTACTACAGGCAGCTATTATAGGTCAAGTCAACAGGTCAATCAACAGATCAGTCACATAGCTATTACAAGATACCACTAACACCCACGCTAGGCCTAACCATGCTAACTGCAAAACTACAAGTCTCACACCAGCCTACACCACCCACCCCCCAACACCTCCAGCAGTAGACTTTGGCAAAGGCAGGCTGGTGAAGGAGTAGCAAAAAGGACCAATTACCGCTAGGAATTTTAAGGTTTTGCTTATATCACCACCATAAGCCTCCTATTAGAAAAAGCAAATCTAGAAAGCACTCACACTCACATGTTCAACATGTTCAACAGCTTTACTTAACAAGCTACAGTAGACAGTCTTTATCAATCGGTTGAGTCTACCACAGCTACCTACAGCAGCAGCTTATAGCAGCTATATGATTAACCTATTCACCAACTTATTAACCTTGCTTATAATAGCTACCTAGCTAGCTAATTAAGCAAGGCTACAGTTGCAAGGGTAATACAAATGATATTAAAATGATTAATTAACTAAATTTATCTGTTTTATGCTTTATTTATTATATATATCAATAAACTAAATAAAGGGATTTGAGGCATATATGCCATCATGCACATATGCATTTGCGCATTTGCACTTTTCGACTTTTGGCTCTAATGTGCCACCATACCTCTAACTTGTTTATCTCGGCTCATCCATAAAACAATCCCTGCAGAGCCATTTGGGACATGGGCAATTAAGTTTTCGGGGGAGGGGGGGTTCCAGAAGTATTTACCACGCCGAAGAGCTCCAGATTGTCAGCGTTGTCCAGGACAAGTAGCCACTGTAGTTGGGCCTTAATACCCTCACGCACAGCCTCAAGCAGATCTTCGCCATCAAGACTATTATCTATCTGAAGATTTTTGGCAATATTCTCGTAATCTTGTGCAAATGTCGTCGCGTTATCGGCGCAGGCGGGGTCGCGACTTCGACGGTACGCATATTCAAGCGCGATTTGAGTCTTGCCTGATCTACCAAGGCCCCAGAGGGCGGCGCTATTATACTCGTCGTTTGGTGGCAGCAGCGCTTCAAGCTGAGTGAAGAGATCAGTCCACCCGATGATGTCCTTGTTGCGAGGAAATGGTATCACACGGCACGGTCTGTTCGTAGGAAGACACGGCGAGGTGCTTGTAGAGTTAAAGTGTGCGTTGAGGATGCCTCCATGAGAAACAGTCGTGCCCGCAAAGACGTTATGGCCGTTGGCTGATCCATTAAACGAGACCCCGCTCATCGTTGACGATGGGTTTAGAGGCACAAGGCTTTGCGGCGGAATTATAGATGGATTGTGGAGAATGACAAGGCGGTTGTTGATAAAGGTCGTATGCGGGGGAGCCTGGCCCCCAAAACTTGGCTGGTATTAATAACGTGCGACTTTAATATTAATTTCAACATGGCTTGACGAACTGTTTTTGCCCGGAGGCAGGTGCCAAAATAGGACCAAGAAACTCGTAAGAGACGTGAAACCATCTTTTTTCTTCTTCTTTAAAAAAAAATCTGAGGATAGAGGCGGACGCATTTATAATCATGCCGATGATAACTAAGGAACTTTGACTAGCATGTATGTTTCTTCATCGTCCCAGACGTATCCGTTTCCCTCTCTCACACATAAATAAAGGCCGAAATACCAAAGGCCTGTCTCTAAATATCATGCATATTTCAATAAATAAATGCGTCAAATTTTTCTCACAGCTTGCAACTACATCACCACAAAGTTATTTGTGGCAATCCCAATGCGATTCATCAAATCATGCACCCAAAATGACATGCTAAGAGTCTAGCAACATCACATAACAAATCAGCAAATAATAGCCCAAGCTTTTCATAATAAACTTATATAAGAAATATAGACACAAACATTATATTATCTTACTTTATTCATTATAGTCCTTAAGGTATTGATTAGGCTATACCCAGGCGGCACGTTGTGAAGGTTATCGGAGTACATCAATTTAAGTGCCACCATTTGGCGCAGTCAAAATCGCTACACATTTGGTCATCATACATTAATCTCAATTATAGTATAGCCCCGTAACTTTTGGTGCTCCTTGGAATCATTTGTAGCATGAATTAAATGATGCCAATCCGCGAAGAACTTGGGAATGTTTGAACCCGAGATCCGAGACCCGAGGAACAAAAGGAAACGCGGACTTGGTCATCGCGACAGAATCGAAACCCGAAATGCGCCTGCTTTTACGCTATCGCTGTTATCTGGGCCCGGAATTCGGAAGTTTTAGGTGATTATGGTTCATAACTCACGAGGCCGTATCGGAAAGGCTGTTGCAAGGGCCCAGCCCATGTGCCCCAAACCAGCGAAGAGTATCCACATGATGGAAGTGCATGTTCACAGTCAGCGTAGAGTCTCTGTCTCAAGCTCCTTGGTTTTTTAGAAAATTACTTAAGCTTGCCAACTTCCAGTCCTCGCAATCAACACTCCCACTGACAACAGGTATTGAATCAACGTTCGTGCATGGTCTCCCGTAATTGTCACAACCATGTCCCCAGACATCGAGAGCCGTCTCCAAGCCGCACTGTGCTCTGCAAGAGATCGTTATGTGAAGGCCAACCCACGTTCCAAAGCTCTCCACGATGAGGCTGTCAAGTCAATGCCGGGAGGCAACACGAGAACCGTTTTGCACATGGGTCCTTTCCCGGTCGTCATAAAATCTGGAGCCGGATACCAGCTAACTTCAGAAGACGGAGACAGGTACGTTCATTCAGTTTCATCCCCTCAGCTCCACCCTGTTGACGGTTGTCAGCTATACAGATTTGATGGCAGAGTTCACTGCTGCTCTCTACGGTCATTCCAATCCCATAGTTCTATCGGCCATTAACGGCGCGCTCGCTTCTGGTCTCAACATGGGCGGGACTACAGCTCAAGAACAGATCTTTGCTCGCGAGTTATGCCAGCGCTTCAATCTCGAACATGTCCGCTTCGCCAATTCAGGGACTGAGGCCAACATACACGCTCTCGCAGCGGTGCGTGCCTTCACAAACAAACGCAAGGTTGTGGCCTTTGGCGGAGCTTATCATGGCGCTGTACTGGGGTTTGCTGGTGACAAACCTGGAGCTAACAATGTTGACCCCGAAGACTGGATTGTAGCAAAGTACAATGATATTGAGAGTACCCGCAGCGCCATTGCAAGCGAGGGAGTTGCTGCCGTCATCATTGAGGGCATGCAAGGTGCTTGTGGTGCCATAACCGGCCAGCCAGAATTCTTGAAAGGCGTTCAAGAGGCGGCCAACCAGGCAAGTAACAGGGATTAATGTACACAGAGATGTTGTCTACATGCTAATAAACGTAGGCCGGCGTTTTATTCATCCTTGACGAGGTCATGACATCCCGGCTGGGCCCGGGCGGACTCGCTGAGATGCGAGATCTCAAACCCGACCTCAAGACCTTTGGCAAGTACCTCGGTGGCGGCCTTGCCTTCGGCGCATTCGGCGGGCGGGCAGATGTCATGTCGGCCTTTGACCCGCGACGGCCCGGTGCCCTTTCGCACTCGGGCACCTTCAACAACAACACGTTGGTGACGCACGCAGGCCACGCGGGGCTAACCAAAATCTACACACCCGAGGTTGCCGCCAGGTTCACCAAACAGGGAGAAGAGTTTGGACAAAGGCTAAACGAGATAACCAGAGGCACCCGCATTTGTTTTACAGGAATGGGAACCATTCTAGGTATTCACTTCCCCAAAGATGGGACACGAGATATCGTGCGGGGCGGCGAGGTGGCGGAGTCGGACGAACTCAGGCAGCTATTTTGGTTTGAAATGCTCGAGGCCAGATTTTGGATTGCTATGCGAGGTTTCATGGCTCTAGTTTTGGAGACTCCGCAGTCCGAACTAGAGAGGTTTGTCGGTTGTGTAGAGGACTTTGTTTCCAGACATGGAGACCTGGTAAAGCTGCAGGTATGAGACGACGATTACCTTAAGCGAGAAACCAGGACAAGACACAGATACGATTCCATTAATTCGATATAATTATTTAGCTTTACAAGATTCGTTACATCAAACGAGCTGTAAATGTGTCAAACAAGAGGCGAGAACAGTGTGTTTGAGCTTGCACCAAAGACCTTGCTTGTGAAACCTGTACTGTGATTGGCCATAGTGTGCCCCACAATGGGTTCCTTGCCTTGCTGCAACAGACTCGCATTAGTGAGGCTGGCTCCTGGGCCATAACCTTTTCGTCCATCACTTGCAATATTTGGTTCTTCAGCCTTGCCATCCAAGGACACCCCCCTCCCACTACCCATACCACCGCAGCTCGCATCTCCTGCCAAACATCCTCTTCCTTCCCCTCATCGTCCACCAACCGCACAGCAGAATGGACCGACAGAACCGCGCGGGCTCCAAGATTAACAGCGGCGGCGTCGCGTCGCAGTCGGCCACCAACGCAGACCGTCGCGAACGTCTGCGCAAGCTCGCCCTCGAGACCATCGACCTCGACAAGGACCCTTACTTCTTCAAGAACCACGTCGGCTCCTTCGAGTGCCGCCTGTGTCTCACGGTCCACCAAAACGACGGCTCCTACCTCGCCCACACCCAGGGCAAGAAGCATCAGACCAACCTCGCCCGCCGTGCCGCCCGCGAGCAGAAGGAGGGCAAGCAGAACGTTGACCCCGTCACCGGCCTCCCGATCGGCGTCACCGGCGCAGGCTTTGCCGCCCGCCGCAACGTCGTCAAGATCGGCCGCCCTGGCTACAAGATTACCAAGATCCGCGACCCCGTCACCCGCCAGCAAGGCCTGCTGTTCCAGCTCCAGTACCCGGACGCCACCCCCGACACCAACCCCAAGTGGCAGGTCATGAACGCCTTCACGCAGCACATCGAGGAGCCCGACAAGAACTTCCAGTACCTGCTCGTCGCCGCCGAGCCCTACGAGACGGTCGGCTTCAAGATCCCCGCGCGCGAGCTCGACAAGCGCGAGGACCGACAGTTTTGCTTCTGGGATCCCGACTCCAAGGAGTACTGGATTCAGGTCATGTTCATGACGGAGCGCGAGGAGAGATTCAATGCTGCTCCCGGTTTAACGACGCGGTAAATGGGAACTGGTGGAGCCGGCAGTATTAAAAACGTTACAAGGAAGTCACAATTCATGGGGCCGTTTCAAGAGACAGACATTCCAGACGTATCCAGGCGGTGTGCCAATCAAAGAAAGCAACCAGATGGATGGGAACCACAGCGCCAAACCCCTCCGTGGGTGGCAGGCGCTATGGTTATACAGGGCTACAAGTGAGAATGGATGTAAAAATAGTACGAGACCAAGCCCGTGGAGTTTACGAGCATCTAAGCTGACTAGGCATCCTCAGCTGATTTCCTCATGCCAGGATAATGAGCAAAATGTAAATAGAACACGATATGGTACACGTGCCAAAACGTGTTGGCTGGGCGTTAACTAGGGAATGAGTTCTGGGCATCGAAAAAAAAAAATCACACACACATGTCTTGCAAATACTGGCTACTTTTTGTTTTCAATTAAGCCGTAATAACCACGAGCAAGTCTAGAGGTTATCTTCTGACATGCTGAGGACAATAAAACGGCAAGAGACAGCACACGCTTCGCCCTCCCCAAAGTCCAAAAGTGCCTCCCTTTTTCTAACTCAACCGTCTCACGTGCTAAATTACGTACAGATGTCGCAAATGAGAAGTCCTGGCCTAGGTATGATGTGACTGGTGACGAGCAGATCCCAAAGGGCATCGTGAAGCGCCCACTCATCAAACAAAAACTCACACCACAGCCGTCTGATAACAGCTCCATTGCGGCACTGATTTGCTGTTCTCGCTCCGGCGGCTGCCCTCCAACCACCTTGAAACTTGTTCCCAGAACAAGGTCATATCCACCGTGCCGGATGGTTGAGCATGTTTCTTCTCTGAAAGAGCGATTATCGGAAGTTGTTGTCGAAACGCTTGAACGTGTAACCGATGAAGGGCAGGCTCATCTCTGGAGACTCTTCCACCTGGCCACGACCTTGCTGCATGGCCTGGGCCTTGAGAACAGTGGCGTTGTCGGTCTGGTCGATTTCATCGGTGGGGAAGTAGGTGGTGTCAATGTTGGAGGTCAAGCGAGGCTCGAAGGGAGCTCGGATGCGGCGCAGGCTGTCAAACTCGACACCTCGGAAGAAGGCCTGACTCTTGATTTCATGAGCACCACCTCTACCGAGACGATTTTCGGTGTTGCAGACCATGCTATAAAATATGTCAGCAAAACATTACGCATGCTTTCGTCACAATTCAAAGTTCTCACCTTCGAATCAAGTTCTCGGCATCAACGCCCAGGGTAATGTCGTCGGGGAAATACAAGGTTTGCCGCCAGTTGACAATCTTGCGGTAGGTGTCGTGGCTATCCTCGGCACAGAACGGAGGCCAGCCGACCAGACACTCGAACATGATGGTTCCCAATGACCACCAATCGCAGTCGAAGCTGTATCCATGACCGGTAAAGATTTCGGGGGCGATGTAGTCAGGGGTACCGACGGTGGAGTAGGCCATCAATCTTCGTGAGCGTCGCCAATCGTTGATCTGGGATCGGTTGCTGACAGTAAGGTTGATCTGGTCGATGGCGACCGAGTTACGGTCGCGGGGGCGGTTAGATCGTCCCTGCAGCAGCTGTTGGTAGTAGTTGTTGTCATGGAGTCTGTGGAAACCAGTGGAAAGTCCAAAATCAGTCAACTTGACGTGACCACCTCGGTCGAGAAGAATGTTGTCGGGCTTGATATCACTGTTTGGGGTTTAGTTTGGCTCAAACAATTGCAGAGGGGATAGAACATACCGATGGATGAAACCAAGCTTGTGGACAGCCTCGATGGCCAGGACAATTTCAGCAATGTAGAATCGCGTAATGTCCTCGGAGAAGATTTCATACTTAATCAGCATGGTCATCAAATCTCCACCAGGCAAGAATTCCATCAGCATGTAGAGGAAGTAGGCGTCCTGGAAGGTGGTGTAGAGCTTAACAACCCACGGGCTGTCCGACTCGGCAAGAATATCACGCTCTGATCGAACGTGCGCCAGCTGGTCCTTCTTGAACATCTCAGTCTTGATAAGAGACTTCATAGCATAGACCTTGCCATCACCCTTCTTCTGGACCAGCTTGACCTCTCCGAAAGCACCCTTTCCGATAATCTTGACGGTGTTGTAGTTCTCAGGCTTGTCCTTCGTTCGCAAAAATCGCAGGTACTGGCCTTCTTTTCTTCCGGCGGTGGACCATAGCTGTTCTCGTCGTCCTGAGCTTTGGCTTGGGTCGCCGAGTTTCTGCTCTAGTTCGCTCTGTCTGTACGGCGGGGGGAACAACAGCGGTCAGCTACACTGCCCCTAACGAGGCGAAGGGTTCATATATGACCGCACCTTTGGTTGCGTTCTCTGGCACGCTTGACACTGTCCTTGAAGAAATCAGCCGCTAGTTGAGAGCACTTCTTCTGGTTGCTGTTGGCATTAGAGCCGTATCGATCGGGGTTGCGTTCAGGAGCTTGCTGGAATTCGGTGATGGGAGCGGAAGCCTGGTTGGGCATAGGGGGGACATTTCCATAGCCGCCATATCCAGCAGGCTGCCCTGAAGCACCGGCAGTACGGGGACGTTGGGCAGTTGGAGGTCCTCGGGCATACTGCTGTGCTCTGGCGGCACCTCCTAGGTTCTGGTGAGAGAACTGGTGAGCGAGACCGGTGTTGGGATCGTTGGTGCCCGGAGTGTTGGATCGCGGCTGGTAGGCAACGCCTGGGGCACCGGCATAGTCATTGACAGGCTGGCCCTGGTACTGAGGAGCGTACTGGTTCTGAACAAAGTATCCCTGGGGTGCGTAACCGCCTTGGTAGGGTTGCTGTTGGTGTTGCATGGCGGCGGGCTGTCCTGAGCCCGAGAAGACGGGCTGGGGGAAGGTCGAGGGGGTCGTGGGATATGCAGCGCGGTCGGAAGCGGCGTACCGGTCGTTGCTGTTACCTCCAAAGTTGAGGTGTAAGCGGTTGTTATTAGAATCCATCTTGGGGCCGACGATTAGATTCGGGGGGGATGGGCGAGGAGAGGGGCGGAGAGAGGAATGGGCGGCGGGTTTCAGGAGACGTCCAGGGGCGGCCAGCGGGAACGGGGCGGCGATTCGGATGGGGAGACTTGGGATGGGGACGCTAAGCTGGGGACAGAGATACAAGGTAATGAGGTGCCCTCGGTGCAAATGGGTTAGATCACAGAGGGCCCAGATGAAAAGCGGAAGAGAGAAAAGGTAGGCGGGGGGGAGGTTGATGTTGGAGGATTAAGAGGAGAACCAAACATAGAGAGCGAGTAAGAGATACAGGTCAGTGGGCGATTCGAAACACTCAATTCCGTTACTTGGTACCAGGCCCTACTCAATGCCTACAGGCCTCACAACACAACAGCAGCACATCGTCCAGTTACAAAGTCTCAGAACCATGCACGCAAGTTTTGGTCTGGATTCGAGGGGTCGCAAAAGGGCGGCAAGCGGCTTGATCCGCCCCTTAGTGGTGGCGGCACCCGCTACGTCCTGGTTACAGCGGTGAAGCTGTGGTGCTGGTGGCAACCTTTGCAGGGGGGTTTCGGCGCACGACAGCCTCTGAATGTCGTTCCCCCCTAGCCACCCCCGGCTTAGATATCCATTGTCTAGCGCTAGGTCGCACAGATCGTCGTTCGGTTGGGCTGCCATTTTCTGACAGGTACAGATGCTTGACTGACTTCTTGGGGGTGAGACGTCAAAACATGGCAGCAAAAAGCACAACAAGGTCAAGTTGGGAATTGCTGAGTGTCTGAGGAGCCGTATATGTGTCTCTGCTGTCCCAATCAATGACCTCTTCTGTCCGTTTCCCATCTCTCTTCTTCCATTCTTTTTCTCGCTTCTTTTTTTGGTTCGTTAGGACCTATGTAAAGTACAGATCACCCGTACCAGCACACGCCTCGACTTTCAAAGGAAAGGGGCACTCTCTTCTGATCTTCCCTCTCTACGGAGTATGGAGTTACATTCCCTCGGCCGAGATTTGGGTCTACTCCCCTAATAATTACAACGCCTCTTAGCCCAGCGCCGCGTGGGTGCTGGCACGCCAAAAGGACATCGTGGATGGGCCCACTCTGAGGCTCAGGCTTTATCCCCTCCCCTGCTGGTCTACTCGCTCTGCGCAACTCTAGGCCACAGCAGCTCCTTTTCCTCGGGCGGCGAACTCACCCCCCCCCCCCCCCCCCCCCCCCCCCCCCCCCCACCCCCCCCCCCCCCCACCCCCCCCCCCCCCCCCCCCCCCCCCCCCCCCCCCCCCCCCCCCCCCCCCCCCCCCCCCCCCCCCCCCCCCCCCCCCCCCCCCCCCCCCCCCCCCCCCCCCCCCCCCCCCC
>JAHVYB010000154.1:0-21000 GCA_020623695.1 Calonectria henricotiae
CAGCCCCGAGACAGAGAAAAGGAAAAAAAAAAAAAAGGGTGATATAAATTATATATTTTCTCCCACTGTGGTTTTTGAAAAGAATAAATGAAAATAAAAAAAATTTGATAAAAAGAGTTTTTTGTTCATTTAAAAATCACAAAAAATATAAAAAAAAAAAATAACAATTTTTTATATAAAAAGTAAAATAAAAAATTAAAAAAGGGTTTTTTTTTAAAAAAAAAAAAAAAAAAAAAAAAAAAATTCTATAATAATATAATAATTAAATTTAAAATTATCTTAAATTATAAACTTAAACCTTTAGGGTGCTCTAGTATTTAGCTAATATTTTTAGTAGATCTTAGTTAACTTCTTAATTACTTATCTCTTTATAAAGTAACTAGCTCTTATTAATAGTTTATATAGCCTATTAATAAAAAGATAACTAAATTAGTAATATAGCTATTAGAGTTTAATATTAATAAGATTATATTATACTAAGGCTTTCTTATTATTTAATAGCTACTATAGGTATCCCTATTTCCATATAATAGGCATTTAAATATTACCTTATTTAAGATAATTATAAAGATTATAAAAGTAAATATTTAGTATATTTATATTATATAGGTATAGAAGGAATAGTATATTTATAGAAATAATATAAAATAAGATAGTTTTAAATAATATAATAATATTTATTATGCTAAGGGATAGCTATAGTATTCCCCCTCTAAATCTAATAATTACTTTTCCTACTCTAGATATATTTAGTTTAGTTAATATAATTATTATTTATTATAATATAAGCTATTATTCTTAGCTGCCAATAGATATCTTTATAGCTTTAGTATTAGATATAATACTATAGAATTTATTTAGGCTATAATAATTATTAAATATAAACTTTATTATTTTTTCTTATAATTCCTTTTAAAGATTATAAAAGGGGTCTTTTTATATAAGATAATAGGTAATTACTTAATCTATAAGTATAATTAAAATAAGGGGTAAGTTAATAATATTAATAATACTTATAAAATAAATATATATTTTTATAGGAATTACTTTAAATTAATCTTTATTATTATTACTTTCTCTTCTTTCTCTAGTTTCTATATTATTATTAGACTTATTAAGTTTAGTTAAATATAGATTATAAATAGCTTTACTAAGGTAAGAGTCCTCTTTAATCTTCTTATATTTTTTATATACTTCTCTTCTTTCTTCTGCTATATATCTTATTAAGAAGTATTCTTCTTTAAGGTATATATAGTATTTATTATTCTTTTAATATAATTACTTTAAGGTAAAATTACCTTTGCAATATTTACTTTAATATCTTAGCTATAAAGGTCCTTATTAATTATTCTTACGGCCTCTATATACTTATTTTATTATAAATTATTCTTTTAATATAATTAGTATAAACTTAATATATTATATTAATATACTTATAATAATAAAGATATATTAAATTTATAAGTATATTTCCTTATATATTAGGGGAGGGTTTAATATTATACTCTATAGTTCTTTAATACTATTATATATACTAAGTAATTATACTTAAGCTATTTTATTATCCTTTAGGATACTTTATAATACCTATTAAAGTACTTTAAGTTAATTAAAGAATTTATAAAGGGCTTCTTATTATTTAATACTTAGGTTTTATTCTATCTAGGTATAGATATATAGGGTTTACTATTTTTAATAGTATTTATTAAGAATTTACTTATTTTTAAATTCCTCTCTTATTTCTATAAGCATTTAATTAAAGGGTATAGGTTTATTATTAATAATTATTATATTAAAGTAATATTCCTTTGCCTTCCCTTTAAGTATAATCTAGAATACTTATATATATAAGAATTTATTAATATTTATAATTAGGTATTAATTATAAAAGTATTTAAATTTTAAATTAAAGTTTTTATATTTCTTACTATTATACTTTGAATTATTAGGATAGTTCTTTTTAAGCTAAGTAAAGTCTTTACTATTTAGCTTTTTACTTATTAGGACTTTTTAAGTATAATCTTAGGGCAAAGAAGTTTATTAATAAAAAGATATTATTACTACTAATTATAATATTTAGGATTAAGATAGATATTATAGGTAATATAGAATATTCTAAAGGTATATTAAACTTTAGTTATAAGGGGTATTTATAGGTAATACTTATATATTCTAAGTTAGGGTTACCTTAGTTTATATTAGTTAGGAAGGTAATATTAGTAAAATTATAATTAGTTATAATAGTATAGTATTTTGTGATAATATTATTTATAATTTTTATACCTTTCTAGCAATCTTATAAATAAAGTAAGGGTCTTAGTAATAAAGTTAGAATTCTTTGCTAGTCTCTTTAAGAGCTTTAGCTTCTTTTTTTATCTAATAGTAGAGTTTCTCTTAGTTAATAACCTTTTTAAGGACTTTAGAAATAGGTTTTCCTTCTTTAGTAATTTTAATATTATAATTTCTAAGGAAATTATAGAGTATTCTTACTATTCTTAGCTTCTTTTAGTATTCTACTTTTCTTTTGCTAAAGTCTAATTAGAATATATTAAAGAATTAGAGTCCTTTTAGGTCTTTTTGCCTATTAAATACTATAAAGTATATAATTTTAGTATTTACTTTCTCTTTATTATAGGTCTTATGGTTATATACTAAGTAATAGAGTTCCTATGCTTATAGGTTTACCTATAAGGTAAGCTTTATTAGGATTAGAAGCTATTTAAGAAATTCTTTTATTTTACCTTAATATACTTTATATTTATTGGGTAATTAGGGAATAATAATATCTAAGTCTATTTCTAATCTTTTGATATTAATATTATCTTCTTATAGGCTTAATATAATTATATTAGGAAAAGTATAATTAAGGGAATATAAGATTAAACTTCTTTAGTTTATTATATTTTTTTTACTTACTAAGGTAGTATATAAGTTTATTATAAGTAGGATAAAAAGGATCTTTTATATAATAGATATAGGGGATAATTTTATATTTTCTTAGGTAATTATAGTAATTATAATTAAATAGGAATATAATATTAATCTAGGTTAATATATAAGGTTTTATTGCTAATAAATTGGGTATTTAATAGTATATCTTTTTATTTAATATCTTACTAATCTATGGGATTATATTTATATACTTTCTAAGATTAATTAGTATAGGTAAATCCTAGGGGTTTGTAATATAAACTAGCTAAGGTTATAATAAGGGTCTTTTAGTAGCTACTAAGGGGTTCTTTGGTGATAGTTTTATTGATATCTAATCTTCTTTTCTAACCCCGCTTAGGCGGGGTTATGGTGTATCTACTTTGGCTAGGGGTCACGTGGAGAGCTATATAACCGCCTTGTAGGGCGTTATTCCTTTAACTGTGCCAATGAACCAATATTAACCTTTTTTTCTTTATTATTCTAATTTTTATAAGATATTTATATAGAGAATATAAATTAGTATATATAATAATTAGAATAAAAGGTAAGTTAGGTTAGTTAGTTATTTCTATAAGAGTTATTATAAGGGTATATATAATATTAGCTCTTATTACTATATTATAGATTTTAAAGGTAAGTATACTTTAGGTAATTTATTAGTATTTAATTAAGCTAAAATATATAATATTTCCTTTTATTATAAAGGTTCTATTATCTATATATTTATTTATAATAAAAATAATAAATCTAAATTATAAAAAGAGATTAGGATTATTTATAAATACTCTATTAATAAATATAAATAGCTTTATTATTATAAGATTAAGTAAGATAAATATAAGGCTATAATTAAAATTATCCTTTTATTATTTAAGCCTTTTATTTAAAGCTTTTACTTAGGCTATATTAGGCTCCTAGTATTATATAATAATTAATAAGTTATAATATACTTGAGATTAGCAAATTAAAGCTATATAGGCTCCTTATACTTATTATTTAATATACTACTACTTTATAAGCTTAGGTTCCTTAGCTTTAACTATCTTAATCTTTTTCCCTTAGCCCTTTTAGTAGATAGTAATAATATTATCTTTCTTAAGAATTATAATAGCTTTATTAAAGATAAGGGGATTCTTCTTTAATAATTTCTCCTTTAGCTTAGCTTTAAATAATACTTTTTAAAGCTCTTCTTCCTCCTTCTATAAGAACTTCTTATTAAATACTCTATTATATTATTAATTTATATTCTAATAATAGTAAAACATTTTTTTCCTTTTAATAAGATTAATAAATATAGATTAAAGATTAATATAATTATCTTAAGCTTTTCTTTATAATACTTATTATATATTACCTACTAGTATATTCTAGCTTTAAGAATATTATAAAATAGTATTATAATTCTTATAATAGTATTCTAAAAGTAATTATCTTAAATACTTTCTAAAAGCTAGGCAAGGATAATTTAGTTTAGCCTAATCTATAATTATATATAGGCCTAGGTAATATCTTTTAATTATAAGGAAATACCTTTATTTAGGAGTAAAGGAATTAGAATTAAAATTAGCTATTAGCTATATTATTAAATTATTAGTAACTAAATAAGGATAACTTTCTTTCCTTTATTAGTATAGCCTTAGATTACTAATCTTAACTTCTTATAAAGTCTATTAAATATCTTTTCTTTTATCTTATTAATAATTTATAATTTAAAGACTTTAATTTCTCTATAGTATTTTTTATTATAAGGAATAAATTTAAATATACCTTTCTTAATTAGACCTTTAATCTCCTTTTTTATTAATCTCTTAAATAATCTTTTTAGTATAAAGATTATATCTTTCTTATATATTTAGATTACTAAATCTAGATTAGATTTCTCTTTAGTAAAAAGAAATAACTTTTTATAGTTAATTTTAGGTTTAAATTACTTAGTAGTATATATTGTAAAAAATAAAGTAAGGTTTTTTTAAGATTATTTTCTTCTTTGCTTTTATATAGAAAATACTTTATTAATTATAATAAGATTCTTTCTTAGGTAGCCTCTTCCTTTCTTTTATACTATAGAAGACTATAAAAAAGTATTACTAATTTCCTTCTTAGGTATTCTTATAATTTACTTTATTAAAAATAAAATTATACCTTTATTCTTTAAGAACTAAGATTAGGGTTTATAATTAAAAAAATAAAAAGATAGCTTTTTACTTTCCTTTTTTATTTTATTTTATATCTTAAGATCTTTATAATATAGTTTAATTATTATTAAGTAAAAATTTATAGGTCTTTTTATACCTTTAATTATATAGATTTCTCTATTATTAGTAATAAATATATATAAACTAGTCTAGCCTTTTTTCTCTCTCTAAATATATACTACTAACTTTAGTAGGAGATTAATAATTACTAAAGTATTAGGATTATTATAAGTAGCTAAGGCCTTATTTACTCTCTTTTTATTATAAAGGCAATATATTTTTACTATTACCTTCTAAATAGCCTCTGCTTACTTTATTATTCCTAATAAGAAAGGTAATTTTTATATTATTTAAGAGTATACCCTAAATACTAGGAAAATTAGAATAAAACCATTAGATCTAGCTATATTATTAATTACCTTTACTATAGATTAAAGGGCCTTATTAATCCTAAGGAAAGAGTCTTTTTCTTAAATTATCTTATAAGCCCTATAAAGGGGTTTATAGTACTATTTAACCTTACTAATTAAATTATAGGCTTTAATAGGCACTATATTAATAGAAATACCTATAATTCCTATCTTTTAGTATAACTCTCTTAATATATAATTTATTCTAGTATCTATAATAATCTAATTAAGTAGTCCTTAGTAAATATTAATCTAATATAGCTTAAGACTTCTCTAAAGGGTCTTTGTAGATTTATTAGAAAGAAAATAAGCTATATTAAATATAATAGCTAAATTAATAATATAAAGAATAAGCTTACTTTTTAAGTAGAAAGTATTAGTAATAATATAATAATTAAAGTTATAATTATCTTAGATAATAAACTTAAAGTAAATAGGCTACCCTATATAAAGTTAGCATTTTTTATATACTTTAGTAAGTTTTTTAATAGCTTTTTACTTAATTAAATAGCTTATTCTATTTAAAAGCTTATAAAGTCTTTCTATAGAGGAATAACTAAAATAATAATAAATTTATTATAATTTAACCTTAGTAAAATTACTCTAGATAAGTGATTCTTCTACCTTTAAAAGTATCTAAGAATATCCCTATTTATATATTATTAGAATTTAAATATTATCTCTTTCTAGGTACTCCTTAATATTATAAAAATAAATATCTAATTAATTTATATTATAAAATAATAAAAAGAATAAGATATTTATAAATATAATATAAAAGATTATAATTCTAAAAGGTATTAATATAATAACTATATCTAGTAATTTTATTAAAATTCCTCCTCTAAATATAATTCTTACTTCTCCTATTACCTTTATATTAAGCTTAAGAAAGAGAGTAATATTTCTTTATAATATAATAAATTACTTATAATTACTAATTAAGAAGCTTATAATACCTATATTAAGAATAATACCTTATAATATTATTACTAAATATTAATTATTTAAAAAAAACTATAATACTAGCTTATAAGATTTTGTTTTTTTCTTCTTAAAGGGCTTACTCTTAGTAAAGAAATATAAGACCGCTTAATTAGTAAATCAGTTTAAAATAAGGGGTATATTAATCTCTGCCAAGCCTATAAAAAAAGCATACTATATACTACTATTATAATAAGCTTTACTTATTCCTTCTTAGTCTTTCTCCTTATTAAAGGTAAGGGATTTATTATTATTAAAGTTATTATTAGGCCCTTTATACTAGGCTAGGAATATTAAAAATGCCTTACTAATATAGCTCCTCTTAAACTTATAATATAACTCCTCTCTCTCTTTTATAATATAGTTTCTTAACTAATAGCCTAGCTTCTTATAAATATAGCACGTTTTCTAACTTAGTTATATAGAGTAGATTTAAGCTTTATTACCCTTATTTACTTAAGAATACTAATAATAGCTTTTAATTTATCCTTAGTATATTTAATTAATCTAAAACTAGTTTAAGTTATTAATTTAAAAAACTTCTTTTATTATTACCTTTAGTATAAGTATATTCCTTAGTATAGCTTAAAGCTAGTAGTATATACCTTTATAAATATTTAAGGGTTTTTAGAGGCAATAAAAAAAATCTTTAATATTATTATAAATACTAATAATTTATATTTATAATATATCTTTACTCTAGTTAAGTATAAAAACTACCTTTTAAAGATTTTCTAATTCTAGGAAAAGCTTTTCTAGGATCTCTTTTTATAATAACTTCCTATTATTTTAAAATATCTTAATAAATAAAGCTTTTTACTACCTCCTAAGATAATTCTAATATACTATCTTATTCTTATATTTCTCCTATATTATCCTTCCTATTTAATAGAAGGATAAGATCTTATAAGGATTATATATATTATTATAATAGTAAATAGCAGCCTTCCCTTTAAGTATAATAAAGAATACTTCTATAAACTATACTTAAGGAATATTAGCTTATTTATATATTATATAAAAAATATAGGCTTTACTCTTAAAAATATTATATTCTTCTCCTTTATATTTTATTTCCTTTATATAAAGTTTCTTAAGATTAATAAGCTTCCTTATATTAGGTATATTATTTAGTATTTTTTTTAGTGGTAGGGGTTTTAATTATAGGATTCTTCTTTTTCTTTTAGAGGAGCTAGGAGAGTTAGGAGAGTTAATAAAAATAAGGAAATTTAGTATATCTTTTCCTCTTTATTCTTCTTTAGGGAGAATATTTAAAATACCTCTATTAAGATAATATTCTTAAGGAACTTTTTATTTTTATATAAAATTAAAAATATTCTAACCTTCTATTTTATATTTTTAATCTCCTTAATAGTCTATTCATAAAATTCTTTAAGCTAAAAAGCTTATATAAGTTTAAGTAAAATAAATACTTTATCCTTCTTAAAGAAGATTCCTTTAAAAAGAAAATAATCCCACATTTTAGTATATTAAGTGCCTTCTACCTTTTTCTAATATACTTTATCTTTTCCTTTAAAATATACTTAGTATATCTTAAATAGCTTTTTTCCTATAAATTCTACTTTATTATATATAATAATAAAATATTAAATTACTATTTAAATATCTCTAGATATACTTATCTTACTATTAAGATTATAATATAAACCCTAAGTTTCTAAGGTAACTAGAAATTTAAGATAATCTAGAATTAAAGTAGATTCTTAGTATTTTTCCTTTTTCCCTTAATATATCTAGATAATCTCTTCTTATAATATAATTATATTTTTCAAAGAAAGGTCTTATTTATAATTAACTTAAGGTTTCTTTATATTTATATTTAGTTAAAATACAAGCAGAAGGCTCGACTAGGCAATTCTAGGAGCGGATACAATTAGTATTTAAATAACTATAGTATTAGTCTCTTTTCGCCCTAACCAATAGAACAATCAACTTTATTTAATATTATAACCTTAATACCCTTTTAATATTAAAGATAGTAAACTCTATTAGACCTAATCTAATATTTAAGATAGCTTTCCGCGCCAAGACTAATACATTCCAGCCCACTTCCAATATTATTAAAAATAGCTAAATTTAAACTATATTTTAAATGCTATATTCTTTATAATCTATTATACCCTTCCGCCTTAAAATATACTAATAGTAAATTTTATATTAGATACCCACCCAATCTTATTAAGACCTTTAAATTAAAGCTTAGAAAAAAAGGGCTCCTTAGGCTATTTAGAACCTCTATTACTAACCTCAAATTATTCCAAAAAATATAATTTATTAAATTTAAGTTCTATATACTTAAAAAAAATAACCTTAATATTAATAATAAAGGGTTTATCTAAAAAGAGCATAAGAAATTTAATATTATTATAAAAAAATTAGATAAAATAGTATTTAAGGAGATAACTAAAGCAAAGGAAGCTTTTCTTGGAGAAATTAATAGTAATAGATATAATAAGTAGCTAGAAAGGATAATAGGTACTATAACCTATATTAAAAACTATAATAAAAATAGGTCTAAGAGTAAGTATAAAGGTTACTAAAAAGTCATAGAAAATTGGTAGTCTAGGCTAGATTTTAAATATCTAGGAAATCAAAAGTGCGTTTGTTTATAATTATTAAATCTGGTTTATAATTAATATTCTTTATATTTTTAGCTCTTTTTCTATCTAAATAATAAAGTTATTCTATTTAAATAGAATAAAAAAAAAAGATCTTTTATATAATAAATATAAAGAACTTTATTAATAATTATTATACTAATCTCTTATATACTAATAATAATAATTATAATATTATTCTAATTAATATATAAGCATTTTTACTAATAGTTTCCTAATTAGTTACTTAGAACTATACCTTTTTATTTAATATCTTACTAATCTAAGGAATAGTATAAACTATTCTTAGACTAATTAGTATAGATTTATCCTAGGGATTATTATAATATTTTTATAATTATAAATCTAGTAATTACTAAGGGGGTTCTTATTATATTTATCTCTATCTCTTCTAGCTAGCTAGGGCTATAAGGCCTAAAGTTAGTATTAGGATTATATTATATAATCCGGAATAATACCTCTTCCAAGTCTAGGCAAGGCTATTTAGCAGCCTTATTGCTAATAGCTGAAATGCAAAAATATATGCTATTTAATAGGGCAAATAACATTCTAATACTTAGGTAATATAATATTAAACCTAAGGTAATTAAATATAATAATAAAATTCCTAGAAAGTTAAAGGAAAGAACTTAAGTTATAGCTTACTTTTTATTTAGAATGTAAATTATTATAAAAGTAAGTACTATTTAAATAATAGCCTAAAATAGAGGTATAAAAGTAATTAGAGGTATTATTAAAACTAAGGCAAGAGTAATATAGATTAGTATATACTTTTCTATATATTTATACGTAGAAATTTATAAGTGTGTAGTATATCTTTATAATTAAATACTTAAATATATATATTAATAGAAGACCTTTTATAGCTTATTTTATATAGAACTAGTATAATAAGAGCTATAGTTTATAGTAGAAAAATAATCTTTTTTAGGCTACCTATAAGTTTATAGTTATAAAGTATTTACTATAACTTAAGATGCCTTTATAAAAAGAAAGAGAAAGTAATAATTAAATCTAAAAGGCTAGATAGGCTATCTTATTAGATATTAATCTATAAATATTTATTATATATAGAACCCTATAATAGGTGAAATTATGATTACTAGAGATATTATTTTTAATAAGGATAATACTTTTAATAGAAATTTATAGTAATTTAAGGATAATCTTCTTTATATAATATAATAAGAGCTAATAGAATTATTAAAGAAAGTAATAGAAAATATAATATAAATAATAAACCTTAAAATATAATTATTAAATATTAAGTATAATATTAGTATATAAAAATCCTAAGAATTATAAGAAGGTTCTTATAAAGAAAATAATAATATTAATTAAGAAATATTAGTTAATATAATTATATACTATAAGAATAGAGATAATATAGGAGCTTATTTCTTAGAAGCTATATTTAATTAATTAGCTAGGACTAAAGAAAGTTCTAAGGAAATTTCTAAGAATATAGAAATTAGTATAAGTATACTAGAGAATAAGGAGTAAGACTTATTAAATATAAAATCTAAAGCCTTAGCTAGTAATTCTATTAAAGCTATTACTAGGCTATACCTAATCCCTATATCTCTTTTATTTATATTTAGTTAAAATATAAGCAGGAGGCTTAACTAGGCAATTCTAGGAGCAGATATAATTAGTATTTAAATAACTATAGTATTAGTCTCTTTTCGCCCTAATTAATAGAACAATCAACTTTATATATTTTATAACCTTAATACCCTTTTAATATTAGAAATAATAAACTCTATTAGACCTATCCTAATATTTAAGATAGCTTTCTATACTAAGACCAATATATTCTAGCCCATTTTTAATATCATTAAAAATAGCTAAATCTAAACTATATTTTAAATACTATATTCTTTACAATCTATTATACCCTTCTACCTCAAAATATACTAATAGTAAGCTCTATACTAAATACCCTCCCGACCTAGTTAAATACTTTAAATAGATCCTCCCTTAATATAGGCTATTTATACTATCTAAGACTAAAATTATTAACCTTATATTATTTTAAAAGATAAAAATTATTAATTTTAAGCTCTAGTTACTCTAAAAGAATAATATTAATATTAATAATAAAGATTTTATTTAAAAGGAGTATATAAAGATTAATAAGATAATAAATAAGTATATTTTAGGTAAATTTAAGGATATAAAGCTAGAAGAAGAGAGATTCTTAGAAGATATTAATAATAGCTAGTATAATTAGTAGCTAGAAAGGACTATAGATACTATAAGAATTATTAAGAACTATAATAATAGAAGTAGGGCTAAAAAGAAATACAGAGGTTGCTAAAAAGTCATAGAAAATTAGTGGTCTAGGCTAGATTTTAAATATCTAGGAAATTAAAAGTGTATTTATTTATAATTATTAAATCTGGTTTACAATTAATAATATCTCTTTTATTAGTAGTACTTATAGCTATAGTAGTAATAAAACTAGATTAAACTATTTAATAATAAGAGGAAAAATCTATAAAGGTTAATATTTAGAAAGTAGCTTTTGCTACTAGAAGATAAGAAGGTCTTAGAAGGTCCCTATATAAATAGTAAGTGGATAAAGCTAATTTTTATTAAAAACTAAAGAATCTAATAAATAAATATTAATAAAATATATCTCTATTTCTATAATACTATAGAGACCTAGCTAAATATAAATATAGAGAGGACTTTAGACAAGTAAAGTAGAAATATCTATAAAGCTATAAAGAGATAAAATCCTAGATAGAAATTTCTTACTAAGATAAATAGGCTAAAGGAAAATAAGTTCTTAATTATATATAGGTATATATTTATAAGTTTAATAAGTATAATAAATTTATTAAGTATAAAGCTAGGCTTATAGTCTAAGGAGACTAATAAATAAAAGGCTAAGAAAAAGAAACTTATACTATAGTACTTATTAATTAATTATTTAGGATTTTAATTGCTATTATAGCTAGATTTAACTTAGAATTAATCTAATATAATGCTATTAATACTTTTATTAATACTAAATTAGATATTAAGGTATTTATAGAAATGCCCCTAGGATACTAGATATATTGGAAGAAAACAAAGAATATTCTTTTTTTATAAAAGGCATTTTATGGTTTTTAAGAATTACCCTTATTATAGTAATAGGAACTTATAAAGATACTTTAAAAGCTTGGTTTTTTAACTATCCTATATAAACTATATTATATAATCAAAGGAGATATTCTTATCTTCTTTTATATTAATAATATAATAATTATATATAAAAAGTATGAAGAAAATAAAGTAAAATTCTTTATAATAAAATTATAGGAGATATATTTATTAATAGGTAGAAATAAACTTTAATAGTTTCTTAGTATTAAAATTATTTAAGATTATAAAAGAAAACTTATTTAGTTATATTAATTAGATTATATTAATAAAATAACTAATTTTATATAAAAGATAATAGGATAACTATCTATTCTTATATAATAAAAGGAATTATAAATATATAATAAAATTACCTTATTTATATTTATCTAATTATATTAATATAAAATTAAATCAATATTTTATATTACTATTATTATATAATCTAATATAGTATATACTATATTTTATCTAATTAAATTTAATATTAATCTTAGACTAAAGTATTATAAAGTAATTAATTAAATTCTTTTATATCTTAAGGCTATTTAATACTTAGTTTTATAGTTTAAAGGTAAAGTTGATTGTTCTGTTGGTCAGGGCGAAAAGAGACCAACACCATAGTTGTTTAAACACTAATTGTATCCGCTCCCAGAATTGCCTGGTCGAGCCTCCTGCTTGTATTTTAACCAAATATAAATAGTTTAAAGGTAATAATCTTCTTATAATTACTAGTAATACCTTATTTACTAATAATATAATTAATTAAAAAAGCTTATAAGTATATATAATAAAATTATTTAAAGGTATTATTAGATAGAAAGTAAATAAATAAAATATTATTATTATATTAATAATAAAGGCTAAGCTATTTATTTTTTTCTAAGTAATAAAAAAAATATTATTTATTTTATAATTAATAAAAAAATTAGGAATTATATTAAATAAAATAAAAATATAAATTAAATATAATAATTAATAAATTATTAATTTAATTTAAATAAATATTATAAAATTATAAATAAAACTTAAATATATTAATATATATAATTATTAATTAAAAAAAAAAATAAAAAAAAATTATATTATAATTAAATATACTTTCTTTTAAAATATAATTACTAATAAACTAATAAAATCTTTATCTAAAAATTAATTCTAAAAATTTAAATAATAATTTAATTTAATAAATATAATAAAATACCTATAAGCTTATAAGCTATAAAAGCTTAAAAAGTTAAAGCTTAAAAATACTCTAAATATACTTAAGATCTAAACTAAAGATATAGCTTTAGCTAAGATATCTTTAGCTAGGGGGGTATATTAGATTAACCCCGGATAAAAGGGTATTATTATAAGGCCCCCTCCCTTGCTTAGATAGATAGATATTACTAAAGATATTATAAAGCGGGGAAAAACACCTTATCCTAGCAAGGGGGTCAATTTCGACCTCAATCAATAGAATCATCAGCTTCCTGATCTACCTTCAATAAAAACAAAAGCCTCGTGATTGAATCACCCCGGCCGTATCTAACACAATATCCATGTGGCGATGGCACCCTGTTTATGCAGGCTTGGAATGGTGGGTGTAAATTGCGGGGAAGCCCCAACCTCGGCAAAGTTTTTCCATGAAGCAATAAAGCGTGGTGGGTGCCTGAGTACTGCTGAGATGAGGCAGTAGAAGAAGAAACAGATACGTGAAACAGGGGACATTGTCTGGAACCCGTGGATCTACCACCGTGAATCGCCTCCCGCTCCGGCATGTCGAGATTGTTTCAACACCGTTACACCATGGCACGCGTGTGGCCCCGAAATAAGTGCCGATGCAGTATTAATCGGTCCGATTGGTTAATCGATCGTATCTAAATTTCTTGGATGAGACTGTCCAGTATTTTTGGTGGTCCTTTTCCAAAGAAATCCCTTGTTCGCTTCTATCAATCCATAAGGTGTCTCGACGTCCTGAGCAGGATCAAGACGTGCGTGAGGGGGCATTGTGGTTGGGGCCGGTACTGGTCTGAGAGAATGTGATGTCGGAGGAGGACCACCGCTTGGATGGGTTCGTCGTCTCTGTTGTTTCCGAGCGGACAGATGAGTGCTTGTATTTATCAGGCTACATCTATTCTACATGAAGGGTTGCCGACCGGGAAGTTGCAAAAAGGATTAGATACTGGCACTCAAGACTCCCTCAAATTCCCTCAATCTGCGAATGGGGCCCAAAGTGGTGGAATTCGTCTCGAACTTCCCAGGTCCCGTTTTTGCCTCATTCCTATCGACCCGCGCCGTTGATAGGTTGATGGGGTTTCTTTGACCAGTGTTTCCAGCAGTCAACTCCGTGTCAACCGGCGTCGATGCAACATGAATTAGTCATTCTAGGATCAATGACGACGATCACGGTGTTGCAACCTTGTTTGGACAAGCGAGGCACCGTCTCGGCGCCTTGCAATGTGGGACCATCCACATCCAACAGCCAAAAGCTACCAACGCCCTCGTGGCCCTGTTTATGGTGAGGGGGTGGGAGAGTTCTATGGCCGTTAGCCCATAAACACTGGCACCAACCGAATGCTTGTTGGTTTGACAGTGTGTTTTTACATAAAAACCAATACCGCCTTGGGTTTTTCCCGTCGTAAATCTTCTCAAAAATGAGCCAGATCGACTTTTCCACGTTCCGCAACCTAATTGCCGGGAAGCTCCGCCACAGCCAACACACGGGCCGGGCCATTGACCCTTCTACTCGCAAGCCTTTGTGGGAAATCCCCATTGCGTCATCTGGCGATTTGGAGGAAGCTGTTGTCGCAGCTGGGACTGCTTTCCCATCGTGGTCCCAGACGCCATGGGCTGAAAGACAAAAATGCCTTATCCGGGCGAGCGAGCTCCTGCGGCAACATCAATCAGATATGGCAAAGTTGCTAATGCTCGAAGGCGGTAAACCGCCGCAATTTGCCAACCTGGAAGTAGAACATGCAATTAACCACTTTGATTTCTACGGTGAGCATCCAGAATCCGGCTCAACCATCATGCACTTTTGCAGTCCCTAACTAGAGTTGCGTAGCAACTCTACCCCAGCCCGAATCTCAGCTTGTTCAAGACGACAAAAATATCCGTCTGACGCTGCAATACGGCCCTATTGGCATTGTTGGCGCCATATGTCCTTGGAATTTCCCCTTGATATTATCTGTCGGTAAAATCGCGCCAGCTCTGCTCGCGGGCAACTGTCTCATCGCCAAGCCATCCCCATTCACACCGTACAGTCTTATAAAACTCGCCGAGATTCTCCAACCTGTATTTCCGCCGGGAGTGTTCCAGGCGATGCACGGAGACGAAAAGCTGGGGCCGCGAATCTGCACGCACCCTGGCATTCACAAAATCACCTTCACCGGGTCCACCGCGACTGGAAAAAAGATTATGGCCTCTGCGAGCTCAACTCTCAAGGATGTGACGCTTGAGCTTGGCGGAAACAGCGCGAGCATCATTTGCCCAGACGTTGATGTTGATGTCGTAGCGCCGCAAGTCGCGATGGGCTCATTTTTCAATTCTGGACAGCTTTGCGTTGCGAGCAAGCGTATTTACGTCCATAAGGATATTTACGAGCCATTTCTGAAAAAGATGGTCGAGACAGTCAAGGCTTGGAAGGTCGGCCCTTCATCTGCCGAAGGGGGCCATATGCTTGGCCCTGTGCAAAATGAGATGCAATATAACATCGTCAAGTCCTTTTTCAAAGATACTGCGAAGAACGGATACAAATTCGCGATAGGTGGAGATCAGACCTTTGACGGCTCAAATTTTGTCATTCAGCCAGCAATCGTGGACCACCCTCCCGACGAGTCGCTAGTCGTCCAAGGCGAAGCATTCGGTAAGATTATGAGCCCTGTAACAGCAGCCCTTGAAGTTCAAGGCTAAAGATGATGATAGGCCCCATTGTCCCTGTCCAAACGTGGTCAACAGAAGATGAAGTGATCTCCCGAGTAAACAATACTTCATCGGGTCTGGGAGGTGCTGTGTGGTCATCAAATATCGACAGGGCGTATGCACTTGCCGGCCGCATTGAAGCCGGCACTGTGTGGATTAACAGTTTCGAGCAGCCGCTGCCTCAAGCGTACCTGGCGGGTCACAAAGAGTCCGGCATCGGTGGCGGCGAAGGGGGAAAGCAGGGCTTGTTGGGATACTGCAAGTCGCAGATGATCCACCAGTATAAGAAGGTGGTGGGAAGTAAACTATAGGATAACGTAGCAGCATGCCTGTATGGATGTATTTGTGAAATATCTGAAAACGGCATAGCCTGAAGCAAATCTCCGAGTTTGAAACTATTTTCCCATCCCAAGCCAAGGATAATCTGTCCACGGCCACTTTGAAACTGCAAGTCGTACATTTTGGAGCTCTGCAGTTGGAATTCATGAGCTGAGATCAATACTCTCAGCTGTTTAATAATATCCTCGGAATTTTCACTTTGGATTTATCATGACTCAGGAACCAAGCCGTCCATAGTGCAATTCATATGCACGCCCAAGTCTGTTGTTACCCGATTCAAATGTGATTTATTTGTAAAATAAATCAACCGTGGGCTCAACCAGGCAGTAGAGCTCGGAACAACTTTATAGTACAACCGTTTTTTGGATACCGCCAGTGGTATTGAAAATGCAGCCCCGTGCCATACAATTAACCTTACTCTTCTACGGCAGAATAACCTTGAGGCTTCCAGATTGTTGCACCCAAGTTCATCATAAACACACTAGGTCTAGCCCCAGCCATTGCAGAGCTTGGGGACTTCACAATCCAGGTGCCGACTCTTTCTATGTCCCTGGTCTCATTCCCTCTGCTGCATCTGAACGCTGAGGCGTGTGAGGGTGTCAAAATCACTCAAATATGAATTGAGGACCTGTGGCCCGTGGAGCCAGACACTCCCATTGCTCGCGTTCCCAAACCTCTCACAGTTATAGGTGCTTTAATATACACATCCGGTACCAGTGGTATGCCCGAGGCTGTTGCTATCGAGAACTTCCTGCTGGTTCTCGTCTCCACTCCGCTCACCTTGGATGTGAACAATCCCCGTCAATATCTACCCCTCCGGATTATACCTGCTTGCCACTCTCCCATGCCTGCTGCCTCTCCGGCTGCCTCTCAGGCAGTCTGTGTCTCGCTCGTAAGTTCTCAGCTTCACGAGATTCAACCCAAATAGTCAACAGCGGTGGCACGTGGAATCTATGCCGGAGAGCAAGGTCGCTATTTGCCGTCCGCCCATGAATGACCAAGCGACCATGCTCATACGTGCATCATAGCATAAGGCAATGCTTGTCTCGCGAGGTGTGGCTAAGGTTAAAAAAGCGATTTGGAATTTTCGAAATCAGGAAGGCTTATCGATCCACTGAATGGATTGCCAAATAGGAACAACTTCACAAGAGGAATTTCTGGGGCTGCTATGGTGGGCTTTGTAGTTCCAGTCATGCTCTCGATAGAGGACAGCACATTTCTAGTTAATTATGATCCATAGACAGAATACGTCTATCAAGACCCAAAACCGGGTTTGAGGTTCCCGCCAAAGCTGAGGAGCCCGGAGAGGCCATTAGTCGTGTTGGATTGATGGATGTATATACCCAATACGACAAGAACACTGAATATGCAAAACTCAGGTTGGTACCTAATGTTTTCCAACAAGGAGACTTGTTTTAGAGAACCGTATTTATCTTGATCCGCAATTAACGCGGATGGATCCAGTTGCATGACAGGTCCAGAGATACGTTTAGTTGGAGAGGAGAAAGTGTAAGCGCCAGCGAATTTCGAGAACATATCTACAAGCTTCCTGGTGTTCAGGATTGCTCTGTATACGCAATTAAGCTCAATGGGGAAGAAATTCCATTTTACAAAAGCAATGGTTGAGTGCAATTTTAAAAGTACGACCTTAGATATGATGGCCAGGCATGTGCCGCTGCTATCACCTTGGGGAATCCAGAAGATGTTGACGAAATCACCTAAGGGCTTCTTGAACGTATTCAATCTATTGGGGTTGCATTGCACCAGCTGCCTAAACTTGCTGGCATTTGTAATGAGTACTTCTTAATTATTTCCACATCCTGGCTCCAGACACAGTATCGAATTGCGAACTAACTCCTTTCCAAATAGGGTTGAAACAACGGCAACCTTCACACATTCCAAGACGTTACTGAAGAGCCACTAATGGAATCCAAACGCAGAGTACCAAGATAACTCCTTGTACTGGTTGAATGGTAACCGATACACTAGCATGGATACCGCAGATTGGACATAGATATAATTAGGGAGGCTCACCTGAAGACTCATTTTGTTATTTGTCACACCACGGATCGACTACTTAGCAAACTATTTTTGAAGGGAGCCCGTAGGAAGATACAATGATTGCATAATGAACTCTAGCTGCTGATTTCTTTTCCCTATGACCAGCAGAAGATTCAAGTCGATATTCGGGTAATCAAGGCCAATAATATACATCCAATTGTGTAGGAGTGCTTATTGCCATTCTTTGATAATTATTCAGCATTTATCTCGTATATTGTCTTCGTACACTGTATTGGGGTCGGACTTAGTGGGCTACAGCTATTAAGCTGCAGCTATAGCTGCCCCCGGAGCCGGAGCTATCGGGCATATCTGGTTGAAATAGCAGCCTAACTGGTTACATCTAAGTCAGCTGACTAGCTGACTTAGATAAAAAGGGATCAATTGATCCAGCTAGCTAGAAATTCAAGCTTCGTTGCCCCTTCTTTTAGCCGTTGTATTCAACTGGTTTATGGGTCTCATTTCCTGTCACAGTCCACTCCGACAGCTAGCCTCTTGTTGTTCTGGGCTTGGTGAGTGTTTTTAAATTACATCCAGTTCCACCCCAATTGATTACCTAGACACAATATACCTATTCTAAGCCATAATATAAGCCCCGTAACTTATCTTGTAGGTCAAGACAACGCGATAACCCTGTAGTCGATCTGAGATCAGACCGTTACGACACCCGTTCGGCCCGACTACTGATCAATTGTCTTATATTCCCCATAAAAATAGGGGTTTCAGCCTCTATTGCTACATAATGATGTCTCCGGGAGTTAATATGTATGCATGTGATGATAAAAGGGGTGCCTACCGGCCCTTTAAGGGATTGTTGTATTTGTTTGTTGTGATAACACATCTATCTCCCGTCTGTGCAGCGGGCCCAACAAAAAAAAGAAAACCTCCCAAGAAATAAAAAAACGGAATGAAATTTGAGCCAATTGAAATTCACAAAACTGCTTTTCTTACATTGGTGAGCGGAGACTGATGCTGATAAACCTATGTCTCAGAATGAACCGCCCATGACTGATTCAAACAAACCAATAAAATGGGTGAATGATATGCTGGTGTGACTAGGCGAGTCCTGCACATCGCAATTTCGTGGGACGACTTGACTGACGGATCGGCTTATTTGTATTGGCTGACTTTATTAGGGTGGCAAACTTCATTTTAGCAGGCTATTGGATTGAGTCTATCTTATTGGAATATTATTTGATATCCTAGAGGTACAGTTCTTCAACCCACAGAGGTATCCAAATCGAGGCCTAAGCTAGCACAATAAGTTTCACATAGCAAATTAGCAGAAAGGCTACAGTACCCAGTAGTTTTTTAAATCTAATATATATCTCCAATAGCCTCATGCAGCCTAATAGAAATAACCTTGATCCCTTTTTCCGTAGAAAACCCTGATCCTAATAACCGATATAAAATGCCTTCCTTATCCCAGCCAGCTTAGATTTATTCTCTGTTTTCTCCCATAGACATAACAATCACACAAGCTTATATCTTTCACACACACATACAAACATCAAAAATAGCCTCCAACGCTCCTGCTACTGCCCCCTTCGGTGACTGATATACAGCACAACTATATGCTGTAGATCAACCAGATGTTGGCGGCGACGATGATAATCGCTGCTAATTCCTGGGTATTTTCAACAATGGAAGAGTTGGGAAGGAAGATTGGCTTTGAGAGGATGGAGGATCAGAGTTTGGAATAGGAAACTTTGTAATGAGGCGTTGAAGGTTAAAATTACCACGAGTTTTTTGTTCATACAATTGCATCACACAGTGATCTTATTAGATTATAACTGGATATTTTTGATGCAATATTAACGGGGATCCCACTTTTTAATGAATACTGTAGCGGTCAATCTATCACATCTAATCCTAACATGCCTGACGAGTATTAGTTCACATGTACTCTCCCCAAGCGTAGATGATTGTCACCCGGCATGTACCAATATGTCCAAGTCCTCGCAGTGAATAGGGAACAGACACCCAGATAAGCATGACAATAGTTGGGTAGCCGGGGAAAGAAAGCGTGAGCTGAGACTCTCTTGTTGGCACCTTTGGCTATGTCTCCGTAGACACAATCGTTTCGTGTCGTGGCCAATCTTGAACCGGCCTAACATTTCTGGCATTGGTTTTATTCACGCGTATATGAAGCCGCCCCCCCCCCCCCCCCCCCCCCCCCTCCTCCCCCCCCCCCCCCTCCCCCCCCCCCCCCACCTCCCCCCCCCCCCCCCCCCACTCCCCCCCCCCCCCCCCCCCCCGCTCCCCCCCCCCCCACCCCCCCTCCCCCCCCCCCCCCACCACATTATTCCTCTCCTACCCAGTGCCACACTCCCCTCAACACCCACACAAGAACATATTATCATTTCTTAGCGATGATGTACCAACAGCCGTCGTGCCCTCCGC
>JAHVYB010000154.1:21010-123393 GCA_020623695.1 Calonectria henricotiae
ACGTGGATGATTGTCCCCCGCAAAGTACACATATGTCACAGCCCACTGGTGGAAACGGGAAACAACCACCGGATAACAAGCTATAATTTTGGGGAAGCGGGGGAAAAAAGCGTGGGGGGTGATCGCTGTGTTTGCCCCTTTGGTTAGGTCCCCTCAGAAAAAATCTTTGTGTGGGGGGGCCAATTTTGACCCGGCCCACAATTGACGCGGTCCCATCTTTGTAAACTTTATTTAACCCCCCCCCCCCCCCCCCCGTAGTGCGATTGAGGTCGATGCTTGATATAGAGAAATCCCAGAAAGCGAAGGACCTGACAGAAGCCAGAGCAAGAGACGAGCCCAATCCACAAGTCGCTCACATAAATCTCACCAAGTCATTATCAGGACATAGATCTATTTACAGGCAAGTCCTACCAATATAATCTATGTATTATGTTACATCTGACACTGTCACTATTAGACAAGAGTATAAATGGCTATACAATTTATAGTTTACAACAACATCATGGTCTTAGCCACAGCAGCTTTCTGTTTGTTGATAGGAGCTGCAAATGCCCTCATCCATGGTGTAGATCATGTGGTCCCTCTTCCACGGGCTAACTATTCGAGACTTTTACAAGAAGGATTCAGCTACCTTACCATCGGTGGCTTTGACGAGGCTTGCTCTCAAGGGGGCCAGGTAAATCCAAACTTTGTTTCCAACTACAAGACTGCAGTGTCTGCAGGATATCAGCATATCAATACATACTGGGGCCCGTGTGTGGGTAGTAACAAGCGATGCAAATCATATGAGAGTCAACTGGAGGAACTCACCGCCACTATTGACTCTGAAAGCGTAAAAATAGGGCGTATATGGCTAGGCATAGTGAGCAACCCTTCTTGCGACGCCTGGGACTATGGCGCTGCTGGAAATCTCGCGCAGGCGCGCAGGCTGGTGGCGGCATTGAGAATTTCCGGACAAAGCTTTGGTATCTATACCTCGGCTAGCGACTGGGCGAAAATCTTTGCCTCTCAAAATGAAGTTGTGGCTAATGACGCCCCCCTTTGGTTTGTAAAATACGATGGCATTGAAAGTCTGACATTGAGCCCACCATTTGGGGGATGGAAAAATGCCACAGGCAAACAGTATTCAACATTTGCTGGTGGAAGTTTTGGTCTCAATGTGTTTCAAGCTTATTAGACTCACCCGAAAGCCGGTCATCGTTAAAGACTAGTCCTTTATTTGACCAAACCAAGCGGATAGTGTTAAAATACCACTGGCTTTCCTGGAATTCATGATGTGTCAAGATCACTACCTGGCCCTAAAACAAGCTATGCACAGTCTGCCAACTCTGCTAAAATAACTAAGCGAATGAATGGCAAAGTTTCATACAAAATATCACACAAAAAGGTGACGCCACACTGTGTGCGGAGTTATGCTCTACTATGTACGACACATAGGCTATACTAAAAACTCGCCCTTGAGTATGTATACATGTGATTGCAGGCGCGGCGGACAATGAGCCTGACTGACCCTCTGAGGGTGACGTAGTTTAGTAAAGTCTTGGGCTCAGAATCAGCCCATTATTGCACATTCGTCCTCGCATAAATCGTCTCTGTTTGACACAACTCGCCTCTGACTGCACTTCGCCGCTAATGTGCATGCTCGGTAGCCTGTCAGGCAGTGGACAAGGATCCCTACTCCCTGCCGTGTGTGGTGACTGGGTCTACTGTCACCGTCTACACAATGCCGAGGGCCTCAAACGGAAGAGTCGGGATTGTGCGGGTCCCCAGGACACACCATCAACCTTTTGTTCTTGGGGGACAAATAACTACGCGTATCCTGCCAGGCACATTGCATCCTCATCAGAGCAGATGGCAATGGTCACTCGGATAACGGCACCCGAAGCTGACTGGAATGTCTCCTTGTAAAATGCCAAGTTCGCTTCTCATAGACAGACTCATCTCGACCGTTTGAACATGGCAGTGTCTTTGGCATGGTTGTGGGGCCCTCTTGAGACTGGTGTTGAGCCCCACAAACGTACTCACAAGAGTCACAACAACTGGTGAAAAGACGTGCATTGTCGTACAGTGGGTCACTGCCCCGATCATTGGGGTAACGTGAGACCCCTTCACGGAGAGCCGGGTGGTCATTCTGTGAAAAGAAGGGAACCCTGCGCCGTCATCTGGACCGGATGCAATCCGCCACCTTCATCTTGCTCGACTGCGTGTCCGTCCATTTTCAAGATGGCATACTCAATGGCAGTGTTCTCGTCAGGCATTTTAATGTCAAGAGCGATACAGCGCGTTGCCAAGGCTAATTCTGCGAATAACCCCAACCTGCTACGCCAATCTGCAAAGCCAGGCCAGGATAATATGACGACGTCGAGATGGACCCGTGGTTTTTATCATTTCGCACTACAGGATAAACCCTCCATCCCACAACCAAACGAGTAAAGATGCTACTTGAGGCCTTGGGTGTCTGTCTTCGGCCGGCACAGAAGATCATGTCCGTCGTCAAAATGCAGAGGGACGGGAGATGTGCCGGACCAGCGGCAGGCGTACAAAAGAAGACGAGAAAAGTCCCGACCAAGCCCGCCCAGATGGAGTAATATGGGGCGGAACAGCGAGTGTCACCCAAACACACGTCATCCTAACCCCAACGGGGCAAGGCCGAATTGGCCAGGGACGGACCTGCGGAGAGTGGTAATGAATGATGCTAAACGTCCCCCGCACTTTACCCCAGGGTCATCTGTAATAGCGCCCTTCAGTGGCCGCGTTTGTCTTGTGCTCCAGTCGACGTAGCAGTGAGCTCTTTCTCTACTCTCTCAACTCCAAAACTGGCATCAGTATCAAATGCAATCATATTTTACTCAACGTCTGGCATCGTATCCCTGTCTTCTAAGTCGGCCCCGTTTCGTATTCTATGAGCTTCTAATCTGGTCCATTCTCAATCCATCCAGCAGTCACCAAATCTCATACCTATGAGTTATGCCCATTCGAAAGTGTTCATACTGCGACAGCAGGTTTTCCAAAGTTGAACACCTTAAACGCCACGAGCGCTCTCGTCTGTAACCCCACCCACCATGGCTTTATTATGAATATTAATCAAGCCAGCAGATACCGGGGAGAAGCCCTACGAGTGTAGAAAGTGCCACAAGAGGTTTTCCAGAGGGTAAGTACAGCTTGATTTTGAGGACTGTTTATGGTGAGACTACAAGATGTTAAAAGCCACCAGGGACGTCTTGAACCGTCATCTAAAAGGCCACTACGAGCATAATGGATCCATAAACACGGCAGCGATTGCTACTCCACCACCCCCACAAGACTCTCAAAACGAGAACTCATCTCCAAAACCCAGCGGCCTTGAGCAACAATCTCCGTCGCATCCATCTCGCCCACCCTCACTATCGCAAAGCATAGATGTTGTACCATTGGGTGGAAGCCAAGGCAGCAGACCGGCCAGGGAGGTGTCGTTAGATATTAAAACAATTCTACAGCAGGCCAGCATAACGCTTTCCCCAGACCCGTCACACACCGACCGCCCGAACTCGACGCCGACCAGCCACGATAATCAGGTACCTTCCGCTCCGAGTCAGGCAAGTTCGAGCCCAAATGGCGAACAAGAGGCAGAGGAGCTACGTAGCGTGCTCCAGCCTAGTTATCAAATGACTGTGCTCCCAGAAGATGCGGTTTTAGGCGATGAAGACGAATTCCAAGCATTTGATGCATCTGTTTCCAATCGAGATTTTGACCAGTTCTTGTCTGTCTATAGTGGCCGTGATGATGATCCCACTGAGTCTATTGAGCCAAACTGGATGTCTGGGCTTGACGCTGATATTGTAATGTCGGAGGGAAACAATGGCGATTGGTCAAATTCACTGCTTGTCTCTCCGCATGCCATGTCCATCATGCCCGTTCTAGACAAGCCTAAACGAGCTTCAAGCTTCAGCATCGATATACCCGACCAGAAATTTGCAAAAATGGCGAGGTTGTGGCCTAAGAAGACTGTACGCCCGTGGAAGTTGATGCACACCTTGTGGGCAGATGCCGATGCTCATGGAGGGAGTAATGTCTTTTCGGACGCCGCAGCAGAACGATGGTTGAATTCACACAAGTCCGGGTCTCAGCCGGTTCAGTACGGAATTGACGACGAAAGGCGCTTGGAAATGATGAAGGAATACGCAGTTGGGGGCTTGACAGGGGTACTAACCATCTTCATACCTGCACATGGAACACCAGTCCCGTATCGTGACTAACTTGTTTAACCAGGAACCAATTTCTAAAGATTTACGTTTCCCCAGCGCTGATACACTGGGATTGTGCGTTGATGTATATTTCACCCGTTTCCACCGCCTAAAGACTATCATTCATGAACCAACCTTTTCACCAAAGCTTGCCCCAAATATATTATTATTTCCGATATGTCTTCTTGGATTGCTATTAGTCGACCCAGAGCGCAGCCGTGGATTTATTGAGATACACCTTTCTGTAAGTTCTCCGAATGGCACTTGGCTTCGGTTTTGACATTCTACGACTTTGAGGTTCTGACATATGATCACGTCTAGCATGCGATACAGAAATGCACAGCGGCGCTCTCTAAGCCGTGGTCTAAACATGAGCCCATGTCACTCCTCACTCTCTTTGCGTCGGCGGTTCTCCTACTGATGTGTTCAGTCATCATGGATGTATGCGTTCGCCATTAATTTAATACTACTCATGCTACACATTCCAGATAGCTAACAGGCGGTAGGACCGGATTACCTATGAAGACACCTACACCTTATATTCGAAAGCACTCTCTGTATGCAATTTTGAAATTTAAACCCCAAACCTTTGACTGACAGAATGTTCCCGTAAAGGTTGCACAGCAAAATTCCCTTTTCGAGTGTGACAAGGGCCCGCCCCTTGACCTAAATGATTATCATGAACGTGGCAACGATGACTCTTGGAAATCATGGGCCCGGGTGGAATCCGCTAAAAGGTATGCATCATATTGTTGTTGTTTGGTATTTGAAAATAACCCTCACATTGTCCTCAACTTCCTTGTTGCGTTCCATCCTCGATATTGAACGAAATGAAGAAGGCTAATATTATTTCGAACTAGAGTAATCGCCTCCTTGATCATGATAGACTCATATTTCGCCTTCACAATGGGAGCTAGCCCCATCACGCGAGTCGACACTTTGCAGTTCTATGTACCTTGTTCATCAGCTCTATTCGCTGCCTATGGCGCCAAGGAATGGGTTCAGCTGACAGGGAGAGAATCTATGGCATCCCAGATCATCGACTTTCGCCCGGGGCAGATGATTCTTCCAGTAGGCCTTCCGTCGAGTTCCATAGCCATGCATGCCCTCCTCTCGGCACTCTGGCTGCGGTTTGCCGATCTACGCCATCGCCTTATCCTGAATCAACGGGGCGCAAAAGACGCAGTATTATTTCCTGGAAAGGCATTTCAAGAGGATACAACAGGCGCAGTTCTCGTACCTTTGCTCCAGCAAATATACATATCGTACCAGCATGATCTGGTGCGGGAGAACCCCAACGTCATGGTATTCTGGCACAACATGCACATTACGCTGACAGCTAATGTAGAAATATTTGAGAGAGCTGCTGGAAGAGAAGGCATTGAAGCAGCCAAGTTAGCACTGGAGAGCATTCAGACTTGGGCTCAGATTTCGTGTGCCAGGCGAGCATGTCTTCACGCTGCGCAAGTGTATGCGAATATGTCGAGGAGGAAAGTTACCGACGGAACCATGTTCGTGTCAGAGAGTGCCGTGTTTAATTCCGCCTTGGTCTTAGGACTGTATCTCTACGTCGAGCCGTCTTCTCTCTATCAAAGCACCCGGGTGCTGCCATCTTCTTCATCCTTTGAGCTCCTGGACGACGTTGATTGGTCTGAAATTGGTGATGCAGGCTTGCCTGGGCAGAGAAGGTCACCCAATGGTTCGACGAGTGCGGCGATGCGCTTCATCAACGAGGGGGGTCCAGTTTCATTCGCCGGAAAGTCGCAACAGGGAGGCTACGGCTCCGCTCGAAGGGTCATGCTGGAGTACGTTAACCTCTTGGAGGAGGTGGGTAAATGGAATTCGACTGAACTGTGCCGCATACTACGGATAATGAGTGATGTTTCGGAGGACCTTGAGAAGCGGTGAGGCAGGTTTTATACTCCTGAATGGATGCAACGCTCATGCTGCACACGAGATGGACAGAAGCAACTGGAGAGGTAGTGTTCAGCCTCTTTTCTACTACAGACTTTGGCAGTCTTTGGTGTTTATTGTATGATAGTTATTGTATACTTCAGTGTTGCAACCCATTACCAAGATCACCGTTGTAGTTGTAATGAGACGGTGGAGTTGGGCCTTGTTTAATGAGAGCGGCTCTGGATATGTATTTTGTATCATCATATGATGTAGGATATTGAATCAAACGGCTCATCGACTAGTACACAATTTATCCTCTTCTAAAAGGGCAACTTCTCTAGCGAAAAGGAAAATGAATAGCGGCATCAAGGCCAAACAGTATGCGTATGAACAATGAAAGCACCGGCTCGACCTTTGACAGTTACCATAATACCCGGAATACCTCAGTGGGTTCTCGAACCTTGTTTCCGCCGCCGTTTGAGTTAACGGAAGCCGTTGCGGTCACCAAACCGTCAACCCTTTCAAGATGAGTGCATCTCCGAAGGCCATATCGGTCTACATCCAGCTCAAATACGGATCACAAGGCTGTTACCTGTATCAACTGACGGTCAATCTTGTGGCGCACAGCGTAGGAGACCAATAGAGGTCAAATCTCAAGGCAAGTGGGTAGACTAAAATCGACAGAACCAAAGTCTACGTAAAGGAGAAGCCTTCAGTAGTTGATAGCGTCTCATTTTGCGCTCACCAGCGATCAGAAGTGAATAGAGAAACACACGCAGTTAAATGAAGTAAATTAAATGGTGTGGTTGATGGATGGCCTATTATAACGAAAATATCTCCAATTGTCCCTTCGTTTTAGTGGCGAGATCATATCCCTATTCTCCTCCCAAACAACGCTACCCTCCCCAAACTGGTTGCTGAGATGACCTAAACAGAAATATAAATTTTGTTCTGCTTGAAGTAACGCGTCCTTGAATGTTTTGAATAGCTATTTTACCTAGGGCTTCCGAGGTGCCTTTTCGACCTTTCCTCCAACAGTGGCAGATATTCCATCATATGCTTCAAATCTAGCTTGGTATCCAGCTCCCATCCAGGCTCTAGATGACCTGGAATGAGTTTCTCTGAGTTCAGGCTTTCAATCAGTGTAAGGGTTGTCCTCAACATTATATTGGCTTGTTGAGAGAGCCGGACAGATTAATATTTATCCGACTCGTATAGCCGTCATGGGAGACAGTGCTGGTGGCAGCGCTGCGGTGAACTCAAGTTTCAAATTAAATTTCAAGTCAAAAGCAAGCAAAGCTGATATTTTATTGGCCCAGCCTTATTTCCACCAATTAAATAGTATGGTTTTTGCTTTTGAATTGAAATTCGAATTGACCGCAGTGCCGGCTTGTGGTGGTATTGCTGCGGGAGTCGCTTTGATGGCCAGGGACAGGGATCTATCCCCCCCGCCTCTTCCTAAGCATATTATCAGTTACCCTATGCTTGAACTACACTTACATCCAGGAGTTCGTCATGAATACGACGCTGGATCTGGAGACATTCCTGCAGCCGTGCAGGCAAAACGCAATCGTGTGCGAGTGATGAAGAGTTTGTATCATCTCCGGGGCACCATATTTGTGGACTCGAACAACATGTCCCGCCCAAAGCTGGACGTGATTTTATCCTCTTAGCCCTGCTTTCTAAAACAATAGCGCTGCTCACTGATTTTTGTGAGGAGCGAGTCAATATGAGCCATTACCCTCGTCTGTGGGCCACCATCTTATCAATCAAAGGATGTCAAAACCCCAGCCCCAACACCTGCGCAAAGAGCCGTGTTCGGGCCTCCCCTCGACATGATGCTATGTCATTTCTGACACAGGCGATCTCTCTCCCTCCTTGTAAAGTCGCGGTCTTGAAATTGTGAAAGCAATCCGGCTACTTCATCATGTCCGCGTTCCTTCGCTAACTGTAGCGCTTTCTGCATCGTGACTTTTTGTTTCAACATTCGCCCCATTGTCGACAAGATCTTGCTTAATTTTTGGTGGCCGAAGGCGACAGCTACACGTAGCGCAGTAAATCTTGATTTTATGTTATGACCGAGATGGAATCCCTTCTCTATATGTAATATTCCCTCAACTTGGGAAGGTGGCATGTCTGCTGCTTAATATGGGAGCACATATGGACTCGGCAATCCATTTACAAGCCTGGTTGCAAAATTCGAAGCCGTGAAAAGAAACTAGACAGTCGCCTGTATTTTTCGCGGTTGTATTCAGATGGATGAATGCTAATGAATAAGCGCTGGCAACAACACCACTCTCAAGAAGCAATTTTGCTACCGCTTCTCGCCTTTGTCGAGACGCAACTTTACTATGTTTTCATGCCCCCATAGAATTGCGAGGTGCTGCATGATACAGGTGGGATCTAGTTGTAAGAAGTGAATCCTCCCAGTTGTATGTGTAGTTACAGAAGGGTCATTTCGATACTTAGCCCGGAGTCGGACGATATATGACATATTCCACTCTTTATGCCATTATCAATGAGTAGCTTTACAACGCTACGACGACCACAGATGGCGGCCAAACGAACAGCATTCAGAGTTTTGCCAGATCCATCGTTAACTCGACATACCTGAATAGGGCTTGCATCATTACTGATTAATAGCTGCACTAATTTATCGCTGCTAGTTGCAGGACTGTAGCTTCAGTGTGCACAGAACTGCCAAGTTTTATATGCATCAAGATATCAATGTCGGCTCCACCATCAAGTAAGATTTGTGCTATTGCATCGTCACCCCAGATGGCAGCCGGATGTAACAGTGAGAGCTCTACTGAGGCCTTGTTGATTCTGGTAAAAGGTGGAGCACTAACACTAACTAACATAATGGCCTAATAGTGACTGTACTATACTTTCGTGCCCACGGATAAGTGCTATATGCAACGTGCTGAGCTCAGTGTTGATAGTGTATGTCTCTTCCTTTTCAACTTGACGGCCTTGAAAGCTTTCCCCAGAAGCGGAACTTCGGCGATTTCATCACCGACCAAGCTAACTTGAATGGTAGCACTGCGTCCACCATTGCATTGCAATGCTCTTTTTATTGATGTCAGCACCATGTCTCAACAAGAGTCTTGCTACTTGCTCATGGCCGCACTGAATCGAACAGTGCGTCGTGAGCTCATATTGTATTGCAAAGATGAACCGTACTGGTGCTGGAGGCTTATTTTCTTTCTGCTTCCCCTTCCTTTCTTTTTTCTCCCGCCCAGGGCCACGACAGAATCATGCCCTGCATATTTGAGGGCATCTGGGGCGCGTTGAAGACGTCACTTTGCACGTTGAGTTCGATCCCGGGCGGTAGCCAAGATAGCTTGTTTTGCCAAAACCCCAGCGTCTATCTAACTGGTGTAAGTATGTCTTCCCATGCTGCTACCTGGTATCGTAGGGCTTCCTCAATATCGTTTGGTATTGTGGAAATTTCGCGAAGAAGTGCTGATGTCTCCCCTCCCGATTCCATAATCCTTGGTTTCATGACTTCTGTTGATCGGATAGGTACGCAAGTAGTTCTCTGCATGTGGATTCGGAACATTCATCGAGGGCGTCAAAGATTAAAAACACACAAGGTAAGATTCACCCAAGGTTGGTTAGTGCTTATGCAAGTTCTTCTAAATGAATGGGAGTGTCGTTAGTTTGGTGTTTGTCGAGCAAGTCTATGACTATTTGTGGCAGGACATCACACTGCTCCGCTAGTTACCATAGTATTGTAGAAATAAGGGAACTTTCTCTCCGTCATACTCGCCCAATATGCAGGCGACCCCCGTCATCTCTTGCACCTTGGACCTTTAGGCAGCTTTTATACTGTCAATAATTACTGACGAGAACACTGTCTTGCCCCCGCCGGCAATACCATGACACCATAGTGTTAGACTGTCACCATTGGGCCAATTCAGGTATTTTTCGTAGCTAAGTAGACCTTACGCAGTACTTGGTTGTAATTTTTTGCATTACTCAATGTGTCTTTTGAAGTGTGCATCTATGCCGAACCAATGCATTATTTAGTTGCGATCTTGCTGCCGTTTACCTTCAAGATGTCAATGATATTTTTTGGTTGATTGGAGTTGGGGAAATGTGCGTTCTTTGGAAGAGTACATGTGCCTTTTCCTCAATATTTTTGAGGCCTTGTGAAACTATTAAGGTCAATGCAATAGTCGTTCCATTTTCATGCCGATAATCACTCACCTCTCTGCAATACATTTGCCGCGTCCTCGGCTCCTTTAACATATTCCCCCAAAATAACCCCCAACAGCTCCTTGGTATATCCTGCAGTTGCTTCAGCGTATCGTTGGCAGATGTTATGTTTATGAGTATCCGACTTGTAGCAAATCGCCCGGACAGCAAGGTAGGAAAAATACACCCATAACCACAGCCGCGTGCATAGGGCCGACCGGAGTCACCTGCACAACAACCTTTGTTGAATGGGCAAATCGAACGGCTAAAGCCGATTCCATCCGCTTAATTGTCTCACAATTGCACTCTATGGCACGAGGGATTGCCTTATCCATTGTTTCAATTGATGCTTTGCATTGATATTTACTATTGAAAAATACTAGATAAAAATACTACTCGATAACCCCAGCCGCCTCCATTTCAAAACATAATACACCGCACTGCTTTCTATTCTTCTCTAGGTACAAGCCATGTCTCAATACATGATTAGCAGAAGCTATATTACCATAGTGAATTTCAGGGCCCAGAGTCTTGCGCGGCTTGCGTTTAACAAGTTGAGCGGAGTCGCAACGACGACCGGAAAATTGAATATCATCAGAATCATCATCGCTGTCACTATTACCCTTTTTATCATTGGTTACTATTTTTATTTCCTTCCAGCTAGGATTCATTATGCTCATAGCCGGCTGGATATAACTAGTCGTGTTTGAAGTAAGGACAACTGTACTAATCTTCAAACTCGGGGTTTGCATCTTCCGATTCCATGACTCTTCTAATCATGGTTGCTAAATTAGGGGCAAATGAAACTCCGCCTAGTTTCGTGTAATCTTTCCCCTTAGTTTTCCCACGGTATTGGTGTGGGAATTGGGTGGTATTTTTAGTAAACCCCGGTGTTGGAAATTACCGCTAGCAACACGAAACCAAAAGCTCCAAGCTATAGGATGGTTTCGTAAAAAACGATTATCGAATGAAGAGACAGGGTTGAGGTGCAGTAATTTATTTGAGCTATCACAGCTAGTTCAAGGCCATGTTTTATTCGTTTATTAATTTAATAATGACTTCCAAACACTATGGACGAATATAGTAATGTGTGGATCAGTTGACTTGAGTATAGACGAAAATTTCCATTAATGCACATTAATAGATGGAAAGGAAAGAATTGAAGTTTAAAGATATATTACAGTCCACAGAAACTCTTATCAACGCGAGTGACACTGGTGTCAATCCGACCGAGCTGGACAGCCTGGTTGTTGGTGAGCGCATTCATGGCCTTCAGACCGACGTTGAGGCCAGTGGCGGTGTGGTCAATAGCCAGAACGTAAATTGTT
Source organism: Calonectria henricotiae (assembly GCA_020623695.1). Classification (NCBI taxonomy): domain Eukaryota; kingdom Fungi; phylum Ascomycota; class Sordariomycetes; order Hypocreales; family Nectriaceae; genus Calonectria; species Calonectria henricotiae. The sequence continues at coordinate 32,658 of JAHVYB010000154.1, forward strand.
TTTGAGTTGTATGTGGCCTTGTAGCAAAGACCGCAGTTGGGCGAGTTCCATGAAGGAATAGCTTCCGCACCTCCGATGTAGGGGAATCGGGGAATGTCGCTCTGCTTCTGCCAGCCGTACCTGGTTATCAGGCCATTTGGTCCGTCAGAGCAAGCGACAGCGGTGAGTGGGCGGTTTGGGTCGTCATATCCAGTATCGTAAGAGACTATTTTTTGAAGGTCAATGGCATGGATGGGGGCGACAGTTGAACGGAAAGCGGTACTAACCGGAGATAGCTGATGCAGCGCTGGCCAGCGCAAAGATGGAGAGGATACTAGGCAACTGCATATCTGCGGTATCTGGTTTTAAAAGACCTTGTTGAGGATAAACTGATGTGAGTACTGGAGAGTGCCTAATGGGATGCCTTGGTCGGATGATAATGGAAATATTCAGTTTCGTTGTGACGTGGCGACCTTCTTATATTATGTGGAAATCATCCTGGGAGCAGTTAAATGGTCTTGGTTTCCTCCAAGGTTCATATCAAGCATGCAATAATTGCGTTTTCCTGCCATCACGAGCCCCCAAGCGATGTGACATGCCAGAAAGGCAGCTAGCATCCTCCCGGGCAACATCAGATGCCTCTCTCCGACCACATCCTGGTTTGTGAAAAGCTGCCCAGCATCAAAGACTCTGGCCACAGCCCAACGCCCATCCTCAGAGTATTGTTACGCTTTTGGGTACTTTTGGGGGCTCGCCTGACCAGGCCAAAGACAGTTTTGTCAATTCACTGCGGGGTAGTTTGCTCGTATTCCCGTCACCCCCCCGGCATCACTCGGATGTAAACTGCTTTGGTGCTTTTTAGACCAGCCAAGAGGCCATTCCTGAGGTCAGCAATGACGTAGGTGCTGAGTCGTGAGAGGCACAACCGTCTCTCGAACCTCGTATCCTTCCCGGTCGAACACCTAAATGGCGCAGAGGACCCCGTGATCATCAATATTGAAGCGACATTTCCATAGCTCAACATGGATATTGTGCCTAATGTGGTCAATTAGTCTTTGCGCGGGCTATTCGGTGGTCTTGACGTAGTCTTGTATCGCATAGGAATATTTAAATGGTGGTCTGAGGTGGTTGCGCTCAAAAGTGCATCTCGTATAACTCACGAGGTTTGCATGCCGATGGAATGATACAGAAGAATGTTGATCATGGCTAGATCGAGTATACGGACCGCAGGCCAATATCCGATTCGGTACTCTTCATAATCTTACGTCAATGAAATAATACAGAGGGCTGGGTTGTTTCTTCCGGCTACCAAAATACGATCAGACCACTACATCGCTAAGAGCAGGCACTGTCTAAGAAAATGAATGTTTCCTTTTCCCATCTTCCAACCGTTCCTGTCACAGTGGTACTATTAATGATCGCGCATACCTTTGTTCAGTGATTGCATTCTGATGCAAGGGGCATTTGCACTGTCCGTTGTGTTCCAATCAGTAAATTTCTATTGGTATTTCTGTCGCAAATTGCGCATTAAAAATAAAACGACTCCACAACAGTGCGCTTTACTAACTCTCAAACCTCACGGAGGCCAAATTAGAACATCTGATTCGACTCCACAGAATCCTTGTTTCGTAATTTAGTCGGGGCCTCGAAACCTGACACTGGTAGACGAAACTGCAACCGCTTTCCTGACGACTGCCCTGATGCATCGGCGTAAGGAAATGGCAAATATCTTGGCAACAGGCCCAGCTGATCCAATGGGGTAGCTTGGTCCCATGTGATGTGTTCGTGGTATAGACGATCCCTGCTAATATTCACCACCGCCATAAACGGAATTTCCAGCTTACGTCCAGTCGGCGGAATGCCAGGGAGATTGTTCCACCTGTTAGAACGTTCCATCCTTTAATCAATCGCGATAATACACTTACAGCCAGTCCAAAGTAGTGTTGTGAGTGCATTTGAATTAAAACTCATCAACGACTCTGTCGATGCCAACTGAGCAGCTAATCACCTCGGCCTCGTTATCAGGCGGGTTTTTGAATATGAATTAGTCTCCATAAAATGCGTTCAGTCGTTCCCGACCAATCCTACCGGTAAGCTTGGTATGTCAACCACAGATGTCCAGAGACTGATTAATGTTAGGTTGGGCTCACTGTTGAAATATTGTTCACATATGGCTCTTGTGCAATGGTTGCCATAGTACACTCTACAGAGCGATTCTCAAATTCGTAGTAACCATGCTCACCCCAGCTGTCGAAGATACGCAATGCATCTTTCGAGGAAGAAATCACCATTCCCAAGCTCAGCTAATGCTTCTGTGGCTTGTAGCAATACTGTTTTCCCATGCTCCATTTGCTTAATATTCTTATTACATGTGCCCAACTCGTCTGTTGGTATGAGGAGACTTCCAAAAATAACAAGACAAGCGTTATGGGCGGTTCTTTCGTTAACTATTAAACGGTTTTGTACGATTCTTGACAAATGTATGACCCACCGTAGTATGTAGTAAACCACCACGCACCAAGGATGCCACCTCCCAGTTCCTTATTTGTTATCACGTAATGAATGATGAATTCTATTTCTTCCACAGATCTCGCGCATTTTCGTGCAAGTTGTTCATGCACCCGCTAAAAATACATTTGTTGCAGAGGTGGCATCAACTTTCAGTATTTTCGTTAATAATGGGCGCTGAAGAAGCAACTGAGTGTTAAGTATCGCAAAGTTAGAATATATCAAAAGCACTCTATTTGTGTACTATTTCGGTCTACAACTTTTATATTTGATGATGAGACTATGTTACGGCTTAGGGGAAGGGAGTTATTCCATTCGATGATGGCCTTGCGTGTGTAAGTTGTGGCATTCAAAGTCGACCTATGTTTCACTAACCGAAATGGCCATAATCATTATCATCAACGAGCGGGATTGTCATGCTATCCGTTTCTATTGCAGTCGACTCATGTTCTGCTTCATGGTTCTGAACGGTGACAATTAATTGTTCTAGGCGGAGCTGACTCCACGGAAACGGTGTCACTTCGAACAGATGGTGGACGTGTACAATTACTTTCTACATAGGTAGTATCCAACCGGATTTGATGTCGTCGGACCATTTTCTCCAGTTCCTTAATCCTTGACTCCAGCCCTCTGATTACACTGGATTGGATAATTAGCTATATTTTGTACGGTGGGTTTTGGGGTGTTTGGGGGTTTTTTATTTGCGTGTCTCAACATACTCCTTGCTGAAAGTTATATTTGAGGGTGAACTGGGCATTTCTTGGGTGTATTCAAACCCCATTTGCTGACATGAAGCGCATTTTGGACGTCGATCGTCGCACTGCGAATAAATGTGTCAGAGTCCACCCGCAAATTGAATCCAGGTTGGAGGAACACCCGACTATTGATTTTCGAACTCAACATGGACTGCAAGCGAGGGCAGTTCGGCGCCGTTTGGGCCAGGATGATGTCCAACCGTCACGACCAGGCCGATTATTCTCATCTGTGTCTGCGGTGGATGGCTCCGCACTAGCACTGAAGTGAGACATTGGCAACGTAGGTCCAGGGTTGTGCAGTAAGAGCCATGCTTTAGCAATGATGCAAATTAATGAACCAGTATACGTTATTCACGGGTCGACTGAGTACTGTGTCGTATTTGAATCATGAGTAGCTACTATAAGCGGCGGTTTCGCTTATTCGGTTTGCTTCAGACTTGGTCTGCCGAAACATTCTTGCCCTTCTCCACCTTCCATGCTGAATCCGTATTCCGATCCACACCAAATAATCGATAGCACGTTGTAGCAGTTGACCGATGCTTTTAGGGGATGGCTTTTAACTAAAGCTCCAGGTTCAATTTCCAATCCTCCAGTCCATTTAATTATTTTGTCTTGTTATTTTATGACTCTATATATAGTACCTCTAAATTAAAAGCAGGCCTAGCTGCTGGTGCAGACTTCTATGGGATTTTGTACAAAGTATAAACCAATATCAAATATACAGTCTTTATTATTTGATATCCTAGAGGTCCAGTTCGTCAACCCACAGAGGTATCCAAATCGTGGCCCCAGACAGCTCAGGGGGAAGGAAGATCGGAGTTTGGGGTAGGAAAACTTTGTATTGAGGTGTTAAAGGTTAAATATAGACGGGTTTTTTGTTCACACAATTGCATCACACAGTGATAGGATGGTATAAATGGCAGGAACACTAAGAGCAGTGGGCATATTTTAAAAGCCTGGGAAACGATACATCAATGTGAGACGAGTAGCATCCTATAAGCATGATAATCAGATCGTTTAGCTCGTTTAGATCGTATAAAAGTCAGATCGTTTAGCTAGTACAGAAATCGGATCGTTTAGCTCGTACAGAAATCGGGTCGTTTAGCTCGTAGAGATATCATTTCTTGTTTTAAATGACCTCTTTAAGCATCACAAAGTTATAACTAGTCACGGCTGATTAATGTTGTTGAGCTCATACACATATTTCAGAAAGCATTTGAATTCGGCTCTTAGCCAATAGTTTTATTTCCAGCCGTGATACTTTGGCATTGTATTCAGCACATGTTGTGATAAAGCTGTCGGCCTGCCCTTGTCTTAAGCTAGCCCGCGTCTTAGTTGTCTCGGATGTCTCGGATGTCTCGGATGCAAGCGGTGTCAGATTCATACGACGTGTTATACCAAGCTGCTTTAGAAGTCTATTTCTAACAAGGAGGCGGTCGCCGCGGTGACCTATCATAAAACTCATTGGTGGTTGTAGCAGTTGAAGAGGCTGCTATTTCTTGATTGTCACATTTTCAAAGCTCCCACTGGTATGAATCCGATAGTGACAGTGATAGTGTTATGTCTGTGAAATGGCCGTGCCGACAAGTCAAACTTATGGCCATCTAAATCTGTCCCAGATATATTAACGAAAATGTAATTTTTTTCAGTATTCGCCTGACCAGGAAAGAAGTTGTTATCCGTTGAGGATTGTCCTATGTTTCATGTTCTCTTTCCCCTGGATTGGCTTCTGATTGTTGATAGTGACGTATCTCGTTTGCTCATCGTCACATGTATGGGCCGTGACACAGTCTAAGGAGTGGGTTTGGTACATGATACTATCAGTCACGTCACATCAAAATCATACAGTGATGTGGCGGGCTACCAAAATCCAATAGCAGTAAGCCAATTGTAATGTCATGAAGGTTTGCAGTGCAATACCCATCTGTATATTATACTCGACCATTCCGATTCAACATTGCCTGTTGTGGAATTTCCAGAGCACTATTCTATCTCCTAGCTCATACTAACTCGTCATTCGCGCAAATCAACTATTCGATACTCTGTCGCCTGCCATGGAAGCCCTTTCCCAAATCCAAGCCCCTGCCGTTGGGCTCTCGCCGGCTCAGGATAATACTAGTCTCGAGATCTCAGAGATGTCCACCCAGATCTTGACCATCATCTTTGAGTACGCTTTAAATAAGTTTGGCGACTCCATGGAACGCCTTACTGCGGGAATGCCCAAGTTCCTGACAGTGATTGATAAATTTGTTGCTGAGGGAAAAGAGATTGAAATGTGCCTGCCAGCATTCCCGTGGAAATCCGCAAACAAGGTTTATAAAGTTCTCGGTGTTCTTCCTGATAAGGCTGAGGAACTGGCACTCGAAAGATTGAATAACATGTGTGTTCGCATCGGGGAGGTGTATCAACCTGGCGCCAAGGTCACCATTATCTCCGACGGTCTTGTCTACAATGGTTAGTATAACAGGAACCAGGCTGTCTTCACTCGCTGACAAATCCCCACGATAAAAGACTTGCTGAGCATTCCCGATCGGGATACTTGGGCGTATGGAGAGGGTTTGCGTGAAATGGCTGTTAAAATGGGATTCACCAAGATCGATTTTTCTAGGCTCCGGGACTTGGTAAAGTTTCCATTGCCTGAGAAGCTTGACGAAATTACATATGTGGCTAACGCTACCAACTTCCGTCGTCATCTGCTTAATCAATATGGCAGGGTTGACCTTGATATTAATCAGGAGATTGCAAATAACCCAGATACCCTAATGACGTATCTGGGCTACCGACGATTTTTAGAGTCGGATTTGCGACATATCTTCCCAGCCGGTAAAGGCCAGACCCGATCGGGACAGGCCTATAGAAGAGAAGTTAAGCTTGTTGCCAAAGAAATGTTGATACGGGGATATGTGAGTAAATCAACGCACCATTTTTTGGAGACTAGCGCAGTATATTCTTTAAAATAGCGACTAACGGATTTTTAATAGGCTTTCGCAGGTGCAGTCAAGGCCGCCTTTCCCGAACACCTCCGCCTTTCTATCCACCAGTCTACAGGCGAGCACAAGGTATCAATGAGTCTCTTAAACACCAAAACCGGATTTACAACGCCGTGGCATTGCAGTGTCGCTCTTATGGCAGACGGCGAGTGGCTAAGCGCCCCAATGGGCGATTTTAAGGATGACCCAAACATGGAAGTGGTTTATGAGGATAGTAGACCTAGCTATTTCAAACAAAAGAAGGTCACGGCCGAGGAGCCGACAGCCCAGTAATAGGAATGGGCAAATTGGAGATACCACTGGTGGTACGTAGAAAAAGGCAGTTAGGGATAAAGAATAGATTTCTTAGATGATTCAGACACTGTGGATGAGGATAGAACAGACCTCAAGGTTCAAAAAGCATGGTTCTATCATTATCCTATTTAGCTTGTCAATTGACCTTCAGTTTGAATATCCTTTATTCCGTGACTTACCTTGCATTGATCTCTTTGGGGCAGTCAAAGAGATGTCCACGTTTTTTTATGTAACTTTACACTGCACCTGGGATTTATCTCAGAGGTCATGGTCTAAACCAGATCCTTCACAAAATTCCAATCAAAACACAAACCTGCTTGTTTCTTATTTTTACATATCACTTCTTCAATCTAAACTCTTGAAAATTGGCAGCATTGTACCAGGTGAAGAGCCAAGCCCCAGCATAGTCACAACCGCAGCCGTAATAAGGGAGATAATGATGTAGAGAAACAGTAGACTGGACAATATGGTCCGCGTCAAAGGTTTCCAGGTCTCAACCTCGAGTTCCACTTCTATCCAATGGCACACTCGGTGGCTCAGAGTGCCTTTGTCTCGCCCTGCCAGCCCCTAAACGGCACAGGGAACAGCACGGGATTCTTCAGTGGACCTGTGAGGGTGTCTAGCGGCGTTAGCGACACTGTTTTCAGCGTCACAGTCGACTATATGGTCAGGTTTATACCGGCCAACAGGAATGGCTAGGCCTATAAATATCATGTTTTGTTCATAAACCAGGAGAAAGGAATTTTTCACACTACTGAAAGTAAATGCAAGGATGATAGGTGGGAGGCTGGCAGTTGGGGAAGCCAGAATGAGATTAATTTCCCCTTTGCACCAATAATAGGGGCAATTTCTCTAAATGCCTAGGTATCAGTATTAATCTTAAGTAAAAGCAGGCTTTAAGCTCGGTCAAGAAAAAGCTCTTACTAAGGCGCCAAAGGTTAAAATAGCGCAGGTTCTGTTCACAAAATTGTAGCATACAGTAGCATATTTCGATTTCTTTGTATTATTTCTATCTACTATCTGGCTACAATACAACGATCTTTTAGAGGAAAAACCTCGTGCTTAGGTTGCCGTCGGTGTCAAAACCTCTAGGAGATCTATATCCCTAAGTTGCATCCGCTCTCTGACGTGGAGTAAGCTGCTAGGGTCAGCGTTTGACGTGGCTAGCCAAATTGGCTTTGGGTGCTGCCGGATTCGAACCGACTCAGTTTGTCCCCGACCAAGGTTCCCAATCTTGGTCGCTGACTTAACCGTACCAGCAGTGCAGCCAACGCACCACCAGCCCCCTACAGTAGCATATACCACTATAATTCTAACAAATGTGGAAACTACCCTATACTAAGGTGTCAACAATGCCGACAATCTTAGTATAGCTGTATCACGTAGCTGAAAGCAGTGTGATACATGATTCAGCCCGTTGACGTGGTCGCTGCCGGATCCATCCACAATAGGATGGAGGTGCAGACGGGCTCAACTGAGCATGTCTCCTCAGCTATGATAAGGTTACAAAACATACTGTGCATCACATAACCCCTCCACACAAATGCAATACATTTCGTATTATAGCACTAGCATTAATAAATACGACACTATCATTAATTACATATTGATTTCTATGGCTACTCTATTGAAGTGATAGATATTAACTTCGGCTTCTTTAATCATAATTAGCTAGAGCCACTCTCTGTGGCCCAGCCGTACGATCACCATACTTAATGAAATAAGCATAATGGGGCGAATTTATTCATTCAAGGCCTTTCAACTCCTGACTTATTGTCGCATAACCGTGCTCTGCGTGACACATTGGATGTGATTATTATGGAAGACGGTGACGAAATTGGCGTGACTGGTTGAAAATAAGATACTTGACATTGAGGTATTTATTGGCAATAATACAGCAGAAGCAACGGTCCCAAATAATGATTGGGTTTATTTAGGCTTAATAGAAAATCAAGCAGTGGTCTCAATCAGGTATTCCTAGAAGTGCACGTCTAGCCACAGGGTCGCACGCAGATACAACCAGTGTTTAAATAGCTTTGGTTATTGGTTTAATTTCACCCTCACGGACAGAGCAGTAAACATTAAAGCCGTCTTATTTATAACTCGGAAGTCCTTCACGGTTACCTTCACCAACAAGACCTCCACACAGACTGCTGTTTATGATTGGTCTTTCGATACATATCAACTTTGGAAATAGGGATCATAATAACACTTTATCGGTAAACGCATCAATGACAGTCTCCAAGGCAACATGCAAAGCAAAATCATTCATACGTGTAGGAAATGTCTCATACAACAGGGCAAAATTCTTGATAATTACCACATCACTATCACATTCACTAAGTAGAAACTTTTTAACAGCTCAATTGGGAAATATTAGCCTCAATAAGCGATTTTGTCACAGCCGTTCAAATGCTCAGATTGAGAGTGGAGCAGTTTGCGTCATGGGGAATAAAAAAGTTCTTTCAAGTCTGAAACTGTTTCATAAAAATGAAGATGATCAATACAAAGTTTAATAAACTACATTGCTTTCATTACAATAATACAATGGAATTCATTAAAGATCTTCTAAATCCATTTGAATTAAATATCGGATTTTGAGGTACCGGGTGGATTCGTCTTTTATCTATAATTTACTTTCAGCACATTGATATTTATAGAGAAAGGCTACGAAATGCGTCATTAGAAGATGGCCTTGCTCATGTGGGTCATGTCTTTGATACTGTCTGACTAAAACCAAGGACCCAATCAAGACCATTGACACAGTTCGTCACCGCCCAGGTGAGATATCACGTCCACGAAGGCTACGAGCGGTACTTCACACCGGATACAACGCGCCAAGTCCAAAGATTTGAGGAATAATATTCTTGTTCTTTGCCGGTTAATGGGCTTAAAAAGGGACTAGTACGCACGGGTTAACATCCACATTACTATATTCAAACCACTGTTTTCCATTTCAATTTATCCTGCTCAGAGTTTGCCATGTCCTCTTCAACTGAATATGGCAAGAGGCTTTTGCCTCGGATGCTAGACGATCTGGCCAGTAGCGAGCCCAATCGCATCATATACTCCCTTGCAAAATCGTCTGATATCTCGCAAGGATTTCGGCATGTGTCGGCTCGTTCTTTCGCCAAAGCCGTTGATAAAACCGCCTGGTGGCTTCATGATCAAGTTGGCGATACTACATCAATCCAGCCAATGGGTTATATTGGGCCTCGTCAGTTCCCACAATCATTGCAGTACAATCACGGACTGTAATACTAATAATAACAAGATGATCTCCGTTATATTTTGCTCACATATGCCTGTGTCAAAATTGGATATGCTGTATGAACATGCTATATTATTTTCTGTGCCGAGACATTGTTAGCTAATATTCCTCCTTGCTATTTCTTCATACAGGCCCTTTTTCTCTCCCCTAAGAATAGCATTCCAGGTGCCCTAAATGTTCTTAAGGCAACTAATTGTAATATATGGGTCAAGGCCCAGGACGAACCATGCATTCCTTTGGTCAAGGAGCTACTCGAGAAACGCCCCTTAAAACTATTAGAGCTTCCGACACTTGATGACCTTCTTAATGCCGAAAATTCGGAGCCCTACCCATACACCAAAACATTTGATGAAGCGATTGATGATCCACTCTGCTTTCTCCATACATCCGGTTCTACAGGATTACCTAAACCTATCTCATGGAGAAATGGACTACTGGCATCACTGGACGCTGTGCAATTGCTTCCGCCTACAGAAGGGGACCAAAACTTCCCTCCCTGGACATCAACCTGGAGAGATGGCGATACAATATACTCCACCTTTCCTATGAGTCATGTAAGTTTATTGTTCTTGGTCTCCTTTGAGAATATGGACTAATTAGTGTTGCTGGTTTTTAAAGGCCGCTGGTCTTATAATGGATATCCTTATGCCAGCCTTTTACCGCTTACATTGCGTTCTCGGACCAGTGGGTGTTTTGCCTAATATTAACCTGCTCGAGTCTCTCGCAGACCATGGGAAGATTGATATTTGGAGCATGGTTCCATCACTTGTTGATGAATTGGGCGAGACGCCTGATGTCTTGGAGAAATATACATCGTCCAAATTTGTTTGTGCATCTGGCGGTGAGCATATTTATTCCTCTCCTCTCCAAAAGCAACCTGGATACTAATGAATAATTTACTTCGAAGGCCCTGTCAGCCCTGTGAGCGCCTCAAAGGTAAACGAGAAAATCCGGGTATTTAACCTCACTGGCACTACAGAGGGTTTATTTATTGGAAATCTAATTGTAGAGAGAGAAGACTGGCAATATTTCGCCTTTCATCCGTTTTCTGGTTTCGAATTTAAAGAGGTGGAGCCCGGCCTCTATGAGCATTGGATACACCGCAATGAACATTGGCCTCTTTTTCAAGGAATTTTCCATACATTTCCCGATCAATTATCAATCAACTTCAAAGACTTATATGTTCAGCATCCTACTAAGCCAGGTTTATGGGCCTATAAAGGAAGAAGTGATGATTTAGTTGTTTTATCTAATGGGTATAAAATATCGCCATTGGATACAGAGGCTTTCATTACAACTCATCCTGCAATTGAGGGATGCCTCGTGGTAAGTATACCATTTTTTATATTTCTCGCAAAAAGTGGCCCCAGTTGACTTAAAAATGCACCATAGATTGGAAGCAGTAAACCACAGGCTGGTCTCCTTATTGAGCTCAAGGATGGTATAATTGGCAATGATGAGCTCTATGACAGTATTTGGACAACCATCGAAAAGGCAAACTCGCTTTCGCAGCATACAAATCTGCTTCGGAAAGATTATATTACCTTTGCAGAGACAAGCAAGCCCTTCATTCGTACAGACAAGAGAACTATTCAGCGCCGCGCTACCCTGGCTATATATGCGGATTATATTGAAAAGTTTTATGATTCCCGGTCAGAAGTAGAAGTTGCGCCACTCTACATAACTATTGACTCGAGCTCTCCAGAATCAGTATTGAATGCAATTCGCAAAATCGTGGCTTCTTTGCTGCCGGCTGCTGAAACGGCTTCATCAGATACGGATCTCTTTAGTTTAGGGCTAGATTCACTTCTTGTTTTTCGGGCGGTCACAATCGTCCGTGCTACGTTGAAGCTAGATAATCGGTTTGGGCCTAGAGACTTTTATGCCAATCCTACCTTGGAGAAGTTATCTATGGCAATTACGAAGTTTATAAGCAAGACCAGAGAAAACAAAGCCAGCACTAATTCACATACTGATGAAGATACTTCCAAGCTGAAGAAGTGGATCGAAAGGCATAGGTCCAGACAGCAAATGAATTTGACGCCAATTGACCACAGTATCCCTAGCAATATGATGCAATTTAACCTCCTCATCCCCCTGCGTGAGGGTGTCAGTTTCAAGCAAGCGTTTGAGAGGCTACAAGAGGGTCTTAGACGCGCTATCGAGCTTCTTCCCGCCTTGGAAGGCAAGATTATACCGCGCTCGGAGTACGAGATCGGTTATAAAAAAGGTCAATTTTGCATTACAGTCCCTCCACTTCCTTCAGCTGCACTGAGAGAGACAAATGGGGCGAAATCCTCCAAAGATCTTAAGCAACTGGTTTACAAAGATTTATCCAAAGAATTTCCATCATACCAGAAGTTAAAAGCCGCCGGATTCTTACCCTCTGCGTTGAACAATGAACTTATCAATGATATATCTATAATTCCGCCGGTTCCCGCCGATGTTTTTGGTGCGCAAGCCAACTTTGTTGAGGGTGGTTGCATCCTGGCCATCAATTTTCATCACTGGTTTTCAGATGGAACTGGCATCATGACGGTAATTAAGGCTTGGGCCGAAAGTTGTAGATACGTCCAAGGGGACAACTCAGCAACTTGCGATTGGCTAGATCCCGAAAGCCTAAATCGCAACCTATTGGAAATTCTACATGAAGAAGAAGGGTATGCAAAGCCAGTGAGCGAAGTGGATCCGGTTGTTTGGGAATCAATGTCGTACCCAAACCCGATCAATGTAGGGAATGCAACTGAAACAGAAACCGACAAAGTCTCTTCTGCACTCTCTTTCGATCGAAACCTCACTCTACAACTCTCTGCCTCTGGGGCTTCTGGCAGTCTAACATCGTCTACCTTTCTTATTTCGTCAGAGCGCCTCGCGGCGTTGAGGAAGGATGTTATTTCCGACCCAGGAGCAAGAGGAGTTGTCAAGTCTGACAATGACATTCTACAAGCTTTCGCATGGAAGTCGGCATTGAGGTCACGATACCGTGTGGCAACAGAACTACGAGGAAAAAAATTTGGGCCTGAGGATATATCTATTATGGAAGCTGTTTTGGAAACCAGAGCGCAGTTTTCTCCTCTACTGCCGCCAAGCTTTATTGGCAATTTGTTTATCATGAATCGGTTGAGCATACCAATCGAGGAGCTTGTATCCTCGAAAACGAGTACTGGGCAAATTGCTTATGCTCTTCGAGAGTCAACTAATCGTGTGACGCCTCAGTATGTGCATGATCATTTTACTCTTCAGCAAAATGCTCCAGATTGGGGAACGCCGACTATCGTCGGAATGGGAATCGATGGATTGAATATATTATTCGACAATATAATGCTATTCCCGACTAGAGAGTTTCAATTTGGCAATGATCTCTTTGATAATAAGGGGACCGTTGATGCACTGCGGCTAAACATGACTGAGGCTAACAAGGCTTGCCGATCATTTTTTGTCTTACCTCTTCGCGAGGATGGAGGTGTTGAACTAATGATTGGCACGCTTCCAGAGGAGATCGATATGTTAATGGCAGATGAGGAATTCACAAAATACGCTACGTATCTGGGATAATTACCATTTATTAAAGTTCTATATTGTGTAGTTTACGTGTTTTATTATATAGTTAGCTAACACGGTCCCAACACCGATCTTGGCGATAATAGCGCAGTGGTCTCAACACCAAATGGGCTTCACAGCTTCATCTCAAACAGTATGGGTTTTAAATTCCTTTTGTACGCTCCTCGACAATATTTTAGTGTGGCATGAAGCGGATTCATAAGTGTTAGACACCCTCAGGTATTTCAGCAAGACGCTTCCCTTGACGGATGTATTGCTAGGAGGTGATCTCAGAGCGAATTTGCCCCCGGAGGCCCGCGCGTAGGGTCCCATTTATAAGATACTAACAATCATTCTGTATGCAATTTAAATTGTAGAAACAAGAGTTGGAGGATCTAGATCATTTGTACTTAAGAGCATCGTCGTGTGCAGTGCAACCAAAAAGGATAAATTTTTGATCATTTTTCTTAGCTCAAGTCATTCAGTAGGCACTCGGTTCAATTCGCATACGTGAGAAATCCATGATAATCCTAACTGAGACTATCGGAAGAGCAAAACGGGGGCCAGACCCCGGAACAGAAAACTGGAATCACCTGGTGTCGTGATATCCCTGTGCAATCTGCTCAAAACTTGCCAAGGAGACTGCCGTGAGCATCCAAGTATTTTCTTTTTTTTTTCTTTTTTCTTTTTGAGGACAACCAAAACTTCATCTGCACGATTTGTGGGAGGCTCCCGACATACTTCGTCAACCTTACACTACGGTCAAGCCAATGACATGTTGTCGGCGATCCATTACGCTTACAACCCATGGGTCGATCAGACAACGACTAGCACGTGGGTCGTTTCGGACAAGGCCAGTTGAAGACTCCCAACGGCGGTTGCCAAGCAACAGTGACATGACTCTGACGTCCAATGACAAGCACCTCGTCAAAGGCCCTGAATGGTTGGCTCTTTTGCCGAGAATCATGGCCAATTGTGAGCTGCGAACCCTCGACGTGAGGCTGACAAATTGCCGACATTTCTCCGATGTAGACATCTCACCCCCTCTTGCGTAGTTGTAACGATCCGACCAGGTGTTTCCATGAGGCTGAGGACGCCATGGATCAACAATTGGGCAGCCAAATCACCCATATTGTACGTTGAATCATATATCCAACGGCCCCGTGCTCCTGGCGTGACTAACCAAGGCCCAGGTGCCTTCGACCGGCCTCAACTCGATGCCAACAGAGATCAAACGGATAATCTTCGAAAATCTCTGCGATCATTGCACCGATTTCTTGGCTGTTATTTCTAATATTGTAGAACCAGCCAGCCGAAAGCCCCTATACAGCCTTTGCCTTGTATCCAGATCCCTCCGGGATGTTGCACAGCCCATTCTCTTCCATCTGTTCTCCCACGATTATGAAGACCTATGGCAGAGGAGCATCCCGTTTGCAAGAACCATACAGCAAAATGCGCGGCTGGCATCCCACGTCCGGTGCATAGTTCGCCCATCTAGAAGAGTGCGGAAATCCAGCCTCGAGAGATTATCCGACACCGTTCCCGAGACACTGGTCCAAGAAGAGGTTGGGGAGCAGCTCTATCGCAGCCTCATCATGAACCTGGTAGCACACACCCCCGACATCGAAAGCCTCGACTTGGAACTGGGAGAGTACTACAGCACAGACGCCATTAGCCTCCCGAAACTCTTCTTCCTGAGTCTCATCATGGATCCTTATGCCAGGCACCGAGACCCAATGCAGGACATGGCCGAAGGTTGCCTGTTTGCAGCACCAAATGTGAGGATACTCAAGTTGTCTTCTTGGCGCAATAGCGATTCAATTTTTGACGACATTGTCATTTCTATGCCTGATATCAACACCATCAGCATTGACATCACTCCAGGCCCAGAGGATTATGGTGATTTGGAGATTCTCGCCCAAGGGCTGCACAGCCTGGAAACGCTTGTTCTCTCCGGGGATCTATCAAGACAGGAGATTTTATCACAACTGCTGGCAAGCAGGGAAAGCCTTACTCACCTCACTATTCAGTCTGGTTCCATCGACTTTGGCTTGCTAACTCATTTCACCAACCTTAAGCATCTACTACTCATTTGTGATATCGAAAATATTCCCCATAATGAAGACGAAGCTTATGATGATGCGTTGCCCATCGGCCTCCCCCAATCTTTAGAACTCCTGCTGTTGGCACAGAGGGGGCCTGATCAGTTGCCTCTTGCACGTCTAATTAGGCGCTTAAGCCACAGACTTTCGGAATACCAGAATTTGAAATCGGTCAAGCACGCTGCATTCTTAGAAGAAGGCAACATTCCATCATGGGTTCAAATCAATGCGTTTGTAGGGATGGAGCAGGTGAGAAACACGTTCCTTAATGCAGGGGTAGACGCAGCAATTGGTTTAACCTGGTAACTGGCCCGGATCTTTTTATTTGTTCAAATCGAGACACTATATGTATATTAATGTTGAGGCTGTCACATAATCCGGCCCCTAGCACTTTATGTAGCTCAACATGAGGGAACCACCGGGCTATCACGGCCACCCACTTATTTCGTTTTGATACAATCCTGTCTATAACCGTCGCACGCTGATACTGGACAATTTGATTCTGGAATTCATCGCTCATGTACCTCAGCCTGAATCCGGGCCTATACTGCAGAAAGGATTAACATAATGTCATCGTTAACAAAGGTCATGCAAGCTGTTAACATTAAAATTATCCTTCCGCCCTAATTTTAACTATAGGCGCTAATGTAGCTTGCTGGGGGTGGAGCTGGTCGATTCGGATACAAATTCGGGCTAAGAAGGGCCCTCGGGACAAAAGCCACACTGAGGACGTGTCATATACCTCTCCACGCTTGGCAAACGAGCCAGAATTTGACTTGAAATTAACTCATCCAGAAGTTCTCGCAACAATTTTCAGTCCAGCCTCGCTCTACTTGGCAGTGGACGGTCATCTGCGGCGGATTCAGAAGGTTACAACGATGCTGTGATACCTTTCAAAGTAGACCTCTCCAAAAACACCCAGTGCGTGCACAATTTGATAAGATGCACTAAATTACCAGCAAGTCCATACTGTCCGAACAAGGATGTGGAACTGGATACACTGAGTACACTTTACGCAGAATTGGCTACACAATTTAACTGGGACAACAAGCAGGATTTTCTCATTGGGTTCTGAATCCGAATTCTCAATGTTGTAATATGGCATCTAATATTTAAGCAGGTTTGTGCACTTCAGCACCACTCACGAACCACTCCGTATACACTTCGTTCATGGAAAGTTGATCGATTCAGACTCCATCCCTTTACTTCATAATTATGGATGTCTAGGGTTCTTTCTTGAATTTATACTAATTATCCAGAGTCTTACAGAAAGGGCTGAGACTTCTAGAGGCCACCCGGTTTCATTAAATGTCATTATTCCATCCTCTTCTTTCGGAGGCCTATGTCTTCCCACCTTGCAACATGGTAAGCGCAGCTTCTGCAAGACAGATGCCGGTGATAAAATGGATGATTACAGGTGGCCGCAGGAGACGTTGGTGGCCGAGATACAGTCAGCCATCGTATCAGCTGATCAGGCGCTTGCTTGGTATGGACTAGACCAAACAACTAACCAAGGCGGTGCCCCCGAATATGCGGGAGTGTTGAGGAATGCTCTTGGAACGCAGCCCGCACTCGAAACATCTCCTGGAAGGAAGCCTTTGGTAGCCACGGTGCAAGTTGGCGCAAATCTCACAGGGGGCATTGATGGCGGTGTAGTCAACGTAGCCCTCGCGCATCATGGTTCAGATGACCAAAAGTGTTTTGCATATCAAATTTGCCGACTGTTTGGATACGGGCTGGCTCAAGGCTGGCTCGCAGGGCATTCTTTTGAGACCCTCAATAGAGGGTTGTCGGAAATAGGAGCAGGATTGCAGCGACTCAAGAATAGGGTGGCTCACGGAAAGAAGCTTGTTATTAAACTCGAAGGTAATTAAACCCTTTTTAAGATGACAGAGAAGGATATTTCTCGTCTTTGTCTTGCTATTATAAACGTATATAAATAGGGCTAGAAGGAATACATAGGGTAACTCGGTAAAAGTACAAACTCAAAGTCGCAAGTGAAAACACCAAACAGCAGTCCAATCACCCTTTAAGCACATAACTAGTCCGCCTCATATTACTTGATGAATTCTGTGGCATGGCATTAAATGCCCTGGGTTAAGGATTCAGAGGCCGGACAGACTGGCAATGAAATTTAGCCTTGGGACAGGCAAGCGTCTTTGTGAAGGTATCCATCGTAGCGTCCATCGGCGCTTTGGGGCGAGGCGTTAACAACATTACTGACTAAAAAAATCTCAATACACCAAATTACTTGATTTAAGCGCCAGATGCGCAATTATTATTCCAAACGCCTTTACTTGTTAAAGTATTTCAAATTTGTCCAAATACGCCCATTACATTCTCTCCAGCTCATTGTCGATTTCTTTGCCTATTAGTGCTCGCGATTCGCTCGTCATCTCCATCCCGAGGCGATGGTGCACAAGAACCGAAACCTGCTTCTTAGTGACGTTGTCGAGGCTGAGCCCAGACAGCACCGATCGCACAGCTTCGGATATAACAGACTCGTTACCAACGGGGCTATTCCGGAAGCTCATTGCTGGCATTGGTTGTGGTGATGGGGTAGCGCCCAATGTCATGTATGAGCGACGATCGCGCATCGGATCCAAACCAAAATGGGTGCTGGGAGCCCGGAATTGATCTTCGGGGAAGTTTCGACCTCCATCCCGCATGCTGTAAGCATAGTTGCTCGCCGGGGCAGGGTACTGTGACCCTACAACGGACGGGGTGCCCATGGAATAGTCCTGCATTTCCTGCTGCATCACCGCACGATGGCCAGGCAAGCCGTTCATAATGGCGTAGTCATCCCATCGCTGCAAAGGAATTGATCGAGGGTCAAATGGCTCAATTTCGACGGCAACAACCACCTTCTTGCCTTTTTCACCAACAGCGACACGGGTATTTCCCCAAGAGAAGTTGTCCTGGTTCCAGAACGAGTAGACGGGGAGGACGAAGGCATATAGAGGGAAAGCCAATAAGTAGATAATCATCCATCCAATATGCTGCCACTGCCTCTTAATGATGAACAAGATGACCTGGAGTCCGTAGACTGCTGCGAGAACAATGATGGAAATCAGAGGGAATTGACCCTGCCCAGTGGCCGCCATGATAATGATGTAGAAGAGGTAAGCGCACGTTGCGGGGAAGATGATGGTACCAAAAAGGTCAAGGAACACGATGAATCGCATGCCAAAGATGCCAAAGCCGCATAGTCCTTTAACGGTAACCAGCTCGAACAGGTTATGGATAGTCGAATTGATCCATCGTCGTCGTTGTGATAAGAGGACGCTCCATTCCTCGGGGGCTGCTGTTTGACATTTGGCGGCAGGAACAAACTTGTACGACATGTTTGGATGGTGCTTGAGCATGAGTGTCGTTAAAAATCGATCCTCTCCGAGAGCAAGAAGGTTTTTCTTGTGCAAGGTGTCAAGATCACAAATACTGTAATCCTTGATGACGGAATCGGCAATAATTAGCGGCTTTCCCTTGTCCGCGGTCCTAAGTCGGTACATGGTGAAACTAAACAGGCATTAGCATAAGAAACACTGTATACATCTATGATTACATACCATCCAGGCAAGCAGGTAACACTGCCGAACAATGACTCAAAGGATTTAGCAAGGTGGTGTGAGATGAAGTACTCATACACTTGAATCATGGTTGTCCAGGTTTTTTGGTCATTGTTCAGGCTGGTTTCTCCGCAAATTCCTGCAATTTTTCCGTTGTTGGAGCAAGCCGCCACAAGTCGAGTCAACGAATCCTCTTTGACACACGTGTCGGCATCGACCATGAGAACGTACTCGTACAGTTCAGGATCAACGCCAATAATATTGTTGATCTGGTGAAACATTTCGAGCTCCAGGGCATTCATGGGCGCATTGTGATGGACACGGTTCAAAAAGCTCAGGAGGAGGACTTGCGTGTCACGTTTTCCGCGATTTCCGGGTTTAGTCATGGATTGTTCAGATTCCTTGCCAACCTTGACGACGACAAGATAAGGCACGACATTTCCTTCACATTCATACAGACCAGAGTACACTTTTCCGTAATTCAATTGGTCGGAACCCGTGCCGACCGACCTGAACGGAAGAGCCGGAGGGTCAAGCTTGGGGTCAACGCCCAGAATGTCCAACACAATCTTCGGCGTCGGGCGGTCATTGCCCTGTCCGACCACGATACCATCGCAGATGACGAAGATCAACTTTCTCTTGTTGTCGTAATCCAACGCAGTCAGCGAGTCGAGGGCCTTTCTGAGAGATTCTTCGCCCTCGGTGTACGCGGGCACCTGACAGATGACGAACTTGTTCTGAGACATGGGTTGCTTTTTCGAGCCAAGCTGGAGGGCACAGAGGAACTTGATACCAACCACGGCGCAAATCATGATTGTATATGCCAGGAGAAGCCAGTTGTTCACTTGACACCTTGCCGAATCGCGGAAATCAGTGATTCCAACATAGGTAGTCTTCTGGATGCAAGACCAGCTGTTTGCGATGTTATCACGCTTAGTTTGGTTGTTGGCCGCGTTCAAGATGAGATTATCAATTTCTTCCTTGATGTCTTTTCCAGGGTTGTTCTTCCATAGATTTGTGAGCTCGGTATTGAGAAACTCGTATTGCGCGACGTTGGGCTGACGCTTTTGCGTATAAAAGTAGTTGGTCAGATCGTAGACTTTGTTGCCGTACCTGGCCCACATGTGATTATTATCGCTGCCTTCAGACTTGACCGTTGAACTTTTCCACACAAGATGGCCTTTATAGTACTCCTTAATTGCCGGCTCGAAGTCGGTCCAGTACCAGTCCGACTTGCCCAAAGCACTAGTTCTGTCGGTGGCGTAGAAGCCGGAGGTATGCACTGCAGTAGTCTGCTCAACCGTGTTGTTTGCAGTCAAACGAGTAGTCTCCTTGATGCCAAGTCCCGGGCATGCCTTGTTCAATGGTGCCACAAAGTAATCATCCATGACGAGTCCGGCAAGGGGCATCATGTTGGCCTCGGTAGTTTCAATGTCGGTGTCGCTGTGCTGGCGTTTCCAAAAATCGCTAATGTCGTATACTTTGCCGTGAATGCCCACATAAAAGTCATTCTTGCCTTGATGCGTTCCGAGCTGTTTCTTGTTCCAAACCTTGTTCTGGTTCGGACAGAGAACTTTTCCAAAACCGACGATCCAGAATATGATCGAGGCATTTGTAAGAAAAATCAGGAAGCACAAGACAAGTTTCTCGCGCCAAGCCTGTCGAACATCGGGTCGCCGCATACGGCCAATGTATTTGAGCGCAAAGTCAGGAATCCAAAATGTGAGCAACAGGACAAAGTTGACCCAGGTCCTTCGGGTAGGTGACATCTTCTTCTTATCCGCCTTCTCTCCAGATTCACCTGGATCTTCCATGTTGGCTTGGTACGGGTCATAGCCCCCATATCCTCTATAGGTGTCGCCCTTGGTTCCAAGGCCATAGTCGCCTTCTAGAGGGGTACCCATCGCCGATGGAGTGGGGTTTATGGTTGGATTCTGGCTCAGGCTCGTCTGAGGTCTAGTTGATTGAGCTCGCAAAAGGTTGTCGTTGCTGCCAAAGGGGTTGGCGTTGTTGAGGGCTTGCTGGGTGCTTTGTGGGGTGAGAAACCCACTGCCATTTGACATGTATCCAACTTCTGGGCTCTGTCGCATCTGGTCGGCAGAACTGCCTTGATAGTAACGAGCGGTTCCCAGATCTAGAAGGCCCTCGGCTTCACTCCAAACGGACTCTTGGAGCCACACACGGTCTTCGCCGATGAATATTTGGCCGTTGCTCCAGCCGCGAGCAAGCATCCAATTCTCAATCCCATCTTTGCCATCTTGGCAGCCGAGGCTCGCATATCTTTGGGAAAACTCATCAACAAAAAAGTCGACGGTATAGTTGAGCGACTTGTTTCTGCGGTTAGCCCATTCCACCAACCGCCATGACCGAATTTGTTGAGATATGGTACCAGAGGACCAGGGCGGGGGTGAGGTCGTCGTGGTTAACGGGGTATCGGTTGGGTGCAGGGAAAGATGGTGCCAGACACGATTCGAGTCCACCACGCCGGCAAGGTCAATGTTGTCGGTTTTTGTCTCGAGAAGCTCCTTGAGCAACCCGTCCTCTGACAAATCGCCGATTTTTTTGAGGACGGTTTCTCTTCTTTCAACTGCATTCTGGTGTTCTCTTATTTGAAGTCCGTCACTGAGTCCCAAATCGAGAGCTCGTTCAGATGCAACTTGCTGCAATTCCGACAAGATTGTAGAGCTAACGGCCGGAAGTTCAATTCCGTCCTTTGCCATTTCAGAATTGATTCCAGCATTGTCGTCAAATGTCGTCCCCATGGCAAGGGCCTGGCCAAGTTTGATGTTCGGAACATCTATAACGGTAACAGTAACAGTGTCCGTGTCAAGCATCAAAGGTAGTTCGCCTCCATTTCGCAGCTCGATAATCTCGGCTTCAATAGCCTTGTTCGCCATCGAGATAATCCAGCTGACAACAGCCTCGTAGAGGGCACCGCATAGAGTAACACGGTCCTCTGTGCTCTGGCGAAGCAATTCTTCAGGGTCGACTCCAATCAATTCGCCGGCATCTGCACAGATTTCCTCCAGCTCATCCGAATCTGTAGAATAGTCCAGTGCGTTTCCAAGTTTCAACAATCCAATCAGGGTCGAGATGAGCTGGCGATGTACTGAACCCTTGATTCCAATTTCCTTCAACCCCTGGCGGAAGTCATCCGCTGCAGCCGCATCGCCGACTAGACATGAGGGGGGATCATAGGTTCCGGAGCGGGAGAGGAGGGCATATTCTGAGGCTGCCTCTATTCCCAAAAACTGTCGTTCGGCGACTGTGGATGACGAAGCAAGGAGATAGTGAAAGACATCGAAAGCGCGATAGCCGGCCTCGGCGGGTATGTTCAGCAGGCCCTTGACGACATCTACTCCACTTTTGGAGAGAGCCAGGGAAGCCCCAAGAATGTTTCCGGCCAAGTCCAGTGTCAGGGTCACGCCAAATGCAGATGCTCGCGAGGTTGATGGGTTCTGTGGCGTGACACAGTTGAGGAAAGGCTTGATAACGTCAAGCGATGTGTAGACAGACGAGGGGAGTGAGGCTGGTAGTGTTCGCAAAAACAGACTCAAGACCGGTGGAGTGGACTCGTGAAGAGATCTGTTTACCGTATTGTCAGCGCGGAGACTCACCCCAAAACTAAACACATGATAATCCTCACCCCAAGATGATGCATTGATTCTCAGCCCTGCGTTTTGCATGCTCCCAGGCTTGGTTGGCCAGATTGCTGTCCAAAACCAAGTAGCCTTGTGACACATTCAGCCAGGTGTTGACAGTAATGCTTGTGGTTGAATCAAGACTGTATGGCATTGAATCCAAATAGGCGCGGCGAATAGTGTTCAAGAGGGAGGTCGCAGAAGCGGTGGCCACATGCTGGCCACCGGCGGGTTGATGGATGCTCTGTCCATTGGATCCGGTTGAGAGCATCGACATGCGATGCTCCATTGTTGGGGGGTTCTTGTGGCTCAACGAGCCGACACACTAGAGCCTCGGAATAATTCAGTCGTTGATAAATGGCGTTGGAAGTAGTGTCAAGATCGGTACGATGCTGCCGAGATGAGGGAGATTGATGCGGGTTGAGCGAGATAAGCTTGAATTAGATCGGTGTTATATTACGTGAGTGGTTGGTTGGCTGTCGAAAAATAGCGAATGGCGGTGACGGAAATATTAAACGCTGTATGGGATACGAGTCTTTACAATAACGAAGGAGGTGAAGAAAACAAAAAACCACAGAGTTTTGAACGAAGGCATATGACAAAGAGCAAAGACACTGGGGAAACGGGGATGAAAGCAAATTATAGCAGAAAAGAGGATTCAGGCTCAACTCTACTTCCCGCGATGGATGTGGGCCGCCCAGACGGACAAGGGACAAGGAGTATGAGACGGACGGAAGTGCCCCCCCCCCAAAGTGACGGGGATTGTATTTTAGGATCATCGTCACAGCTACTACAGGAAGGCAGCGCGGCAATCCGATACCGAAATACGAACTTGAAGAGGCATCCCTTGCATAAGCGCCAAGTGAGCCGTCGAAAAGTCACAGTGGTCTGGATGAGCAGGGACACGTGGAAAGGTGTCTGCTTGCAGGCCTCTTCACTCAAACACGGATCATTCGGTTGGTTGCTGGCTGTGTTATTTGCTGTGTCTAGTCCAGCCTTGTGGGTCGAGTTGTTGGCCAAGTTGTTGGCCAAGTTGTTGGCAATGCGGCGGCCTCGGTCACATCGAGTCCGGCCGCTTAGTGGCTGCAATATCGGCGCCTGACGCCGGGGGAGCAGCACTCTGGACACGGCTGGGTCGAGCATACGAGGGAGATGTCTTTGGTCCAGGTGTGAGAAATACGAGCCCTGTTCCTGCTGACAGAGCGGCGGCCGAGAGGACCGATTTGACAGCCTAAGCCCAGATAGGATATCGCATGGGTATTCAGCATCATTGTGGGCCTCATCCAATCAAAGCTTCAAAGAGACACAATTACGACTCAAAAAGCATGGGTGCGTGTCCCGCGAAGCCGCGTTGGATCTCTACTGCTTCTTTCTGGCACCCTCAAGTATTCTCCGACTCATGTCAGGGACCCAGCCATCGAGACGCCCATGTCTCGGAACGAAAGAATCGGTTGCGATGTCGTCTGGCCTGGGAGGTCGGCCTTGTGGCACGCCCCCTTTTCAATTTTAGATACCAAGCCTTTCCCAAAGCGGATGCCTAGCCGCTTACTACCTCACTGACAGGGAGGCCGCTTGGGATTGCAAACCATAAAAATTCATCGATTACGTCTCATTGGTAGCATCCACTCCCCACCGCAAGCCTTGTTCTTCAGTTGCCAAACGGATTTCTTCCTCTGGTGCTGTGATAATAAGCTTCTCTCTCCCAGTCGAGGCCCGCAATATGAGATTTTCCCTGGTGCCGGGATGGTCAGAGTGCCACTGTTGGGCTTGTATTCCTGTAAAACTCACCAAATTTTCCACTTGCTGAGCTGTTCCCCAGCCTACTGCTACTGATGATAGCCACAAGAGTGAAAACAGGCCCAATCCCCAGCACAGAAAACTGCCTGCATCAAACCGCCCCGGCCAAAAGTCCGAATGGGCCGCAACAAAAGCTCTCTCTCCGAATCCTCTCGAGCCCGATTAAAACCAGAGAATGGCTTGGCCCAGAGAACTGCGGGATGCTCGGAACCCGCGAGAGTTGGAGGACGTCAGAAATTGTGGCTTAGCACGAATAAGGTTTTCCCATGCTACAAGCCATGCAATTGGTCAGGATCCCTAGCTATACGAACCACCATCTAAAGACTGATTGGACCTTCTCGTCTTCGAACCGCAGATCGATTAGGATCCACGCCTAGGTGTCAAATTCCTAGCCCCCCTGATGACTCCTACTGCTGCATGACCCTGAAAATGGCGGCTCCGCCATCGGCTCTTCCTGTCTAACCTTTCACATCCATGAATGGTAAACACTACTCACCGAATTTTCATTGGTGTTATTGATGGTC
The DNA here is from genome assembly GCA_020623695.1 of Calonectria henricotiae. NCBI lineage: Eukaryota > Fungi > Ascomycota > Sordariomycetes > Hypocreales > Nectriaceae > Calonectria > Calonectria henricotiae. Next base: position 57,625 of record JAHVYB010000154.1, read on the forward strand.
CTGGGTGAGCTTACAGGCGCGTCGCGTCACGAGCACAGACGCAAATTGTGGCGTCGATCAAATGGAAGACTCAAGTAGTGGGCTTCTGCCAAGTCTTCTTCTCGATCATCATGCTAATAAAAAATTTTGCCCGTGCCCCGGATTAGTAGCACTCTCACATGGCCCAAAACCGCCATTCACCCCCAGATGCAGCCCAGGGCCAGGACCGGTTGGTGGAGCAAGTTTTGAGGGGCGAGTGACGTGATGCTGGCCTGATCTATCATGAAGGATTGACTCTCTCCAAATATTCGGGGGGATAAAACTGGTTTAAATATCATTGGGGTTACGGAAGATACCGATCTGCGGCGAGGCCATAGATTCCCCATTATTAATACATCATCATGATATCCTTGTCTCGCTTCCAACCCTACCTACCCTGCAGGCCCAACCAATTTTTTGTTGCAACGATAGTTTTGGTATTTGCTGGAAGAAAAATGTGTTGAACCCAAAGGAGGCGAAAATAATCTACACAAATACGAATTAACGACATACGCCACGTACTTTCTCTGCTCAATCAGGCCAGGCCTTATATCCTTCGGCGAGGTTGGCCCCATCGTACAGATTTTTTGTGGTACTTTCAACTTATCTTTTGTAAGTTCCGTAATGTGAGAACGGGCTATGTACACCATACTTGAGACCAGGAATGGCTTTTCCTTCACATACACACCGGAAAAAAACCTTATGCTGTTTAACTAGTTCAAAAAGTAGCCTATCTCATTTGACTCCCAATACTTCTAGAATTATCCCTGTACAATGACAAAATGGCCTGACTTGGGGAAATTCGTGATGGATTTAATTTCGTAATAATAATTGCTTTTGAGCTAGGCAACAATACATGCAGTTGAACTCTTCTATCTTCAGGCATAACTCGAGAATATGCCGCATGCACATAACCCACCAAAGATTACCAGGCCTATTTGATATTGATTTTGCCCGTACCATCATTAAATATCAATTGTGCGAACCAGTGCTTCCAAACAAAAACACTGGGGCTTTGTTACTAAAGTTTGGCACATCCTTCATAAGCTCTTGAAGTTCAGGGCCGGTAAAAGCCTTTTCAATGCATTTGGGGCTTTCCCAAACGACCGATGAACCAAACGTATATAATGGTGATGTTCCGTCTGGACCTGGCGAAAACCGAGTTACCAGCCAACTTTTGATGCCATGTGAATGCCACGTAGATTGAACCAGCGGAACGTGAACTTTTTCATAGTACTCGATATTGTATTGGGAATCAGGCTCGTTCGGGAAGAGAATTGTGAGAGTGGCAGCCATTTTGTGTGATGTGATAATGATGTAGTGATAAATTGCTTGGAAAGTGGGTAATTATATCTTAAAGATGATGTGGAAGCATGAACAAATAATATCCAAGTAGCGATTGTCAATTTCTCACTCAGTTCAAATGAAAAAGCTGCCGGGGTGTATTTATGTCAATACCCTGAATAATGACGCCAAGTTTCGCTTTCATCCGTATGTGGATCGCATACGGGTTAAAGTAGCGGGAATAAAGATTTTGTCGGAGTTAAGTTGGAGATAAGATAAAGGGCTCATGTAGTTCGGGATTGAAGCTGATGTGCACTCTAACGCCGCATCGGACATGACAATTTGGCTCCGAGAATGCGCTTATCGATGTTTTACCAATCGGGTTATTATTGGTCAAACGCATGGTTTAGGCTACGGGCTGAATTATAATTGAATTATACTCATAGATTGGATAGATTGCAGCATCTTATTATTGCAATCATTATTGCTATTGCTATTCTTCATTTTTACTTTTTCGTCATTGCTTAGCCTCCACTGCGGCATAATGGCGGCTCCACGTTTTGGGCATATGATAGAATAAAATGCTTTCCGGAAATTCTGATAACTGTTTAGACAGCCTATCTATCAAGCTTGCAGGTCCTTTCAATCCTTCTTTGAACATCGTTGCAATGCTACAGCCGTGATCAAGGAAAGAAATATACATGCGATACCCATGAAATTCAGTCCTCGTTTGTAATTGGTGCCTTCTTTCCCACGACGAGCAAACTTTTAATCGTATAAGCGGTAGTTTCGAATGGTGTCCACTTCATGCTGAGAATTCTCGTCGCCCTCGCAACATCATGACCAAATGACTTCAGGTTCGGATTTGGATCCCCACCTGTATGTGCTTCCTCCGGGAGTTCGCAGCGTCGCTCGGGAAAATGACTGTGCACGACTTCGGCGATGCTCCTGTTACTGTAGTGACCAGCGGTAACCAGGAAGCGCTTACCACCGGCTTCGTCAAGTTCCATGGCCTTGACATGAGCCAGTGCCACATCTCGAACATCAGCATAAAGGGGCAGCCCGGTGGGCGGCAGTCCTTTCCGATAGCTACTTTGATGGCTGGAAGAGACACAAGCACAAAACGCGTAGCCGGGCCCCGAGGCTAGGGTATTTTCTCGGTCCTGTCGTGACTGGTATCTCCTGTAGTCGGCTAGAGCCCAAGGCCGTCTTTAGGGTAAACCAAATGACCTTATGGTCAAAAACACATAATAGAGTAATTGATCAATTACTTTGTGGGCAATTGACAGTCTCAAAGGCTAAGAATAGTCGTTGGTTGTGGTGTTGGTTTTCTCAGCTGGGCTGGTCTGGTGTAGGTCAAATATAATAGTCAAGTTATGGTCTGGTTGTTCAGTAGTAAAAAGCTTGATTCCTCTTTCCAACTATGGGCAATAGCCCCTTATTTAAATAGCGTTCCTTCCGAGTCTAGGGCTGGCTTCCACCAATGAACCGTAGTCGCCGCCAAACTACCCAGTATAAAATCTGCAAAGAGCTTGTTGGAAGTGTTGATTTTGTCAAGGGAAGATGGCATTTGTATCAGTGGGCCATAAACCATTGGGGGGTTGATGGTGGCCAGTGAGAATGTCGGTTTTTTGACTTGGACAAAGTCCCATTTTCTTCGATGCGACATAAGCAAATACCCCTCTATCATGAGCATTTTCCAGGATCAACGGGCTCCAACCAGCCTCAAAATACACCTTTGAAATCCCAGTTTGGGAAAGAAAAGGATTCAGAATCGCTGCAAACGAAGATGTTATTACGACACGTTTGACTGTTGGACAATGGTCCATGACGGCGTGGAGAATCCCAGTCGTGCCAAGAGCAGCAGGATTGGAAATGTCTGGAATAATGATGTATCTGAGTTGGTCTGGAGAAGCATTCCGATGAGAGTTATGAATGTCTTGGCCCCTTCCCTCAGAGCGGACCGTTGCTATAACAGAATGGCCGCGTTGAAGTAGGACTCGTATAACGTGCGAGGCAATGAATCCCGAGCCGCCTGCGTATTTTTATTTATCGAGTAGTATTTTTATCTAGTGTTTTTCAATAGTAGATATCAATGCAAAAGCATCAATTGAAACAATGGATAAGGAAATCCCTCGTGCCTTGTATTTTTATTTATTACAGTCGGTCATCTTGAATCCCGTCAAGCGCTATCTGATGCAGGTTACCTGTGACCAGTACGCGTGACATGGTTGCATAAATTTTGGGTCGCAACTGCGAGTGATGCTGTAGATATCCCACTAACTACGTTGTGGGGGGCTTATGAATACTTGTGCGTGAAATACCATCTCCACGAGTCACTTGGTTATACTTGGTATGTAGTCTACGGAGATAGGGTTGGAAAGCTGTTAGCTCCGAGGAGGCGGAGATTATCAAGTCGGAAATTGTTGTTCTAGTTCCACCGGCATCCATGTAATCATTCATAATGTTTTCCAACTTTGGGTTGAATTAGATTGGACAATACTAAGCGCATTATTCGGGCCTTTGGCACCATGGTGATGACATGTATACGAATAAAAGCCCTGACCGACTCTAGCTTCAACAGCAGCAGTCAGGCGTTGAGAAAAATGTGCCCCACCCCTTGGTCAAAAATGGCTAGCCATCCGGACTGTTCGATTTCGTATCGCAAGCGATGTCGCTAGACTACATCTGGGTCTTGGTTGTTCTGGAAGCCAACAACGGTAGGGGTTCTTGTCATGCAAGATTTGATTTGGAGGAAAGGTTCTATGTATGAGTACTAATCTGGGTAGTTGAAAAAAAGAAGAAGAAAGAATACAACTACTCAATGTTTTCATCGAGCGTCACAGAATGGCGGTTAATTACATGGATTAATTGCGCTTGTGTGCCGTGGGGTCTGAGGCTCAGGAATGGATGGAACACACCGTGTGTTAGATGATGGCTTGAGCAACAAGATGACAGTCGCATTTATTTATTCTGAATTCATTCAAGAAATATTCCCCCTTTTTCGCATTCGCTTGCCAAGATGTAGCCACCCAGTTGAGTAGCCCTAAGGCTGTGACTGAAAACACGCTCTGATGCATATTCGGTCGTGTCAAGCACTTCACTCACGCTAATGCAACTGGCTGACAATGGTGGGGCACTCGGTCCACTTGGACTGTGTAGGCGTACTCCTGGCACCTGGTTCCTGCCATCCCCGCACTGGCCCAGGTGGTGTCAGCGGGTTGCATGATAAATAGCGACTCAGTGTAGCTGTTGGTTGGCGATCAAAACTCGTGCCATCACCGAGGTGTGAGCTTCGTGAGGTGTATATGCGCAAACATGGATCCTTCAGGCAATAGTAGACATTTTATTCGGCTACAAAATATGCCTCAGCGCTCGGAAGCTCGCAGCCGAAAAGAGGACTGGACCGGCGTCACAAGTACCAGCCAGCGGAGGAAGCTTCAAAACCGCCTGAATCAACGGGCCCGCCGTAAGTACAAACCACCAAATACGCGTAGAGGAAGCCTCTCTTTCAGGAAAATAATTCTGATCATCATAGGGAGGAGAAATGCAGAAGTCTCTACACAAAAGATCACGAGTAAAGACTACAATGCACAAGTCGACCTTACCACAACCATCGGCAACGGGTTGTTGGCCGTGGAACCAGCCTCGCTGGATCAGTTGGGCAATAAATATAGCATGGATGGAAGACACAAGTCTAACAAACAGCCTGTGCGTATTGGAAAAGATAACAGAGAACTCATGTTCCGGAGTTTTGCGGAACAAGCTTACGCAGAGTACTCTAATGGGGTGCTTCGATTAAGGCACTTGCCAACTCTCCTGGGGCTCAACCTATTCTACGCCATGTCACGTAACGCCGCGAAGCTGAGCGTCTCTGAGGAATGGCTGAATTGCGACGCAATATCTCCCTTTTGTCAAGAAGGGCCGGGGATGGGTCCGATGCGGGTCAGAGATTTGATCTCCGAGCATGCTTCATACCCGGAAGCTCTGATGCCGACGAAATTGCAACTCTCTGTGGCCCACCACCCATGGATTGACCTATTCCCACTCCCTAGATTCCGGGACAACGTTTTATCGGCGATTGATATATCAGAAGACATGGAGGACGAGCTTTGTATGGATTCCGTTGAGATCAGCGATTGTTGCGGATCCGACGAAGCCTTTCTGATAGTATGGGGTGAGCCTTGGGATCCACGGGGGTGGGAAGTTGGACCCACGCTTCTCCGCAAATGGGCATGGCTACTGGAAGGATGTGAAGAGATGCTTGAGGCGACAAACTATTGGCGTGAGAGAAGGGGCGAGAGGCGCATTGTGCTATAATTTAGAACCCATTCAGGCCAGATGAATGGTGCAATGAGTTTGGGTTTATCTCGTGCGCGGGGGAATTTTGTATCCACATGAATTGGAAATCCAAGGAGATGTTAAAAAGTAATGGGGACGTTTTCGAAACACCGGCTGTTAAATCTCGAAACTAGTTGAATCGATGGAAGTGTCTCCAAGCTTGGCGCTAAGCCCTACTGTGTCAGCAAGTTGCATACTAGAAAATGGAAAAGAATGCGGGGTATTTCTTCTTTGGAGGGTACGGGGGAATAACATCAATGTACATCATGACTGGACTGAGTTGGGTATTGCCCTGAGTTCTTGTCAGCTGGTTGCATAAATAGTCGGCGGACTTCGTCACAAAGCCCAAGTAGCACAATTATTTAGTCTGGTTTGCCCTTTAAACAGGTAGGGAAACGTCTACATCTGTCAGGGTGGAAACTGGCTCACTTCTAAAAGGTATACAGGCCTCATACAACCCAGTAATACTGGAAGTGTATTACATTATAGAGTGAATAATTACTTTCTAAAACCAAACCTCAGGTGTTCACCAAGCCTGTACTCCGGCTCGGGAGACGACCTTTCCTACATCCTCATCCCTCTCTCCTTCCAAGACGGAACGAATAAAAGTACCCCCAAGGGCCGGATCTCCGGCACCAGATTGCTTATTTGTGTCTTGGTTTCCACCCAGACCCGTGGCCAGGAATCCAGGGCTAATGCACCAAACCTTGACCCCATCTTCTTTCAGAAGACGATGCCACTCCCGCATCATCATATTCATGCCAGTCTTACTGCTACGGTATGCGGGGATGCGTGCCACAGCCTCAAGGTCTTCCTTTGGCCAACCAGGCCCAGGAATCTTGTTTACTGGTATATTGCGGTCATCGCTGCCAGCGAGTGTTGAAGTTCCACTCGTCACAAACAGAAGACGCGGATCAGATGATTCAAGGAGTAGTGGAACAAAGGCGTGTGTCATGACGTGCGTGCTCGTGGTGTTTACGCGCCACGAAGCATCCCAAACCTCACGCATCGTCATGTTACCGGCAGTAAGCTGCTGGTCAAATTGGGCTCCGGCATTGTTAACCAGGGCATCTAATCGACCGTATTTGGACTTGATAGTCTCAAAAGCTGCAGAAATGGAAACATCGTCCTCAATGTCGATTTGAATAGGAGTGACGGTGCTCTGGGTGGAAGCACACTTAGTTTTCAAGGACTGGGCGGCAGCTTCAGCCTTAGATAGAGAGCGACCGCCGAGGATGATGGTGTATGAATATAAGGACGAAGCGAGGGCCAGGGCAACTTGGTATCCAATACCTGTGTTGGCGCCCGTGATGAAGATGATTTTGGGCGTGGTGGTGGCCATGATGATGTTGGTTTGATTATGAAGAGTAATTGTAATTGATATTTATTTAAGATGGAACGTGAATTAAAGGAGAGAGCGAAGTCGACAAGAGAGTGTTGTGGTTTTATATTGACTGAAGGAGCATTGATATTGCTGCATTTTCTCGGCCGATTATCCCACTATTGGCGGTTCGCCTATGACCAACCTCTCGGCCGCTATCTCCGGGCCCCGAAAACGGACTTTCTTTCTCTTGCTGGTGTTTAACTAGTGGGGGGCTGGAAAACCATCAACTAATACGGGGCGTGTAATCATTTCAGAGCTACCATGCCTGTATGAGCTTAGGCTGGCAATATGTGATGAAACCACTGACAGCCACCAACAGGCAAGTGTTGATTCTGAGTTCATTATGTCGCATGAGAGAAGCTCATAGATGCATAGCAACATTGGATATAATGCCTCAGATTGATGTGCATCCCAAGACTTCACTCTTAATATTCAGATACTCCATGTACCCTGTTTTTATCACGGTATTGAAAGGTTGCTTGGTTTCTTTCCCTCCTTGTTTTTATTGAACCCCCCACCCCCTTTTTTTATGGTTTTTGTTTTGGAATGCTGACAAATTTGTAATTAGTCTGAAACCAAGTCACACATTTTCATCATGTCTGTCCCGAAAAGAAATATCTAACTGAATTGAAGTGAGTGAGATTGTCCTCTCGCCAAGATTGAGCGGTGAATTGTGGCTGTACGTTAAATCTAAATACAAATCGGGGTTTGATATCACCCCGTGAATTAGCTATATGCCGCGGAATGATAAAGGCAGCCAATGTTTCGAATTCTTCATCCCTCTGAATAGACCTCTTCCATAGATCCAGTCGCATCTTGGACACTGCGGGTGTGTAACGAGAATCCCTGGGTTGAAGCATTCTCCAGTCCGGGTTTTAGAGTGAGGCTTGGTAAATCGTAGTCCCCACCGTTCTGTGGACGATAGGCGATAGGTTTCGTGGTGGCCAGGGTTCGCAACCTTTGGCGAAGCTCGCTAGATGCTGTTTTGAAGCTCGCATCGTCTAATCGATCAGCGCGATAGACGACAAATGATGGCAGAACCTCGAGGCCAATGTAGTAGAGAACTCCATGGGTAATGGGGAAAAGAATATCGTCAATAGGCCCGTTGACCCCTCGGGCAGAGCAGTGCTCTCTCCAGCTTCCAGCCGTCACGACCAACATGGCCCGCTTTCCTAACAGCTTACCCTCCCCGTATCGGTCGCCCCACCGCTTGCTACTATATTCTCCGATGCCGTATCCGAAGCCCAATGAGTAGACTCTGTCGATCCAGCCCTTCAAGATTGCAGGCATGGTGTACCACCAGAGCGGAAATTGAAAAATGACCACATCTGCCCACATGAGCTTTTCCTGTTCTTGTTTCACATCATCGGTGAGTGTATTCGACCTTGTGGCCAATGCCGATGCCAGCGGTACCATGAGGCGTTCATCTGCCGCAAATTGAGGGAAATCGGCGCGATCAATCTGGCATTTCCACTGCATGGTGTAGAGGTCCGAAACTTGAACTTCGTGACCCTGGGTCTCCAACTCGTCGACTGCAGCTCGAAGAAGTACGCCGTTGAGAGACTGCGGCTCTGGGTGAGCGAAAACGATGAATATTTTCATGTCGTCAAGGCTGGACGTCAAAAAAACTAGTTGTATAAAGCTGCTGGACAAAACAACTGGCCGTTGGTTGTTGCGACGCATATTTAATCTTAAATGGCCGCAGTGAGATGACGACGGGGTGGAATGATGGATCAAGTGATGATACGCAGCTCAGCCTAGTAGTTTTGTCGGGAACAGCCCATAGTAGACTATCAGCTTGCAAGGAGCCTTGGCTACCGCTTACATTCTAGGCTTCTCCTTGACTTTTAGGCTGCCCCAACACTGCTAACAATATTACGCCTGATTGAATCATACGTTATACGACCCACGTGGTATTGTCGGTCAAGGCTCCAGCATTCCAGATTTCCCGGTTCCAGCCATGTGCGTAATCCGTATTCAATAAGCTACGTTTTTGGAAGCTATCAAAAAGAATATCCCAGACCTTGTGACGGGAAGAGAGGCCAAAAGCTTTGCCTGAAGACGTCATGGGGAAATATCCTCCCGTCTCGCTCCCGATGGCCTGGCCGACGCGAGAGCATCTTATACTGCAATGGTTTAAAGAAAGTGGAAAAAAAATTAAATGGTTGAAACACTAATAGATGTTCCCTTAATTGCTCCGGTGAGACTCTCATACAATATCACATCCATTTTCAGTCTCAAAGAATCGGGTCAATGTGGAGTTTGACTTGTGCTCTGATCTGGAACTGAAAACACCATGGTGATCTGAATCCCCAAATATATGGGCCATATGATGTATCTACCATTGAAACTTGATGGCCTGTAGGTTTAATATATAAATATATGGAAAATGCGTCATCGTTATCAGTGGCATCTTTTCACAGAATCGTTTGGCCCGCGCAAGGTTACATTAGTCAAGAACTGGAAAGATTTACAATTGCTAAATTTATGCAGCTCTAGCTTGCGGTAGCCGCCAAATTTATCAGCCACCCCAAAACGCCCCCAAGAAATAACCTAGACCTGCTCTTATCTGGACATTGAATAGAAATCGCCAGATTAAGCGGACGGCTGCTTAGTTAGCTAGCAACAGCGACAAAATCCCACATGTCTGCATCCTCAGTGCAACACAGCCACTCTCAATTTTTTCTTCTCTTTTTTCGAGAAGTTCTTTTGTTACTGTATTGAGTTGAATGATTCGAGCTTCCGTTTATTTTTAGTGGTTTATTCCAGCATGTCACTGCCAGCCGCAGAAACCCCACAGCGATGTGACCCCGGCCAACCATTCAGCCTTGAGATGCAACCATGCATGAGCTAGTTGAGCGATGCAGATTTTGATACGCGGACCAAGGGATCCTTAGTTAGTGCCCAAGTGCCCACTGCTCACACCAAAAATACGCGCACATCTGACTCTCTACACTGAGAAATTGGTCGATTTGTTTAGGCTTCGCTGCCCTGCAGGGGCGGGCATCCTGTTACCTTAATGAGCGGGACACTTGGCCAATCGGTCAACCGATGCCTGTTATGTTGCTATGTATCTCTGCATGAGACCCTAATAAGTAATACCTGCTGCTGACTGTGGGCATTGTTTGACTGCACAATGGGAAGACTTTTGGGTTTGGTTGGACAACCATTCCAGCAGCGCCCTCTGCAGACATGGAGGCCCCGGCGCTGCGAAATGCAGTCAGCAGCGTCTGCCAACAACAGCACAGCAGGATCGCGTGATTGAGGAATCTAAGAATGCAAAGAAAGAAATCAAATCAATGCCTCAATCAGTCAGTGCTCGAGTCGGCAGCACGGACCGATTTCAGACACAACCAACCCGTTGTATTCCAGATGTTGCAAAAGCCCAACCACTTTGATGTTACCCAAGCCTTTTGAATGGCCGCATGATGTAGTCAGTGAGCTGTTCCATGACCATCAGACGGCTGAGGTGGCAGTGCGGAGGACTTTTATTTTATTTTTTTTTTTTTTTCTTTTTCTGCGTCGCTGATCCATCCTGGACCCCGGTGCCCCGCAGTGCGCCGTCGACAACTGAAGATCCATCAAAGCGTCAGACTGGTCCAACCAAACCGGGAAAAACGCGCCGACACCCAGATAAGATGGTCGGCATCTAAATCAGCCAAACAAATATGCTTGGGAACTTCAGTAACTTGCAAGGATTCGCCCTGCAGGCCGATCATCTTTGTCCCTGTCCAGTGGAGTCAGCCTCCTCTCTTCACTCCCTATCCCGTCTCGTTAATTGTGCTGCTTTATTTTAGGGCCACGTCGAGACCAAGAGATCAAATAGTGCCCACACCGGGTTTCGTTGGCCTGAATTCAGCCCTGTGGTGGGGTAGTGGAATGAGGCAGAGCATGCATTTAGTTACGGGAGCTGTGAAAAAAGGGCCATTACCAAAGTCGTCAATGGTGGCATATATTATGCTAGGCGCCCCCCTTTGAGCATCTTGACTGGTGGCTCTCAAGACACAGAATTCACTCGTTTCAAACATAAAGTGCAACTCAGAGACTGGTATTCATTTGGCAACCATGACGCAATCCAGCCATAATGAGAATGGGATTTCATCTCCAACCGGTCATTCGCTCAGACCATCCCGAACCACGTACAGTTTCGCTACTTCAAGACTCGCCCTTAGCAGCAATCCTTTGGAAAAACCTGGACAGCATGGAGAAGACGAAAATTTGATGCAGCCAAGCGAGCAACACGAAGGGCCGGTTTTCGACACGGACGGCAAGGAGGCGCCGTTGAAATTTCACAAGGTATGCCAAGCATGGCGGGCAAAATCATCATCATCTATTATCACTCGCTAATACTGAAACTTGTATAGAGAGAATCTGCATCCAATACAGAGGTAAGCCGAATCAAATACACTGACCAATACCAACCTTGTCTGACGATGTTCCTCGCAGCTATTCTATGATCTATGGTTTGTAGCAAACCTCAACGTGTTTGCCAACGTCCATCCCATCATAAACATGGACAACCTTGTGTCATTCATGTGCTATTTCATGTGAGTTAATGCTGTCCAAGATATTCCCCCTTTGCCGCAAAATGCCTCTCGCCTACGAATGGTTGGCATTGCCATCTTAGTTCAATATTGATACTGACTTTTCTTACCATTAGCCTGCTATGGATCACATGGTTTGTAACTACTGTCTTCGATGCTCGATTCGGAAATGACAGCGTTCTTGAGCGAATTTTTGTTGCTGGTCATCTTGGTGTTATGATGGGGTTTGCCATTGCCGGCGTTTCCTTTGATCAAACAAAGCTCCTAGGGCCTATTTTCAAGACAATGGGTAAGTGGAGCCTTCATATAATTTTCTGGGTAGTAATGGCGTGGTTCTAACCTCAATAGCGCTGTGCCTGATGGCATCGAGGATCATTCTAGCTTTACAGTATGGCTTGGTTTTATTTCACGCCCGAAAATACAATCGTGCCCGAAAGCCTCTCATCTTTGCCATTGCTTTACATATACTACCTGCAATTGCGTATCTAATCAGCTCCTTCTATCCATACCAGAATGTGTCCTTAGTCTGGTACATAATTGGGGCAGGAGAACTTGTCGTTCTTCTAGTTCATGCTACATTTTCGCAAACACTGAGCTTCAAGGGAACGCATTTCAATGAGCGACTGAATCTGCTCACTCTAATCATCATTGGAGAAGGTAAGCGCCACATACTGCGAATTATCTAGCTCGGTCCAAGCCTAACGTTGTCTCAACTACACAGGGGTCATCATCCTTTCGAAGAACCTCAACTTAATTACCAGTTACACATGGGTAAAAGATGAGTCGTACGCATGGTGTAAGTAAAAATAATATCTTCATATCCCCTGAAAGGCACCTGCTGATAATTTGCGGAAGCTTCTGCGTTATGTGGTTTGATTGCCTGCGCAGCTGCCATGATATATTTTGCTTTCCAACTCTACTTTGATTGGATGGACCATCATATTCATGTCGGCGCTGCAAGACAAGCGCTGTGGTCGCTAGCCCACCTACCCCTGCATTTGGCTCTGGTTTTAATGGCTGAGGGTAGTGGACAATGCGTTTTGTGGTGGCACGCCATCGAATCAACCCAACAAAACTTGCGGCAACTTTACGATGCTCTGGAGGACGCTGCGCGGTCGGGAAGTAGCTCCGAAGTCGCAAATGCTCTCAACAGCACCACGCAAGTTATTCTGTCAAAGTATAGTTCCACCAAGGGAACGGATTTGAACCAGACATTTACCAGCATAATGGAGCTTCCGGACAGCCTGTGGGGATCCCTCCTGGCACGGAACATCACTACCGCGGATGAATCCTACCAGCAACTCACGGCTGACTGGGACACAATTTTCACGACTGTTTTTAACGCCATCAACGATGCATTTAAACTCTCTGTCAGCAAAGAAAAGGACTCTACGTCACCCGGCGACATGGGTTCTAAGGAAAATTCCCTCCTTGCCGAATCAGCGAACAGACTGGCGCTCATCTTCATTTATCTTTTCATCTCCGCCGGTATGGTTCTGGCTCTGTTGATGGCGATGCATCTTGTCTCAAAGCATAGACGGTGGTCTGGCTTCAATATATTCCGCACATCTTTTGTCTTCGGCTTTGGCGTTGGACTTGGCCTGCTATCACTTCTCATCACGAACATGTCGGCTACAGAGAACTTTCTTCTGACCCCGTGGCCATTGCCTACCATGACACTTGCCTATGCAGCTATTCTCGTACTGACACATGTTCCGCATCCTCCGCGCATTTTTGGCATTTTTGGCAGGCGTACCGAGTCCACTGATATGGAAACGGGATACACAAGGAGTTCGGAGGGTAAGTTGTCACTGGCCATGACGTTGAGAAATTGCATGACTAATTCGCATCGAGTAGCTACCAGCGTTCGTTTCGAATCCAAACCGTATGATCCAGTTGCGACGGGAGAACCGGGTTCTGACGGAAACTCGTCTGCAGGTTACAATGGAGGTTACTATACAACGCAAACCAGAGAAATTCAGTAGCAAACGGGTTGTGCTGAGAAGCAAGTATTGGCTGCGGGGGTTTGAAAGTCATGATCAAGTCCTGAATATTCTGGGCATTTCTATTCCAAGGTCTAGAAAATTGGGTTGTAAGATTCAGCGAACTTTTTAGTGTCGGGTGAGCCGGTGGCGTTGTCTTGCCATTTAGAGCGTCGCTAGTGTGCTATTTATTAGTGCACAACGTGTTAATATACATGGTATCCCCGGATGATGAGGTCCAATCTCGTTTGTTCGGGCGCTTACTCTGTCGTTGCCAGGTATATATGATGTAAACTAATTTAATTCTTTTATAAAATTATGCGTGCCTTCCCCCTCCCCCTCCCCCCTCCCTCCAAAAGACCTTATCATGCAGGGTGACTGAGAATAATGAAGATGACAATTCATCTACAGCCCTGTAACTCAGCCACGAACGGTGTTCCCGAACCAAGCTCAAACTCACGGTCCCACCAATACACCTTTTTCTCAAAAGACGTGACAGTTTTGGTAGCTGGTCTGCATGGTCGAGGCCATCCGGTTCTCGTCCAAGACAGAGGTCTAGGCCGCCATCAAGACAGGGCAACTGATGGATCAATGCCCGCTGAATACACGACTCGTAGGGCCCGATGATAGAAACTTCCATCAACCAGCCGTCGATAGCGCCTCGGCAGCCCCACTATAAATACGAGACACGTGAAGCGCACTGGCGGCACTCCTGATTTGCAATGATAAATCCCCGACCGGCTGAGACGCCCCAGAATGAATCTCGCAACCAAACGAGACAGCCATGAGGATCCTCGCCATCACTGCGGCATTAGCTGTCCTTTCATCGGCCGCCGGCTCGGTGGTGGAGAGGATTTACATGTTTTCTTTGTGGGTAGCTCACCATCAAATCAATCGTCTGTGTCGTGTTGACCTTGAACAGCGGCGATTCGTACTCCAAGACGCTGTGGAACCCAGACGGTGCCCATCCCCGCGATGACAACCCAATCGGAAACCCAGCCCTCCCCGGGCGTACCTCCACAGGTGGCTTAAGCTGGCCGGGCTTCATGGTGACCCGTTTCAATACCTCTTCTGTCTGGCTCTACAACTTTGCCCGAGGCGGAGCCGTCGTCAATCGGCGCTTGATCAACCACTTCCAGTCCATCCCGGAAACTCTGGATTTGATTGAGCAGGTCCAGCTGTTTGACGCCACAATCCGCCAGCGCCCCGCCTGGGTATCATGGACTGCACCCAACTCTGTCGCATCCATCTGGATGGGTTTCAACGATATTAGGCAGACCTGGTTCACCCCGGACCTCCCCGACCGGTATTCAAAAATAGTGACAGACTACATGACCCAGGTTCTGCTGCTACACAAATATGGCATAAGAAATTTCATCTTTTTGACAGTAGCTCGTAGGTGTCGTGCTTGTCCATTCAACTACACATGCTAAGACGCTCTAGCAATCTACTTGACTCCCGAGCAGCAGAGGCTGAGCCCACAGAGGTAAAATCGACTGGTTTGGGCCGCCAACTTGTTCAATGAAATTCTCCAAGAACAAGTCCCCATATACGCAGCAACAATGCCCGACATTAAGTACAAAATCGTTGATACGTGGGTTCCGTTTGCAAAGGCGTATCAGAACCCAACCGAGTTTGGCGCGCCAAATCCCACGTGTACAAACGGCGATGGAGTATCCTGCGTGAGTGTTGTCTAACTATCCTAAATTCAAGACGATGTGGCTCACAAGTCCCAGCTGTGGTACAACACCTTTCACCCTGGCGTTCGCATCTCAGAGCTGGTTGCCGCAGAGGTGGCCATGGCCTGGGACAAGGGTGTCTTTATGTGCCCTGAAAACTTGAAGGCCTGTTCTAATAAGCTGACCCCCACGCCCTTCCCGTCGCGTGCAAGCATACCTACAAGTACAAGCATGGACACTGTAGCTTCCATCAGTGTTACCCCTCTTACGAGTGCAAGTTTTGATGTCGCCACATCAGATAACGTCTTGCCATCACCAATACTTGAACTCCATCATCCAAATAATGCTCAACAAGAGCCACTCGACTTGTAGAAACGAATATATGCCATATTACCTGACTCCTTTTTCTTTTTGTGTAGGGGGGAGTAGTTTTGGAGAATTCGACGTTCAGTCAAGGCAGGTGTATTTTCCAGAGGTTCCTATATTATTTCATATTGTGCAAAAGGCTCAACGGGAAGGAATTTTAGGGTTTGCAGCCAATACATTTACTGAATACTTGTAATGATGTGCAACATTTTCGCAAATAAGACTCACATGTAACTGTGTGCATCTAGACGTATAAAAGCAGCTACAGCAGATGAGAACTACACTGTGCTCACCAAACTTCCCATCTCTGGCTCCCCATTGCACAGAGTCGATTGAACAGCTCATCTCTCCGGGGCACGGCCGTAATCACCGTTGAGCAGCCTCGCCTATCAATAATTTCAATGCCACCCATGACTTTGCTATCCAACGCCCATCCTGCAGCAAGCTTTGCTTTTGCACCATATCCAGAATACTTTTTCAGCTGCGCAATATCCTTTATCGGAATAACCCAAGCGGGGTGCACCTCCTGGAGGATCAAATCGGCCGGACTTTGAACATGTGACTTTTTTGAAAAGCAAATGCAAGGAGAATTGGTATCGGTTGTGAGATAAATAAATCCCTTGGCTCCGCTGTACCTGGCCTTGAATTCTATCGGACCAGATATTGGTGGCTCTGGTGGTTTGGATGTGGCACCTTCACGCATTTTTGCTGACTCTGTCCCAGCTTTGGCTCGCATCTTGTCCACACCAATGACGCCCTTTGTAGCCGTTTTGACACTGCCCTTGAAGAGACTGAGAAATCGGCTGTGCCTCTTACTAGATGACTCCCCTATTTGATCGTCATCCGCACCATGCTGACGAACCCCTTCTAGGTCTTTTTGGACAGCATTTTGAACCTCCTCTTCAGTCGCCCCTAATGGCTTATCACCACCTGTCGCATCTAGAACTTCGTCATCAACCGGGTGAGGTCGTTGAGTAGGCGGCTTCCGAGATATCTGCGGTGGAACGAGGGGAGCCCTTTGACTTTCACCGAGCCGCAAAAGCGTGATTGTTAACTGAGCATCGGTGGGAACATGTCTGAATAGTGTGCTATATTGGGATTAGTAAACTACAATCTCAAATTGCCATGAGACGCTATACTCACCCGGCTAGGGTAAGATTCCGAGACTTCAACCAATTGTATGCCCGTACTGCAGACCCATTGCTACTGAAGAATCCGACACCAAGTCCAAAGGTAGCTATTCTGTAAACTGTATGACAGGTGACAAGGGTGGACAGGACTAGTATCGGAAGTATGATGCAAGCAACACGGTATTTTGCCGTGTGGGAAAACGGTGGCATTGGAGACAAAAGACTGTTGGTTAGCGAATATGCCAAGCTGTGAAGGGCTGTGATGGGTATACATACTTTGCGGAACGCTCCCAGCTATCCGAGAGTACACATATTCCATGCATCAAAGGTCTCATTTTGCTCCACATGAGCTGTTCCATGGGTGACTTGGTCATGTCTTGAGACGCCTTGTCAACCCCAGATGCTTTGTCTTTTGCAACCGCAACCTTGGTAACCAGTTGATTTGTCGATGGGAATGGTTCATTTTCACCTTCACTTTCCTCGTCACACTGAGGGTCTTTTTCAATCAAGGTATTAGTGGCTATAGCGGCGATACCCGTGACAAAATTGCTAGACTCATTCTCAATCGCTTCTCCTTTAGCATGCTCAGCTGCCCCAGTGATGGAGTCAGTTGATGCTAGTATTCCAGCACGAGGTTTTGATAATCCGCCAGTTTTGTGGTCGACCAATGCAGGTGGCGCCGGTGGGAACATGATATTTCGGGCGCTCGGCGACGTAACGAGTAATAATACTGCAGTTAAAAGCGTGGGCATCAAGAAGTCCAAGTACCAAGAAGTAAAATAAATCTAAAATATTCTCAGTCATTCATAATCGCTCTATTGAGGGTTATTGACTCACAATGAAGAATGACGACGTCCTTCGCGGCTCGCGCCACGACCGGAGCCTGGCTATATGCTGAACAAAGCCTAGCAGCCCAAGGATCTTGAGGTTCATTCAGTGTAACTAATCGAGTTAGAATGCGTATGCGATATACTAACTGTTCCTCTGTATAATCTTTCGATGTATGCCCTCAATTTGTGCGGAGAAAACTCCTCATCCTCGGCTACGTTGAAATCCAGACCCCCCGCGTCACGATTTGAGGTTTCTTTTAGATGGAAGATTTGCTATCGCTCAATGTTAGCAGAGATTTTACAGGTCGAATGGAAAATTATGACCTTGTTGAAGCGCCGCATAAGAATCCAAAGATTTTCATTGTCAATACCTTCCACAAGGGGGAGGCCAATGCTGGGTTTGTCCTCATTCCATCCAAAATCCTTCACATGCTGCTCATGGTCGGGTGATTTTGGTATCTTATCGTCTGGCTGAGATATTACTCCCCCGGAGACGTTGGCGCGCAGAGTCGACCCATTGGCAGGAACTGGATCTAAAGTGGCAGAGAGCTGCCTTATCTCATCATTACCATTCCCCATTGTGAGCAGAGATTGGCCAGATCTGTCAAAGAATTTGGAAGCTGAAGAAGATGGGATAAAAACATTTAATGACGAGGAAAACCCAATTTTCAAGCACCCACCACTGAGGTCTGGATTATGACAATCACTAATTTGAACCAGGGCTGGTTAGATGATGACAGCACGATCGTTCTGCCAAGGATCGTTGAGTATTTCTGACCTTTGCTCCACACAAGTGGCGAAATGTCTTTGTTACTCTAGTAGCCACGCTCAGCGTCAGTTATTTGCTAGCCCTATTTGAATGTGCCTACAGAGGTGATCCTGCTGGGGCTTTGTGCTATAGTATAATCACTTGTACCTTGCCGTTCGGCGGGGCGTCACTCATCTTGATTCGTCACCGCGCTGGTGTCTTGACGTCATCTTGACAGCACGACACGGCCCATGATCGTCGGGATCTCGGTATGATGGCCAACGAATTATCATCTTGAACGAGAATTATGGCATTTAATTAAAATAATCCCTCTTCAAAAACAGTGTCGGGGCACATTAATACTTTCAGCAGTCCAGCCTCTCCGTCATAGCGTCTTGTCTATGAATTGAATGTCTTGGAGCCATCTATCTATAGGTAATCTCCAAACCATCCAAATCTCCCTTTTCTCTCCATTCGCCGAGAACGTTGGCATAAGCCAAGAGCCCCCCAACCATGTTCGCGGCCCTCATCATATGCAGCTTCTGCTCCTCGGTTCCCTCGGGGGTCTTGATGTCTCCCTCCCTATTGTTGTAGCTCGGTGTGCAATCGGCCATGATTGAAATGTATCTTGCATCGCGCGCGATTCGCATAGACCACTCATCTTCGCCCTTCTCGGTCGGTTGGAGGATGACCTTCTTTCCATCAAACTTGTTCGATGTCGCAGATAGCACCGATGCAATATGAGTAGCAATGGTGTCCAGAGTATGCACAACATTGACCGTGGCTCCTGCCTGACCCCCAGTGCCTGGCATGATGAGGTTGGGGAAATCCCGCGTGAGGATGCCGTGCAGGGTTCCGACGCATGTCCGCCATTTATCGTCGAAGTTGAGGCCGTTGCAACCCGTAATCTTCATGTCAGCTCGCGTGGCTGGAGTACCGTCGCGGAATGGCTGGTAGCCAGTGCCGAAAACAAAAACATCAACAGGATACTCTGCTCCGTTCGCGATAAAGCCAGCTTTTGTCATGCGCTGTATTCCTACACCTGCGGTGTCAAGAAGCTCCACATTCGGGCTATTGAACGCAGCGAGGTATTCATCGTGGAACCCCGGGCGCTTACACCAGCCAGGGTACCAGGCTTTGAGGCTCTCGGCAGTGGCATGGTCCTTGACTATTTGAGATACCCGGTCACGAACGCTGTTTGACCGTGGCATATCCAGAGCATGGAGGGAAGCAACATACGACTGCACCGTCTTCTCGGACAGCCCGCTGGCATTTGGCCCGCCCACGAGTGCCGAGAAGGAAGGGAATGTCGTCCATCCATCTTGGACCATGTCACGCTCCATGGGAATGTTGCTGACATGGGCCGTCATGTTCTCACGTCGCCTCTGCTGCCAGCCGGGCTCGTTCGAGATGTTGGCCCGGAAATCCTCCTCATTTACTGGTCTCTGGTCGCGGACGTCGACGCTCGTGGGTGTCCGCTGTATGACATAGAGCTTCTTCACCCATTTGGCGAGCTCGGGCACCACTTGGATGGCTGTGGCGCCTGTACCCAGAATTGCGACCCTCTTGCCCTTGAGCTTTGATAAGGTAGCGTCGGTGGGTGATCCACCCGTCACCCCGTAGTCCCAACGGGAAGTGTGAAACGATTTGCCCTGGAAATCATTCAAACCGAGAACTTTGGGGACCTTTGGACGCGTCAAAAGGCCGGCGGTAAGCACGAAGAAATCGGAATGGATTTTGAATGTACGTGCAGCCTGACCGTTGATTGCCCGTTGCGAGACAGTGCATGTCCATTGGCTAGCCTGGGCGTCCCATGACGCATCCGTTACTCGAGCGGCAAAGATGGCCCTTTTATCGAACTTCCACTTGGATGCTACCATTTCAGAGTATTCTCTCAGCTCAGTGCCATATGAATATCGATGCTTAGGGGTGTATCCTGTCTCCTCCAACAACGGCATGTAGCAAGCGCTCTCTATGTCGCACATGAGGCCAGGGTACCGATTCCAGTACCAGGTCCCTCCAAAGCCTCCGGCATTGTCGACGAAAATGATCTCCTCGGGCTTGAACCCGGCAATCTCAATCAAACGAACTGCAAAAAGAATTGCACCAAAGCCGGTGCCAACAAGTACGGCCTTGGCCACAGTGCCATCATGGGCCGGGAATGAGTTGGGGATTTGATCATCAACAACCCAAGGGTCCTCGGCGAAGTGCTGCAACGATTCGGATTTTTCCACGTCAACATATTGTGCGAGCCCATCAGAGCGCAATCGCTTTTTTCGCTCCTCCTCGTACTTGAGCAGAGTCTCTTGCGTCGTATTGACAGTCTCAGTCGTTGTTGTTGAGCTCATGATGACAGCTTCCAAAATGATGAGTGTGGTGCTGAGGTCTTTGTGAATGACGGATGGCGATTTGATCCTGCCACATCAGCGTTCCAGTCCGAGGCATTTATCGTTTTCGACTTTACAGCCTCTCGACGGAGCTTCCCACGCCCGCGCATCCGGCAATGGAGCTCGGGGTTGTGGAGCGAGTCCCGGCCCGGGTCTTGCTGGGTCTCGCATCCCCGACCGAACAAAGATAAAGGATTTGGACCCCAAAGCCGGGTCATCGCAGTAGTATCATTTATCGGTCGGTCACCGTAAGCTGACATACATTGGTTGCATACGCAAGCATATAGATGACATTGATTTCCACACGTACGAGAGCAGACGCCCTCAGTTCGTCTCAACATGCAATCAACCGGCACAGCCCTGATCATTACAAAAGTGTTTGCATACCATGGCGCCATAATCTCGCTTGCCGATCTAAACGGGGAGCGTTCTTGAGTCGGCCGTAGCTTCGCTTCCCGACGCTGAAAGACAGAGTCGCATTCTCGCAAAATATTCGTCAGCGAGAGTACACCCTATCAAATCCGTGAGGCATACGTCATGCTTCTGTTTCTTCCGTGACGGCCCAGATATTGGCGGAGCCGAAGAGCCGAGGCAGATGACATGGCGTCGACATGATATGTGAGTTGGCATAACCACCAGTGACAATTTCCTTCTTTAAAGCTATTGTGCATTCCAACCAGTGAATTCCAGTGAGTTAATTCCATCAAGTGCATTTTTATCACCTAGAGTATATCGCAGCACACATTTTATTCATTTGTTTCCCACAAAATGGCCGACTATTCATGTTATGATGGCCCCTGTGACGAGTGGTTGCCTGTCCAGGCTACCCTCCCTCCACCGCCAATCGGAATCTCCGCGACCGAGCAGCAGAGAATTATCAATCAAGACCGAGAGGCTGCTGCTGCGGAGGCCGTCAAGCCTTTGTTACCCTTCGTGAACATGAAAGACTACTCAATCCCCACACGCGAAGGGGCCCAGATTGAGGCTCGGTCCTACCACCCAGCCTCCATTGACAAAGCAAAGGCCCTACCTGTCTTTTTTTATATGCATGGAGGTGGTTTTCTTCTGGGTACCCTCGCATCAGAGGATTATACTTGTGCCAAGATTGCTGTTGGGGCAGAAGTTGTTGTTCTCAATGTCAACTATCGTCATACTCCTGAGCATGTCTACCCAACAGCTTGGAACGATGCCGACGATGCGTTTGACTGGCTTTCTGACCACATCGAACAACTCGGTGGTGATCGGAACAAAGTCGTCGTTGGGGGAATTTCTGCCGGGGCACAACTTGCTGCCTCTCTGACCTTGCAACAGCACCTTGGGTCTACGGAAAACGGTTCCCGCAAGCTGCCCATCGCTGGCCAAATACTGATGATTCCTTGCCTTACACACACAGACAACATGGAATCTCTACTCAAAAAATTAATTGATCCTTCGATCTCGAGCTATAAGACGAATGAAAATGCGCCCTTTCTACCCTTGTCGAGAGCAAAAATGTTTTTTGACCTATTACAGGTTAAGCATGCTGCGGAGCATGACATACGACTAAGTCCAGGCAATGCAACATCAGAGCAGGTCAAGGGACTACCTCCAACAGTATTTGGAATAGCCGGCCTGGATCCCCTGAGGGATGACGGATTGCTCTACGCCAAGCTGCTCACCGATGCAGGGTACGTAAAATCGAACTGAAGACCTTGGAAATACCTTGGACTGACTTATTGCGCAGAGTTCCGACCAACGTGAGCTTATTTAAGGGTGTTCCCCATGGGTTCCGAAGATTCGGTCATAAACTCTCTGCATCAGCTAAATGGGACAAGCTCATGGAGGATGGAATCTGGTGGACATTGTCGGGGCCATCAGTACCCGCAGAATTCATTGTCAAGGTAGAGTGAAGAAATAAAGTCAGGTCTTTTGGAGCTATAGATCTCTCGTATTACATATTATTATATATCCAATGACCGGTTTGTGACTCAAATGAAGAGCATTATTTCTAACAAATTATTGAGGTTGAATCCAGGTTTTTATGGCTTGATTATAGTAATCATTGTTTTCACACCTTTTAACGTCATGGACTTATTTTTGTATTTACTTTTCTGTTCAACCTGGGGCCTATCACTGCAGGCTGTTCATTCCTCGAGGCATCTTGTCGCTATAGTCACTCGGCTAGTATTTTCCTCGATATTTAGATTCATATTTCTTGCATATGAGTGGTTTGAATCCTTGAAGCACCCTAATGAATGCGATGTCTTGCAGGATTCTGCCCCCAAACATGCGGCCGATAATATGGAGTAGATGGAGAAATCCCGGTAGTGAGGCAATCATGACTTGAAAAGATATCTCCACGGTCCCAAGGAGAACTAAAACATACCAGCAAAAAGGCTTGAATAGACCCAGCAACGAGCATAGATGAAGGTTTATAATACCTACATGCAGTGTATAATAGTTGAGATTCTGCATTTAGAACAAATCGTGCCACGCTACAAACAACTGTGACACCGCCTATTAGAAAAGACAAGTCAAAGCAATTTTCTCGTTTCTTGGCAGAGCCTTCAATTTTGGTAGCATTCCAAACGGCAGAATGAAACCTAGACGTTTCTCACATTAGATCTGTTTCCGGCCATGACTAATTGCGGGCTTAATCCATCCATGCTTCTGAATTAACCTCGCAATGCAAAATAAATTGTACTTATCAAAGGCGAGAATTTTAACCAAGTAGATGAATTTTCTAACTTAATTCATGTCAATTTATATCTACCACCTAAACAAAAATTGCAATGGACAAAGCTTTTCCCGTCAAGTGCAAGTTATCTTGCTGAGAAAAGAACCCCGCTAACTTGATTCGCCGAAGCAGAAATTCACCATTCCACGGCACCATACGTGAAGCCCAGCGGACCGACGGTCGCATATATCGGGTTTTATATTGTGACACGGACTAGGCAATACTTTCTGGTTATACAACGCCCACAGTTCCGCAGAGCTGAGGACTTTTGCTCCTTGCTCAAAATCTAGGACACGGGATGACATCACGTGACTGATGAGGAGACATATCTAGCCTTGAATGGACGCAAGTTGCTCTTGTTTCCCTCTTATTTGTATTCAAGCCTTGGTGTGCAATAAACTCTTGATCTACATCAACAGCGTCCAATCAGCCATGGTGATAAAAAGTTCGGTTATTTTCGCGCTTGCAGCCTGTCTCACTGCATGCTCTCCTGTATTTGCGACTCCCAATATCGTCGACACACGACGCAACGTCACATACCTTGGACTCAACCGCAACGGCATAGAGGTTTTTCTCAACATCCCATATGGACAGGACACGGGAGGAGATAATCGCTTCAAACCACCGCAACTATATGTTCCCAAGACAGGCGAAACCATTCATGCGAACGCCTATGGCCCTGCCTGTCCTCAGCCGCTTGGCAGTTGGGTTGTTCCAGTCTCATTGTCTAATGTAACGGAAATCTCAGAAGACTGTTTGAATTTGAACGTGGCCAGACCCAAAAACACTTCTACTCGAGATCGCTTGCCGGTTATGGTCTATATTCATGGCGGAAGCTTCTGGGCTGGTCAGAATCAAGAATTAAACATAAGACCTGATGGTATGATCCTTGAATCGGTGAAGAATGGTTTGCCCATTATGCATGTGGCTATGAATTATCGCCTTGGCTGTAAGATCATGTTGGCAGCGTATTAATGATCAAGATCTTAGCTAACACAGCCTACAGTCTTCGGATTCGCCCAGTCCAAGGCTCTTCGCTCTGAGGGCTCCGAAAATGCCGGCTTGAGGGATCAGCGTCTTGCCATAGAATCGGTACGTAGTAACATTGAGCAGTTTGGAGGTGATCCAGACAAAATCACAATTTTCGGGCAATCCTCCGGAGGTAGGTCACGGCAAGGCGGTTCAAATGAAACCCACCTATCTCCATGGTTTCAATTGCTGACATGGAAGCCAGGACTGTCTGTAGGCATGCAAATCATGGCATATGGAGGAAAGAAGCCGGTTCCATTCCATCAAGCCATATGCCAAAGTCAAGCCATAGAGCCTGGGATCACCGGAAATTTTACCATTGATGCCATGGAAGCTCTGGTGTCCGTGGTTGGGTGCAACAAGACCAATCTAGATGCAAAAGACACGGTTAAATGCCTCCGCAGCCTCGATATGAAAACTCTCCTCAATGCCTCTATCACTACATACCAAAGTGATATATCGCACAATATTGGAGATATTTGGCTCCCAGTCGTCGACGGCGACTTTCTTCCTGCCGCCCCATCGACCCTTATTCAAAAACACCATTTTGCCAATGTCACCACTATGATTGGATGGTGCGACAATGATATGACGTTCTTCACTGATACAAATATCAAAACGTCGGATGATACCTTCAAGTTCATATCGTCATACGTACCCGCTGTGTCGGTTAAGAATGTTCGAAAATTGCTCTCTCTATACCCAGTATCAGACTTCCCAGCGGATGAGACAGCAGGCTTGTCCGGTGAGTTCTATCGTGCGGCGCGCATATTCCGGGACATCATCATGACATGTCAACCTGTGTGGTACGGTGAGCATATTGCAAATACAGGTAATGATGTGTACTTGTACGATTGGAACCAGACTATCCTAGATCCATACGTCCCTGCTGGGCTGGGCCCGTTTCATAGCTCTGAGTTTGCTTACATCCTTGGCAACCTGTCACATTATAATATTGAAGGATATGCATTTCATCCAACAGCCAAGGACTATCAGCTAAAAGAAAGAGGATCTAGGTCGTGGTCAACATTTGCCAGTACTGGAAAGCCGGGCATACACGACCACCAGACCTTTCAAGGATTTTACCCTGCCTTCCCTCGAAATGAGGAGGCATTTGTGTTTGTGGCTGGAGGGACACATGAAGGTCTTTCTGCTTTCGATGGACCAAAGGCCAGCCCAGCCATTCGACGTCAAAAATTGTCTGCAAGATGTGCATTTAATAATTCACCAGAAATGATCAAACAGCTACAATACTAGAGCCTGTTGCTAATAATATATGTTTATACATGGTCACTGTGGACCTGTATCCGAGAAGGAAAAGAAAAACAATATGACTACGGAGAGGAAGTTGGGGCAGTAATTAATGATTCAGAACTCCCGGATCTCTGGTAGAAATGATGATTCAATATCTTTTGCCATCAATTTCTACTTTGTCCTATATGCTTGGAATCGGTTTCCTGCTATCATAGATTACCAAAAACCCCCTTTTGTTTCTATTTTTCCACCTGTAACATTCTTTCCGTAGATTGACTTGCCAACTCGCAATCACCATATTTTCCCTTCTTGGGTGGATAGGGCTATTACGATTCGACCACATTGACCCACATAGCGGTACATTTTCGGTGTTAAGGCGATCACTGCTTGGTCTGGCGATAACGGAATTCATTACGTACACCCTGGTAGATTCATGTTTAGCATCTCATATAAAATTTATTAGGCTGGCCATTCATTGCATCTTCTAATTTCTTCAATGAAACGAGTGGCCTGGTCTTTCAATAGTAATACAAGGTAATTTCCATGCGTCTGGTATGGCCAGGTCACATAATAACCCGCTCTCCAAGACAAGGCAGATAGTTTAATAAAGCCCCCATACGATATTAGGAGCCCCTCTGATGTGTAGGGCAGTCGGTTCAAAATATATTTGGGGTTCAATCATTGGCCATGGCTGATCTCCACTGTGCTAGCATTAGCCAATACATCGACAATCCAACTTCATTTCCCACGTCAATGCGGCACGGACAGGT
Organism: Calonectria henricotiae; assembly: GCA_020623695.1. NCBI lineage: Eukaryota > Fungi > Ascomycota > Sordariomycetes > Hypocreales > Nectriaceae > Calonectria > Calonectria henricotiae. The sequence goes on from JAHVYB010000154.1 coordinate 84,087, forward strand.
CATTGAATGCCAGCTGTCTGACATCAATTTGACAGATAATGGATCATTTCCCCACTAAACCGGACGAGCTTCCAGAAACGGGATGGGCGTAACCGAGTTGAATAAGGCTCTGGAGCATACTTAACCCACCCCGCTTCACTAAGCGAGGATAGAGGATAGCATAGCTTGCGGGTTTAATCCTAAGATTTGAAGCTCGCTGTGGTTTACTCTCAGGTGAAAATGGCTACGAGCGAGGACCAACCCAACTCTCCATCAGCGCCCGACGCGGGCTCACCTGTGACGAGCCAGGCTCCTAATACAGACCAGGGTGCCGAACAGCAAGTTGAGGCCGAGCCTGTCCCACAAGATGATGACAACGACTCTGCATTCGAATCTGAAAGTTTGCTTTCGACAGAGTCTCTTACCCCCAGCATTCTGGAATATCGCCAACTTCACGGACGTACCTATGCGAATGCGAAAACAGGCGAGTACTGGGGTCCCAACGATGAGCGACAAAGCGAAGGTCTCGACCTCATTCATAATGCACTTACCATACTACTAAGTGATAAGCTGTTTCTGGCTCCCCTTGATGAGAAAAATCCCGGTCGCATACTGGATGTCGGCACAGGGTCTGGTATTTGGGCTTTGGACTTTGCGGATGAGTTCCCTTCGGCAGAGATCTACGGAACGGATCTCAGTCCAATCCAGCCAACTTGGGTCCCGCCTAACTTGTCTTTCCAGATTGATGACTGTCTTCTGGACTGGACATGGCCCGAAAACCACTTTGACTTTATTCACATGCGCGCAATGTACGGCTCGGTCCCAGACTGGACCGACCTTGACAAGAAAGTTCTGAAGCATTTGAAACCTGGGGGGTGGTTTGAGCATGTTGAAATTGGCTGCCAAGGCCTGTCGGATCATGTTGAGCTCCCAGAATATCACGTCTTCAACACCTGGGCGCAGTCCTTCTACGATGCTGGAGACAAGATGGGCCGGCCCTTTACCATTTGCTTGCCGGGAAGCATGAAGAAACATATGGAGGCGGCTGGCTTTGTAAACATTGTTGAGAGGATATTCAAGTTGCCAGTCGGTGGATGGCCAAAGGATCGACAGCTCAAGGATGCGGGCATCATGTTCCAGCATGCTCTCGAACGAGACATGGAAGGTTTCTCATTATTTGCACTCACGCAATTCCTCGGGTGGACAAGGGAAGAGGTGCTCGTATTGGTGGCAAAAATGAGACAGGCCATCAGGGACAAAGCGAGCTGCCCATACATTACGGCGTATGTGCAAAATAACCCCAATTAAATGCGGACTGCTGACTATTTTCCTTTAGAATTGTGGTGTATGGCCAAAAGCCCGAACAGACCGAGACAGAATAGTTCTCAATGGGCGTTATTGAGACATGCTTCAGAGGCAACTACTGGTTATGGTTGAATTTCTTTCTCCAGCTGTACATTTTGAAGTACCAATTATTCAAACTCCTCAACGAAAACGTTTTCCTGGTGCTTTTAGCACAAGAACACTTGGTGTTTCCTTCAAACTGTTATTCTTCGGCCTTGTCTTTTGATAAAGCACTTTGTCAAGATGCCATCGTCAGCTTTGGCTTATAAGTGAATTTCTAGACGTTCCACACAAGCACCAGGCGCAAAGCTATTAGTTTCAACTAGAATAGAACATAGTCAACAGTTGGCCATCTCAGATACGATGTATCTAGTATATACCACCGACAAAAGTTTGACGATTTTATTCTGCAGATAAATACAATTTTTTTTTCAAGTTATATTTTACCACAGACCTTGAAATCTCACCAGAAAACAAGGACGTATTCATCAACCCGACATAAATGGTGATGCTGTGTATGCAAAACATTGTGTTCACATCTCACTGATAATAATGATGCTACGGTCCAGACAATGATTCAAAGCATTCCTTCCAAATTCAGAATCTAAAATGAACTAAAACGCACAACTTTACCCTTTAAAGGAACAGTCATTGCGCAGCGACTGCCCAATGAGCCGCATCAATCCCGGATGCAGTAACGGTCATCATTCTAGAGAGTTCGCTAATCCGATGCCCTAGTGAAATTGTCCACGAGTAACTGCTAAGTTTGGAAAGCATGTCAATTTTCCTCGGCAACATGATCTCTGATCGCCGTGCTTTTCAATACACTTTCTGAAGGCCACATCCAACTAAGTCCTGTGTGGACAGCGGCAGCCACTAAAAAGCCGTACCAGTAACCCAGCGCATAGAGATGTGAGGCTCCCTCCGAAACCTTTACAGTGCCATCATTGGCTATAGCCTGAGCGAAACCAGGAAGTAGAGGTGAAAAGCCGACGATAAAAGCTACAAGCGATCGCCAATTTGTTCCCCAGCGCTCGTACATGTATATTCCCCGAGGATTGTACATATCTGGGACACTTAGTCGCTGGTTCTGAACCCAATAGTAGTCTGCAACGAGAATTCCTGCCATCGGCGCTAACCATACGGTGTAGCCGGTCATAAAATTGAGCAGAGCACTTGACGATACCAGGACGTTCCAGGGAGTTATAGCCCATGCACCAAGAAAGGCGCATATAAATTGGCCGCGACGCAGGTTAACCCATTTGGGAAATAATGTTGCCAGATCAACGGCGGCAGAAAGACTATTTGCCGACACGTTGATTCCAATGTTGGCGACGAGGAATGCAAGCGCAACAAAGAAGGCAGCCGCCCGGCCGCCGGGAGAAGTCCAGTGGTTGATGATTTGAAGGGGATTCCACAGTATTTCGTTATATAGGATGCGAGATCCGTTTGCTGCAATGATACCAAAGAGCATCATCAAGATGAAAGCCACGGGAATAACAATGAGCTGGATATATGGGCTGGTTTCCTTTCTGGAATATCGAGCAAAGTCGTTCATGTTCACCCCAAGAGTTGCAAAGTTCCCTATCATGGCGTTTACGCCGCTGATAAAAGCCCAGCCTAGTTGAGAACCAGAAGATTCGTTGCCAAACCGGAAGACTTTTCCTCCACCCCCAGTCTCTTTGATAATCCAGCCCATGATAGCGAATCCTGCAATAGGACATGTGATGGCCTTGATGTCAAATAGATATCTGAGCTTGTGAGCAGGTATCCAGTGAAAAGGTAGCACTAAAATAAAGTATATAAAGTAACAAATCATCAGACCTGTGTCGATATTTGCTGATTGTGGTAAGGAGTTGCCCATGGTTCGAAACCTTGGGGCCCAGGCCAAAATTATGGATTGCACGCACTCGGCACCAGTGTAGGTATTGATTCCGTACCAAAACACACTGACGACAACACGAATAAAAACCATTACATATGAAAAGTAGAAACCATACGCCGATCGAGCTTGGATAGGGAAGGGGATGTGTAATCGTGCACCTAATTATGCGTAGTCAACATGCCTGTATTTATCTTGATGGCGCAATGTAGCTCCAAAAGATAGCACAAATAGAAGTTCGAGCTGGAGGAATGCATACCTATGACACTATTTAAAGTGACAACGACTGCAGTAACCATGTTACCAACCACACAAGCAGCCAGCGCTAGTTTCCACGATAATCCCACAGCAATCAACGACGCGCCAATTCTCCAAATACTGATGGAAAACGCGTCTGATATCCAGTAGGTAGCAAAGCTGTACTGTACCATGTCAGAATAATCTTGGGATAATCACAGCCAGGCGATTATCGTACCGTACGCCACGTCTGGCGCTCGTAAGGGACGGGGTCAAGGTCCCTGTTGCTCCATTTTGTACCGGCAGTCGCGAATCGGCTTGGCTCTGTTTCTAGATGGGCATAGGATTTTATGCGGCCCCAGACCCCTTCTGATGTAGGGGGAGAGGATCCAGGCGAAGCTGTATCCGGCAGCGGGTGTGATTCGAGCTTTGTTTCCATTTCGTGTATCATAGAACAGCAGGGGCCCCCGGAATAGCTAGCAGAAATAAGAACAGTGTGAAGAGCGTCCCTGCTGCGGGACACGTCACCTATCTAAATACCTGCTGACTGTCGCCAGTCCTAAGAGAGCCACGGATGTGAGTAGGTCACACGGTAACACATGTCTCACCACACTAATGGTACCTGCCAAATGGTCTGCTACTTGCAACTGTGTTCAATAAATCTTCTATCGGCTGGTCTGTGGCACCATTCTATCGATAAAGGACGCCGGACTCTCTCTAAAAACTCAGCAGATAAGGTACCCGCTTGCTTCTGCAAATATTTGGTTCGAAGGTTGTTGGATGCATTCAGAATTCAGAATTCCTTGGAAACCGCTGTTCTTATAACTAATCCGTGGAGCCTATTGTATTTGCGACACAGTAGCAGACCGTCGGCTGTCCAAATGGTTCATTGTCAACTTGAAATGGGTCGTCGATCCACTGATCCAAACAACTGCGAACATTGGTTGCAAAGTTAAGGCTATATTACCCTATTTCATATACATGCAGAATATCTTGCATCGCCGAAATTGCAAAGGTACATAGGGCTGACCAGTCATCTACACAATAACCTCCGTTGGATGCGCAAATCGTACGGCCAAAGGCCGTCGGCGTCGGTGCCTATTCCATCCGCTTCATTGTTTAGCTATTACACACTGAGGCACGAGGGATTGCTTTGTCTATTGCTCCAATTGGTGATTTTGTATTGACTTTTACTATTGAAAACCCCCCGATAAAAAAACACTCGACAAGGTACCTGCAACCGAGGTGGTCAGTCAATTTGCCCTTTTCGACCTTGCGACATCTTTTCATTGAACTCATGCATCAGCAAGAGCCCAATTGGCGATTTGGTTAGTTTTATAGGAACATACTCGATTAGTGGTGTGGATGCTGACAGCGCCCAAACCGCAATAAGAGATAATTGCACCAGCAATATGGGGAGGCTCCAATCTACAAATAATCCTACCAAGAACCAATATTGAACAAACTGGGTGGATGTACATGCCACATGATGGGCTCCTGGAGGTAACAATCACTGGTCCATGATGCATTGATATTGATTTGCTCATCGTGAATATGTCATCAATGCCTAAGGAACATCGAAGTTCATCGATGGAACATGTGCCAATTTGATTGTAGTCATCATAGCTAGCTAGTATAACAGAATACTCAAAAGAAAAAGAATGAAAAAGAATGAAAAAAAGGAATGAGAATCCACATCATAGTTACATCCTCGCCTTACGATCTGCCAAGCTCATCCTTCTGTTTCTGGAGAAGGTAATAGTATTGCTGCATCTGAAGCGGATTTGTACTTCCTCGGTCGCCATAATAATTACCCTTTCCGTGGCCATCAAAGTGAACCTTCCAGGCTATCGAGATGTTAGAATCATAAGTGCAATTACTGTTATTTGATAAGGGTAGCTTACTGCTAACATCGAATGCTAGGTAAGACCAACTATCGTTGAGATAGGCCTTATCAGTGCCGACTCGGATTGTCTTAACCTGGCCCATCAGGCCTGGAGCCGGTCGGAGATCCTTCAGTCCGGCGGCGAGCTTCACGAGGCCGACTACAAAGGCCATAGCCACTTCCTTTCCGAAGCATTGATGTTGGCCGTAGCTGAAGGGTCCAACATCCCCCTTCTTTCTCTTCGCGTCAAATCTATCAGGGTCGGTGATTTCTGCCTTGCTGCGTCCAAGCTCGCCCTAAAATGCGGTTAGAAACCGTGTGTGATTTTGATATAGAATACCCACAAGCATCAACACAACCAGGTTCCCAGGCTGTATTTGTTTACCTTCAACCTCAATAGACTGTGCCGCTACTCTCATGGTGCGTTGTGTGCTGGTGAGACGCTGAGCCTCAGTTACATAGGCGTGGAGCGTGTCATCATCATCTTTTTGGGCGGCTGTTTGGACTTCAGACCAAATTGTGTCATTTTCGGGGCGTAGGAAAAATTCTAGAACTTCGGAAAACTGCATCAAAGTCAACCAGATTCGTTTTCCAACGGAAGATATAACTTACAGCGGTCACGGGGACACCGATACCGCCAAAGGCCGTCAGCCATAGCGTGTCAACGATTTTCTCTGCCGAAGTGCCTTGCGCAGCGAGCTCTTCAACGATTTTCACACCACAAGAGCGCAGGGATCCCTCCTTAATCTGTGCTCTTCGGCCGAGCTTACTGGTAAGAGCTGAAGCTATACCAAGTCCCATCCCCCTTCCCGCAATGATTTCGTCTACCAACTTCCTAGTTGAGCCTAGAATGACCTGGAGAGCCTCTTGGGCACGACGGCGACGGTTCCAAGCCTGACCTGGGTCATTGTTATTGGAACCCCAATTTCGCACATTGAGCAAACTGGTATATAATTCAGTAGCCCCGTGGACACCATCTGGGTTCTCATCAGAGCGAAGATCAAAGTAGAACAGATCAGAAAGGAGTCGAATGTTGAGGGGGATAGCAATATCTCTGATGATGTCAATCTGGTCAAGCCCTTCCATCAATCTAAAGGTCTCATTCTCAATCAGCTGCTTTCCCACACGATCAATGCATTCGTGAATTGCTCCATGGAGGTTTGGAATCTTTCCGAACACCTTCAAGACTGACTCCCGGTGGTCATAGTTCACTTTTTCATCGCCAGCCAACATGTACCAGCTGAAGTCCTTTTTTCCAGGCATAAGCAGATTAAGTGGCTTCGCCCAGGGCATTAAAAACTGCTTAGGGCTGGAGAGGACCTGCTTAATGCCTGCGCTCGTGAAAATGGTTACGGCGGATGCTGGCTTCTTAGGGTCATCCAAGGTGTATTGATCCATGATACCCAGCTCCTTAGCAATGGCCTCGTTGGCCTTTTTTGTGTACATGGGCTGCATGACAGCAACCGAGTTGAATGGGAACCAGCCCGGAACCCCTCTTTGAATCAATTTGTATAACATTGACCCACCGAGGGTCTTGTAGTCTTGCTGCACTTCGTTGTAGCCCCAGGCAGTCAGGTTGGCCACATTGTAGTCGATCGTGTTGAATCTGTCTGATCGAACCAAGGTTATAGCATCGGATAGGATGGCACGGCCAACCGAATAGGTTGGGCAGATACCACTGCCAGTACTTCGAGGAGGCTTTATGTCTTCAATCATAAGACCCGGGTAAAGCTCTACCATGTCTGGGTCTGTGTACAATTTCTCCAGAATGCCTGCAATCTCCTGGTTGGAGTTGATATCCCCGAATTTATCATATCTTTTGAGACCAAAAAATTCTCTAAATTCATTGAGAGAGGCCACCTGGGTGATAAGTCAGCGCGCTGTATGCAAGAGGATTTCCATTACAAATTGAAGAACCTACCTGCCACTTGCGGGCTTGGTTGATGCCGAGAATCTCAACCACTTTGAGTGCCTTTGGCACATTTCGAGCACCGAAACAGCCAGCTGGGTCATCCATGGCCTCCTTCAAAATTCGAACGAGATCTTCATCCTTGAACCTTCCATCTTCTTGACGCTGTAGGTCGTCAAATGTGCGTTGGCTAGGATCCTTGGGGATACTCTGCTCGAAATTCACTAGAGCTTTTCCAAGTTCAATATAGCTGACATCTTGAAGATCCTCTGCCTTACAACCCGGGAAAAGCTTTAGGAAAAAATTATTGATCCATCGCTCATCCTTTTTAGAGATGCAAGAATGGAATCGGTAGAGCAGATTGAACTCTACGCTCACTTGGTTTCCAACACCCCTTGGGACGCCATCCTTGTCGAAGCTTGAGCCGATCTGAACTCGGGGATCAAGTGTCCAGTCACTCTTGGAGTGGTGGGTGTTGGTAATGGCTCGCAAGTAGTCATGCAAACAAATGTTAATGTATAGCCCACCGACTATCAGCCGAGCCGTATTAAAGAGATCATGATCTTGCTTCGCTACAGCTTTGGCTTTATCTTGAGGGCTTGCATCGGATGTACATGCCAAAGTGAATCGCCCGTTTTCATTGATCTTCAACAAGATGTCGGCCACATAGTTGTGAAAACGGCTATAGAGTACCAACATTACGTTAACACCGGCAGGTTGGCCCAGCAAACGCTTTTCATGAAAAGTGTCAGGCTTCAGTCTGCCCTCTTTCATAGTACGGATCTCCAGTTGGTCTTTGAGAGAGGAGCCGTACAAGGGAGCCAGGTCAAGGTATGACGAGGTATCTGACTTGTTCATATCCGTACGATTGGTACGGAAGATGTCATGGATAATTATAGATGCGTGATAGAACAACATGGATGATATTCCAGCAGGGTTCTCTTTAAACTCTTGATCGTCACGGGCCATCAGAAGATCAAAGAGCAAACTTGCATCAGGCTTGACGCCGTGAAGACGCTTCTCAGGTATAACGGTTTTGGCATATGGTGTACCAGCCTTACCCAAATTGGGCTCTAGTATATTGTTGAAGCTACCATCTGGCATCCGGTACTGGTGAAGGCCATCAGGTGCTTGGGGAACCTGCTCCCGCAAGATAATATCGCTGTCTGGGGCCTTGAACTCAATGGTATCATACGGCTTTGGGTTCGCCTTTTCGACCGACTCACCCGGCGTCACAACATCGTAGTTGACATCACCTCCCACGTAGCTGAGAGGTGGATGCTGCAGGTTGCTCCAAAGTTTGTCGATGAACTTGTTCGTGAGCTGATTTCTAGCGTCTGAAGTTGAAGGCAGAGAGGTCAGGATCCCAATCAAAAGTTCAGTCGTGCTGTTGAATGTTAGTTCACAAAGACCAAGTTCACAAGGTACTAAGGATTTCTTACCCTTTCTTGTCATCAAGTGGCTCTCCTTCGGACAGAAGGTCCTTGATGAGACCAGTAATTTCTGTCAAAGAGGCTTGGCTTTTGACAGAGGCAAAGTCTTTTAAGAGATCCTGAGCGACCTTGGCAGGGTCGGCAAAGAAGTTGCTGGAGCCCGTATTGCGAGTCTCGGCATATGCTTCGCCGGCCTGATACTTCTCGTTGAACGACATGGCGCTTCCTTGATATTTCTTTCGTCAAGCAGGCACAATATAGAATGAAAGAAGAGGTGGTGTGCGTCAAATCTTCTCTAAAAATCACCCACAGCAGCCTCTATTTATAATATTTTGCTTCAACTGGAATTCATGGTTAAGATACCTTCCCCCGCGTTTGCTCTTCTATCTACGGATATAATTCTCCTCTCTTCTGATCTTGCCACCCCGCGGCCGACATCCCGCTTCGTCTTTCGTAACGCAAAACTGCATGATAGGGCGAACAAGTATTGGTTGAATAGTACCAACCCTCATCTCTCCGCACAGGGACGGCCTGGCCACCAATAATATCCAGGCTAACATGCATGACGATAATCAGCGACTGGGCTGAAAGACAGTTCATCATGATATTCGAAACGGCAGCCACGTAATTGGCTGGTAGATGTCTCCCAAACACATAAGATGGGTTACAACGCATAGTGCATCCAACTGCAGCGTATGGCTCAGTGGCGGGCTTAGGCTGCACGATACAATATGGTGTTACCTTTATGAAGTGGGGATTCAAGAAACGGGTCGTCCAGGCTATCATTGCCGTCACATGCCAAGTGACATTACTATCCACAAATCCCAGGCCATCGCCATGATAATCAGGTGATTATAGGGTCTCAGATGCACGGCAGGTTGCACATACAGTAGTACGTATATATCCATTGCGACACATTGTGTCGCAGGTGAGAGAGGCCTCGATTGCGTTGACCAATGGGGCCATCCTATTACCCTACAACCGGCACGCGAGAAAAGCCGACATGAAAAGGTTGCGGGGTATTGAGACAAGCTTCAAAGCTGTGTTGCAAAATGCATCGTCGTCATAATTTCGCAAAATGCGTCGTCGTCATAATTTTGCAATATGCCGTGTGTAGTGTGCATAATGTGGCGAGCTGAAGCTGCCGTGCTGAGACATCAAAGCCGCATTCATGGGTATCCCGAAAGAACGATAAACAGTGCGGTTAGTCAATTATGTAACTATATATAAGATATAGGTCCAGTCTTAGGTTCAGATTTAGCCTATGTGCCATAAGCAGGCCCATGCGCAGTCGGAGATGAAAGGGAATCTTCACGTCAAACTTATTAAACCACACGAAAACGTAATAAATATCAAAGAGAAATGCCAAATCTCGACATACCGCTGTAGTCAGTGCGCACGGGTCCTCTGAGTTGTTCGCCAAGCCGCTTCCCGTCACACTCGGTCAAGCCGAGTGGCGGTCTCAAAGGAAAAGTATGACATGATTCACAAGCATTTCGCAGACGCGGCCCGTGAGGTAGTGCACACACTATGTACAATGGCTTGCTGCAGTGGTCGACCCGGAAGCCTCTGACTCGCGAATTGAAGCCGACGGATTACGCTTGTCTCAGCCTCCATAAGCGTGGTCAGCAGCAACAATATACACTATTGGATACTGACAGCTGCTCCACTAACTAGTTTGTCCTTGGCTGCCCAAACGGGCAAAGATGCCGTCCAAGCAAGCGGCAAGCGGAACTTGCAATGTTGGGCCGGAGGGATGATGCGCAACCACACCCAACGAGCAGCAGCCTTCTATGGGCCGCCATTGTCCTCTCTGAACTGACGACCAAGTACCTAGTACTTCAAGCAGATGGCCTGGCAGTGTTCCATTGCAAGTGAGGACACTGTAAGAGTTTGTGGCTCGCTCGGCGTCTGATAAATGGACCCTTAGCGCCCTCTCGGCCACGTCCCAACACAATCAAGCGAACCTCCAGAGAATCTTGTTCCTCTATCCATTGCGCCCACCAACCTCATCATGCCCCACCAGGAGGACCAGGAGCCAAAAAAGCTCGTGCTTTGCTTCGATGGTACCGGAAACACCTTTAGTGGATCCAATGCCGACACCAATGTTGTCAAGCTTTTGAGCAAGCTGGACCGCAATCATCCCGCCCAATTTCATTATTACCAAAGTGCGTTAATTCTGCAGCTTCCAAAAGTCTTAATGCTTAGATATTTTTATAGCTGGAATTGGAACATACGACGTCAATGAAACTACGGTTAATAAGAGCTGGTTTGCCAGCCTGCGAAGCTCCATCTCGCAAACCCTTGATGAAGGATTTGGCACGACATTTGACGCTCACGTCATGGCCGGTTATCGGTTTCTCATGCGATATTATGAAAATGTAAACTACTCGAACGTATAGTGTCTTATAATTGCTGACATTCGATTTAAGGGTGCCAAAATCTACATGTTTGGGTTCAGCCGTGGCGCCTACACGGCCAAATTTTTAGCCCGTATGGTCAACACTGTCGGCCTGCTTTGCAAAGGAAATGAAGAGATGGTACCCTTTGCGTTCCGTCTGTATCAGAGCTATCTCGCAGGTGACATAAAGGATCGCATGGTCTCTCAGGATGATTGTGCGTCCCACCCAGCGTCTGAAGTGGAACACAGTCACGAGACCCAGGTCGCTTGGAATGAGATCAAAGCGTTCAAGCAAACCTTCTGCCGAAACGAGACGGTAAGCTTAGGTCTAGACCAGAGAGAGGAGCGAAAAATCAAGATCTACTTCCTCGGCATCTGGGATTGTGTCAACTCGGTCGCAGTCTTGGAACAGAAGACGCCCGTACCAGTCCCCGTTACCGGAACGGCACAATATGTCAGGCACGCAGTGGCTGTTGACGAACGTCGTGTCAAGTTCAAGCCAGCACTACTAGCTCAAGATATCAATGCTAACCCTGATGAAGACATCAAGGAGGTCTGGTTTCCGGGATGTCATGGTGACGTCGGAGGAGGTTGGCCTTCAGCCGCCGACAACCCTCTAGACAACAAGAGGGATATGACATTTTGGCAGAGTATCAAGAATTTCTGGACGTCGCGTAAGCCCAAGGAACCGAGCAATGATATCAATGAGGACAGACTCCAGATGAGCGACATTCCATTGGCATGGATGATTCGCGAACTCGAACTTGTGGGTGAAAATAGCCCAGAAGAAGAGGTAAAATGGAACAAAAATGTTGAAACGTTCAAAAAACGGTTCAAGGAGAGGAGAACATATGCCCTCAGCGCAGTCATGCATGACTCGCTCGCTTTTGGTACCGGAACAGCATTCTTTCGGGTATTGCTTTGGCGGTTCATGGGTAAGTGTTTTCATACTTTAGGCCATACACTTTTCGTTTTACTTTATGCGTCAAATGTTGACTCTTGTAGAATATCTACCAACCATCACGCGCTGGGAGTTGATCCAGGACAAATGGGTTAACGTGCGCTTCCCACTCAACCAGGGCGCATCCCGCGATATTCCACGCAACGCGGTATTGCACGAGTCCTTACTCTCACGGCTTGAAAGGCCTGATTATGCCCCAACGAACAACCATGGCGGGGAATTGGAGCCGTGTTTGAAACACAACGGCAATGTCGGCAAATTTGAGTCTTTGGATTTCCAAGTCACAGCAAATGACGACTACCATGGAACATTTAAGCTTGCCCAAACGAATTGATACGGTGGTTGTAGGGCAACTGTCGCCATTAATTATTCCTCTGATTAATTGTCTTACGGCAGCTACACCAGGGTTCTCCGTGGTGCGGAATGGTATCAGAAGGAGAACAAATCAGTAAAAAAGAGGACCTCTCTTTAAAGCTATACCCTGGGGCTGTGGCAGAATCCCTCACGGCACCAGGCATCCAAATAGGCCATGGTAGTCACTATGGAGCTTTTCACGAGACTGGAGAATGACGCTATGAGGAAGTCTGCTAGCAAACTGTGAGGATCGATAGCGTGTTGGAACGGGGCCACATACGTAATATATCAGACAGATGTTCTATTCAAATATCGGGGATTAACATAGTCCCACTATAGCCTTGCACTTCAAAAATGTTGTACACGTGAAGTTTAGTTGGAAATCTCAATGTCTCCAGTCCCATCTGAAGGCAAGGACAACAGTGCATTCGGGGCCAATTACCCTAGTCAGTACCTGTGGGCAGCAGTGTCACGCTTTCAAGTAATCCGCAACTAATCTCACACCGTACAAGGCTCCTATAATTGCTAAAGGGGTGGAAGCTTTACGGGTGAGGGCTATCTTGTCGGACTAAACGCGAGACGGATTGCTGGGCAATCCCGAGTCGTCGTCCACGGACAGCCTCCGGCTTAGTCGGTGGCTTAATAATAAACGAGGCGGATCCGTAATTGGAACGTCCGAATGACATTCTCTCAGGTAGGCGGACGCCAGCCTTTACTCCACTTTCCTATGTCTATAAAAAAACTATAAATAATCTCTCGATTCGATCTCGGCCAAGGTTAGCTTAATGAGCAACTGACACGGGCATGACCCGAAGCCTTATCCATAGTCAATCAGAATCATCATCACCCTCGCCAACGAGCTTCGCCAGAGCAATCGTAGCCTCAAAATGGAATGGGCCCTCGACACCCCCCGAAAGGGGCATGGGGTGTCCTCCGTTGTCCCTAATGGCTCCACGCATTCTCCGATCCCACCGCACAGTTACCTACTGAGCGAAACCGAGGTTAAGCCGTTCGGACTGACCCCCACTCGGAGGTCCGGATGATGAATCAACATCTCTCGTACTTCATCTCTAATATCCACACCAGTCCCGCCGTTGGGAAGGACAAGGGTCGTGACGTACGGATGCCTCATCGCGAGGATGAAGCCGGACGCTGCACAGCCCTGAGGATAAGGCGATGCTATCGCAGAGAGCACAAATCGTTCTCAGGAGATTAAATAAAACATTAATCCGCGGGGGGGCGGAGTCGGTCTGCATTGTCATGTCCATGGACGTTAGCACAAAGCGCCACCCTCCCCCTGCAAGACATGATCGGGCGGATCACAGTTGGCATACGGCCCTTAAAAATCCCGTGGAATTTAAGCGCTACCCAGAATGTCGGTCACCTTCTAAGAGGAGCCGCGCACTTTCGAAAGTGTCTTCTGGACCAATGTCTTCCGAGCATCGTCTACTTTCAGCCGCCGGTCTCACCGGCCCTCCCTTTTGTCTGTTATCCCTCGCCACGCTTCCTAGCGCTCCCCCTAAAATTGGGGATCCGGCGACACAAGCGTTTCAGCCGCCCTGCTGAAAATAAGATTCACTCGCTCCAAAACGGCCGCGTGGACCAGATACTCCTTGTACTTGTAATACAAGGTCGGTTTAGAAACCGGTTTCACAAGCATCTGGGACAAGGCCAAAGGAATGACACGACGACTCTCTTTCTTATAATCCCGGATTCGCCTTAACACAAACGATCTTAAGGAGGAAAAGCTTTTGAAAACTTTGTCCTTGATGGGCAGGGGAAAGCGGCTCACCGAAGTGAAGCCCATACGGGCCGCTTGAGCTTTCCTCTTCAACCTTAACTTTTCGGCACGTTTGTGGTCAAAGCGATCCGCCCTCACCTCCTGTTCCTGATTCCAGCGAGGCCTATCCTTGGGGATAGTCTTTCTCTTCTCAAACCGACTCCATGCCGTGTAGATCATGGAACATTCCTCGGCAAAAGCACCGAAGTGCTCCCACTCTTCGGGAAGAGGTACCATTTTCTCCGCCATGGGGTCCTGGAAAGCCGGCGGGGGAGTTTCGCCAGGGTTGGATGCATATATCTCTGCTTCCCAACGAATCAGACCGTTGTCGGAAAGCCATCTACCCTGCTTCTCCCCCCCGAAGCCAGCTTTAGAGAAACTCCAACCGTGAGCCTTGACAACCTTAACACTCCTCCTCATTACAAAGTCGAAAACGCGCTTCTGCAGGTGAGACCGGCGGGCTAACCACCTAGTCGTCTCGCGAACCTGTGAGCCGAGATCGAGAGGACTGTTGATATCCAGTTGTTTGGGCCTCACGAATGGAACGGATCGACACTTATGCTTAAATTCGAAAAGAGTGGAATTTATATTAAAGAAGCGGCGGGATACCTGCGTCTTCTTCATATTAATTACACCAAGTGTTGATCCGGCCGCCTCGAAAAAGGACCGCGGGCATGTCGTACGAAAAACCAAGTCATCTCCGTTGATTAAGCACCCTCCAAACCCTCTCATCTGCTTACCGCTAAGGTCCGTCAAAAATGCGGACCACAAGTAAAAAAAGAATGTCTGTAAGCAAAGGAGGGGGAATGAAAGGAGGGAGCCCATCATCTGTCCCATAGACAGCTCTTGCGGGGTCTCAAAGCCAAGAGCTTCCATTAAAGGATCATAGGTGATCCTAGGCCTAAGGGATTCGAGAGCAGCCGTCTTTACAGATGTGGGAACACTGGTAGCTTTGTTAAGTGACACGCCAAGAATAGCCTCGGCCACGTTAACGGACAAGTTATCAGTTGCTGCTTCAAAATCAACGGAAACGAAGTCGCCTTCTTCCTTGAGAAATCCAAAACTATTGGGGTCCGGTTGTCCTCTTAGCAACCAAGGAAACCGGCTTATAAAATTATACATAGTTTTATGAAGAGGTTTTAGGATTTCGTAACAGGAAGAAGTTATTGTAAGAGGTCGAACTTTACCAGCCGACAAAACCTCGGAAAATCGAGCGGTAGCGGTAAAGTCAAACTCCTCGTCCCCAAGGACCTTGTTTAAAAAGTCTCTTTGATCTTTAAAATCAAGGAGAGGTCCAAAGTGGCGACGACCTCTTTCAAGGCAAGCATTCGTAGACACCATAGAAGTGAGGGCGGAGTTCCTGTAAGAGGAATCCCACCCGGGATAGAAGAGCCTGGAAGAACACTGTTTGACGAATCCCAAGTATTCTGGACTGACGTCATCGTTGCGCATGACACCAGATTTGTGTTTTTCTGAAAGACACGTGTATTCGGAGAAACACGCGCAGGGAGCGTGGAGGCTCTTCCCCAATATTGAAAGAGAGAATGAAAATGAGTGTCGGGCCTTCAAAGAGGCCGTGCGAGGTAAGAATCTTCGTACCTGAGCTGGGCTCAGGTGCGCCATTTCTTTTGTCACAGAATTAATAGCAGTCCAAAAAGCGACCCCATCAAAGTAACGAATGAACGCTGAGTTCGACGGGACTTTTGGGAGTTTTTTTGAATAATAGCTGACTATCTTATCGGAGCCAGCTACTGCTGCCAAACCTGCTAGAATACGCCGAAAGGACCGTATTTGACACACCTGAGAGGTGCGGCATCTCGCTTGTCGTTCGCAACCTTCACCCCAAAGAAAGGGGGAGGCTTTAAGCGTTCGAACTACGATTTGTCGTGCTTCTAGGCTTTCGCAATCTTCGTTGCCCATTCCTGTAAGTACCGAAAGGTCTGGACTTGGAGTATCAAGATTGCGACTTGGCTTATTTAGCCAAGAAGCCAAAGACGGCGGAGACACAATCGTTGATGGCGACACGTTAGAACATTTATCTAAGTCGCACGATGTGAGACAAAAAGCAGGTACTCAATTGAAATCAATAAAGTCCTAGTAACTACTTCGTATATCGCTACGACATTATTCTTACCGCATCCGGTCTGGATCCGGGTTTGATAAATGTGACGCTTCTGGACTAGTATATCTGGGCCCTGTACAGAGTAGGCAACGCGACTGAGCTAGCTGTTTCTATTTTTACGCGACATGATGTAGGGTAACTACTCCTAATTGTGACCGTATTTCTACACCAGTAATTGCAGTTGGTCAACCGTAAAATCTTGGCATTTGTTTTCCTATACCGATTCTCATATGCAGGAATCGATTTTTACCTTTACCTTTGCACTTATCTTGTGATTATTGCTATACAATAGTAAGTATAATCACATTGTAATTTATTCGTAGTTGGCAGGGAAGTGGTAAACAAGCTGATTCATAGCTACACCGACAAAAACAAAACCCCAAAAAAGTCCGTGCCGCAAATTATGACATGCATAACATTTATTATGAATTATGAACTACGAATCATAATTTGATGCATTACGACCATTATGCGAACCGGCAGACAACACAGAATCTGCACTCTAGTCAAGGGCAAAGTCCTCCAATACAGCGCGTCGGTGCGCGCTTTGCACCAAGAGAAGCCTTGATACAGGTTCACCACCTAAGGGCCTGATCTTTTCTCTGGGATTACTGTAATCCTGAGAGCCCCACAGTGACATTGAACATGAACAATTTTAGCGCTGTATCCCTATGTATACAGATCATTGCTTATGCAAAGGGAGACCAAGCCAGATACTCACCGCCTTCCTCTCTTGACCTAGCCTAAGGCTGAAGCTAACGGTAATTCTACGACCAAGGAGGTAAACCCCGCTCAACGAGGATTACGATACCTATACAGTAGAATTCGAGTTTTTTGGTATCTCCACCGTTACTTCAGAATTACGGTAATTTCGAGAAAAGATCAGACCCTAAATTTGGATTCCACGGCGAATTAAGCACATGACATGCCAAAAGCAAGCGCTGCGCAATGCCCTCCCAAGCCCCACCAATCCAATACTAAGCACGCTCCATGGCAATGACACTCCGAAATTGCTCCGAATCCCTTTTGTGTAGGATTACTCCATTAGCTTAACAGACCCTTTCATCCCCTCCACTATGAATTGTCAGATGGCTAGCGTGTGTTTTCTAACAAGTACGGTGTGATATGTTGGGCCAATGTATGATGCAAAGGACAACTCTTTCTTAGTACCGTATTATCTCACGATATTCATAACTGTTGTGGAGACCAAATCGACTCCACAAATTGCGGGATGCGTGCAGATAGCCAATTAAAGACCGGCGCTTGCTGCATAAAAAGTAAATATGGTATCCACAGCATTTATGAATGTCGTGAGATAATACGGTATTGATATGGAGATTACTCACGGGTGTTCTTGGAGGAATTCGGTGCAATCATTGACCTTGTCATGGATGATGATGTAAAGATCATCCATCCTCTGTGTTGTGATTGACGACTTCTTGGTGGGTGAATTCCTTAATGGATACCATGTTAGCTTGTGTGCACTGACGGTTGATTGGGATATGAAAGCGCAAACGTCTGTTGCTTTTGGAATGTACATTCTGGTTGTCTCGCGTAGTCGATGATTTGTAGCTCTACCCTCTCCCCAATTAACCAATCGGCACCAGTATTTGGAGACGTGAAAGTCGGTGGAGTTGTCTATGTTGGGGATAGCTGCGGTAAGAGCCAGTGCGTTATCAGTGAGAGAGAGGCATACGCCTTGCATTGGCCCAGCGCACATTCCTATTCCTGGCTCAGGCCACATATTTTTTCCCACCCCATTGCGATCCAGACGCGTCCTATGCTGACACTCGAGGCTGCAGGGATTATAAATTTAGGCAGAGGTCCAGCTGCCGCAGCATAGGCCGACAGCATGTGTACAAACCTCTATTTTACTTGCCCTTTATGGAAGAACGTTGATCCACGTTATTGTTAGTTACTAACGGGCGCTTAACATGGTTCGTTGGTGGTACTCAAACGGCCACGTCGTTCACATCCACACTCAATGGTGCGATAGTGTTTAGTGTACTGTGTCTTCACCGGGACTGCGTTTGGCTTTGGCATTCTTACAGATCCAGTGCAGCCTCACCACGCTACGACATTCTCAGCAATTTATCATATCCTTTCAGAAAGCGTTTGACTAGCTATCCTGAACCGCCGCAATGAACGTGCAGGGTAAAGCTGCTCCAGTTCCTCATGAGCCACGCAAACTGGTCATACAAATGTCGGGTGCGCCGGGTTCCGGCAAAAGCACCACAGCTAGATTAATTGCGGAAGCCGTAAATGGCGTGATAATTGACCACGATATAATTCGATCAACTGTTCTCGACCAGAACATTCCGTTTGATGACGCGGCAAAACTGGCCTACAACCTTGGCTGGGCACTTGCAGAGGATATCATGAAGCAAGAGCGGACCGTCATTCTCGATAGCACTTGTAACTTCCAAGTGGTGGTCGACAAATGTGCCGCGCTAGCCCTGCATTATGGGCATAAATATTGGTATATTGAGTGTAAAGTTGATGATATTGGCATTCTAGATGAAAGATTGCGCAAGAGAGCGCAGCTACGGAGCCAGCGGAGAGGCGTAGATATTCCCCCACCCGATGCTGGAAGCTCCCGGCGAAACCAAGATCACCACTCGCTGTTCAGAAAGTGGATTGAAAGCCCGTGCCGTCCAGATACTAACTGCATCATTTTAGACGCATCTAAGAGCCTAGAAAAATACCGAGACGGTGTCTTGGGACGAATCTTCCCCGCAGATGTTGAAGTGGGGGATCAATGTGTAGGGCTGGCCTCTTGAGAGCAGTTATTTGAATTATGTGCCGCCTGTAGGGGGTAAAAGGGCTCGCATATGGTAGCCTTTATATCATAATGTATCAGATTCACGTTGACCCTAAGCCGTCGCCATTAGCAATCGAAATAAACCTACAAGCTACAGGACTTCTAAAAACTTGTCAAGGACGTGGAAAGCCCAGCTCAGTTTTCAAGAAGTATTCGGAGTGGTTGACTTGTTACTTGTAAAACCAACTTTCCATCGACCACGCTTATTTGCATCACTACGGCCAGCTGATAATCAAGCTACACTTCAAACCCAGGGGTAAAGACGCTATGAAAATAGACCTGTTGCAAAAGGCTGTTGTATGATTGGTTATAGCAGCCCCACAACAAAAATGCACGCATTTAATTAATTTCATGTGATTAATATGTAACCTTTAGGTCTGTAGAAATACATGACTTCTGATGACATTATATAATTTACCACTCCGCTGCAGCTTATCACCAGAACGGGCTATTATGATAGCTTTGGGAGGTGACAAATAGGTTTGTGTATGTAGCCATTGTGGAGTCAGCCGTCTTGGTTGAGGAGGTTATGGCTGGCTGTTCGCATAGTGGTAACGATGATGCGACCGGCTAGTATTTATGTAATAACACTAAGAACAGCTATGTATTTGATTTTTTTTGTAGTGAAGCTTCTATAATATTACTCCTAAACTCTGTGAACCTTAATATTTCACAAAGTTAATGTGAGTGGTCGCTTTGGGTAGTTCCGTCTTCAGATAACTGTCTGCTTTTGGTACAACTTTTCAGATCGTTAGCCCAACAACTGGTCGCCTCTCAGATTCTTTGGGGGTATTGTCATGCAAAATCTTACCCGTAAATTGAGCATTTATCCCACATCCCCAAAATCCCACTGTTCATGCAAATCGGAGGTGATTAGCCGCCTTGGGGACGTGTCCAGCCAGGTGAAGGCTATTTCAGCTGATGCGTTATACAGATGGAATGCGGACCAGGCGTCCATATAATGTTAGACACGAAATTTTGAATTGTATCGCACAGTTATTTCCCGTTGATCAAATCCCAAGAGCGACATAATATGCATTCCTTCAACTGTAGAGATTGACCCTTATTTTATCTGCATTGTGCAGCTATTTTGGCATTCAAGTTGGCTCTCACAACAACCGATTCGCACCCTTGCACACCAGAATAGGAGATGAGCTGGTACTTATCAAATGGTTTCATAGGTAATATGTTAGTCCACAGACGCAGACTATAAAGGCTCTTGTGTGGTGATCGCTATGATTGAATCCTTTTCTGAGCACGTTTGGCTCCACCCCCCCCGAATTTGTGAGCAGCCAAACTCCAACTACGTTCGTATATTTTTTTTGTACGGAATACTTAATGTCTGGTAAATTACGTGAAAAATTTGCGGATGCCAAATACTCCCTTGCCTAGACGCATTCCAGTACCCGCAGGCCCGGGCCCCTTGCAGCATGGTTGCCCGAGATAGCATTAATAGATTCATGTCGCGCATGTGTGGTCGTATCCCCTCTATACAAAATTCCACCGGAAAAGAATTGCACCTGTATGATGCATTGCGCTTTCGAATGCTGTTTGGGATAGAGCCAACCGGCAACCTGAACCTTATGCCGCCGAGGAAGAATGAGCGGATTTGGAACAAATTGCCATTTATAATCTTTCAAATGGGAAAATGCTTTTCTTGGGCAGGAAACAATCAATAATGAGGCGGAAAGAACGAGGGGCTGACCACATTCCACATGTTGCAACTAGAGCAATTTGGAGAGTGGAATGTGTTACTGGGTCTCGCAGTATTCTCACTCCGCGTATGGCCAGAGTTCCCACACGTGGCCTTCAAAATGATTGATGAGTAAGCAGACTGCAATAAAAAGCTAGAACGGATATGGAGCAGATGCTCACCAGGAGACCTTTTTTTGTTCTTCTTCCATGAGTTATGGCTACCCTTACCTTCAGGGAGTTTAAATTTGAGACATTTCTTGAATAAACATCTGACTGATGAGATTGTGGCTACATGAATGGTTTGCATAACCTTGATCACGGATAAATCTTAGTCAGATCAGTCACCGAGAGGACTCGTAAGAAATCAAATCAACTTTTGAAGACGGCGGTGTGGCCGTACTCGGAATATTTTCTCTCTGAAGGTTACCACCAATATTTAGCTTCACTTCATCTCTGGCATAATATCCGATTCCGTACTGTACGTTGTTAGCTGTAAGGAAAATCAACTAAACTGATATGGTTCCTAAATGTGAACCCCACAGAAGGCCAAAGGCATTCGACGTCAGTCAGTCTTGTTTTGCCATGACTCGTTCGTTAATGCTTCCTCATAATTTTCTTCTTTTTGTTAGTAAATCGAGCAGGGTACGTTCAAGATACGTTTCTAGGTTGCCGATTGGTTGCCCTGTACTCTGTTCAACACTCTCATCAGACTCGTTATAAAGGCATTCCTATGCAAAGGAATGTTGATGCGCCGTGGATGCCGTCATAATGGTGAATTCTACAATTACAGTTTCCATCCCTCAGCACTGTTTGATCGACAACGGAGTTCCGCCTTCATTGCACATGCGTTTTCTGCATGCGGGATCCCCTATTCACCACGAGTGTTACTCACCTTGCCAACTGTTTTCCAAAATATCATTGACTATTTTAACTCATGCTCGGCGCTCTCCATTATCGCTTTGCCATCAGCTTCATCAATCTCGACCTTGCCAATTGACAACACCCAGAGAGCTTTGCAATAATGAAGACTTCATCGATTTTGTTCACCCTGCTTGTGGGCAACGCCATTGCCGCGCCTGCAAAGCGAGAAAATGCAATTTCCGCAAGCCAGCAAGCTTTGAACCTGGGGCCTCTTCTTGATGCCCTGCTGAGCCCTACTACCACGTCAACTACATCTGCTGGTATCAATGACCCCCTTGGTTTGATTAGTGGTCTGGCTGGTGGCGCCACTACCGCTGTTTCTGGCGCCACTAACGCTGCGTCCGGCACTACTGCTGTCAGCACCACCACCAAGCCAGCTATCGATCTGGGAAACATTCTAGGCACTACCCTAGGCAACCTTGGTACTCTTCTTAACACGACTGTTGGAAGCGTTGTAGCTCTCATCAATGACACTGTGTCGGGCAACTCTCCCCTTGACATCGGAACCCTTCTCAACACTACCCTGGGTAGTGTCACGACTCTTCTAAACAACACCGTGGGGCCTGGTAGTCCGCTTGACGTTGGTGCTGTGCTTAATGCCACCGTGGGTGACGTTTCAACACTTCTGAACACTACTGTTGGAGGCATTGTTACTCTTCTCAACGATACTGTGAACGGAAACAACCCCCTCGACGTCGGAACCCTGCTCAACACTACGCTCGGCGGCGTTGCTACGCTCCTGAACAACACCCTGGGAACTGGAGGTACTCTTGACCTCGGGTCCATCCTCAATTCCACACTGGGAGAGGTCGGCAACATTGTAAACGGAACACTGACCCCTGGTGGACCCCTTGATCTTGGAACTCTTCTCAACACCACACTGGGAAGCGTTGGAACTCTTCTCAACAACACATTGGGATCTGGCGGAATTCTTGATGTTGGGTCTCTCCTGAACGGTACCCTGGGTGGAGTTGGCAACTTGCTGAATGGCACACTGAGCGGCCTCAACAGCACATTGAATGGCCTTGGCCTCGGGGACCTCCTGAACAATGTTCTTAACGGTCTTACCAATGGAGGTGGAAGCTTCCCTGCTCTCCCCACGCTTAACCCTAGTGGTTCTTCTGGCTCCGGTAGTTCCACTGGCTCCGGCTCCGGCTCTACTGGCTCTGGCTCTACCGGCTCTGGCTCTACCGGCTCTGGCTCTACCGGCTCTGGCTCTACCGGCTCTGGCTCTACCGGCTCTGGCAGTTCCACTGGCAGTGGTAGTGCCATGCCCGCTGGTGATGCTTCATCCATCATGAACTCTTTCCCTTTCCTCAACCCCTCTAACACTGGCAATACTTTTAGCTGGGGTGTTAGCAAGCGTGAGAGAGTCGCGAAGTCTGCTGGGTCTGTCAACAATTCTTAAATCTCGTTAACGGGATTTTCAGGCACATCCCCAAGAATATCTACGAGCTTAATGAGGCTGTTGCTTCTACTACATGAGCTGACATTTGGTGGAGATATGGTGACGTCGATGTCAGCGTTTCTTGTAGATCAGGACGGGATGGCACCTAATATGAAGAATGAGTTATGGATGTGGATAATGGGTCAGAAGAGTAATGGGACAGAAGAGTAATGGTTCAGAAGGGTAATGGGTCAGAAGAGTAATGGATGAGGAGAACAGTTAGCTAGATTGACAACATCAGAAAATGATTTGTAGTTGGAGAATGTTATACGCAACAACAATAGGCTTTTGTGAAGATTTTTTCGTGAAGATTGGCCATGAAGGGTTATCAAATTCGATTTGAATTTCTGTCTGCTTCACCTTCGAAATACTTGAGGTTTTTCTTTGTCGGCTGGACGTAGTTAACATGTACGTTGAGAATTGAGGGCTTTGACACCCAGTTAGTCAAATCTATTCCAGGATAGGTATTCCATCAATGACTTCATCTGGAGCTTGGAGTTATAAACACTTTATTGATTGTCATTGATATTCTCAATGATATGGGCCCTGATGCTGAACAATGGGTAGCAAATCTCGGCCTTGACTGCTTCTAATTCTGCGTATATCAAGTGGTCAGTTTCTGTCTTGATAGGCATCGTCTGAATATAAAAGGTTGCGCATTTTTCTTGAGCCACTGCATCACGGTACATCAACCGAATAGTCGACATGAACATCCACAAAAAAACGAATGTGGCTTGCAATATCCTCAACAGTATCGACGTCTATGGCCATTCGCCGAGTGCGATTAGCATAACGACGTACGATTAGGTCGGTAATATCACGCCAGTTGAGAAGAGAAAAGGGGGCATTATATCGCTGCTTGATGACATATGAGAGATAACCTTTCACAGCAGCCATCTCATTGATAGTTGTACTTGTGAAGCGTGGATACTTGGACTTCTCGCTTTCAGGGTTTGTCAAGTTGACGGGGAAGAAGAATGCTGATACCATGGATGAATAATCAAGAATAGTTCGACTCAAGCTCACTTCACGGTATCGATCTGACGGATACCGAGGAAATCAGGGGCCCCAAGGACCACCAGGACCATCAGGACAATCAGGACCACCAGGACCTCTGGGCTCGCCAGGAGGCCCAGGAGGCCCAGGAGGTCCGCCATGCTCCCCGTTTCGAGGACGTCCACCCGGTGGCCCAGGCCTGCTGCTGGATCGTCGGAGTGACTGAATTTCTAGCCCATCTAAGAAATTGCACTTTATGATCTCGAAACCAGGGCTCTCTGTCCGAATAACGCCTGGTAGACCCCAATCTGCACAAATGTTGCAGAGGTTCTTGGCGCGTTCTTGTTCACCGGGAGGGCTAGGTGCTCTGTTAGCTTTGGTAGGTAGGTGCGTAGGTTTCCTGCTGGTGTCTCTTACGTCACGTAAGAGAGAGTTTTGCGTGTTAATAACACCTGAGTTGCCCTTATTTCCACTCATGCTATCAATGTATAGAAACTGAAGGGGTCGCGTGGTGCGGTATACGTGAAACCGTCCATGCTGGCTTTCGAGGGTTTTTATGTCCAAGTCATCGAGGGGAAGCTGGTCCCCGTGACCCCGTTTCCCCGTTTGAGCTCTGCTGTCCTTTCAGTGTCCCGGGGAGGTGGCGGGGGCCCCCTATGAGCATGAGCAAACATCTCGGCATGTTCAATGTCGTATACGAGCCAGTCTAACTCGGTCGGTGTGGCATTGCGGTTGTTACCGTGATAGAATATAACGCCCTCGGGAACTTTAGCTAGGTAAAGCGACATTCCATTAGGATGAACAATGGCTCCCCATTTTTGTAGTGAATCATAGATGGAATTGAAGATGTAAGGTCCTCGGCGGGCGGCAATTTCGAGACTGGGCCCAAAACTCTCATCGAGTGAGTGTCTAGCCTGTGCAGGGGGGGCGGTCAAAGCCGCAAGGACAGCGGCGACGTAGGGATGGTGTCTCATGAATGAGTGCCTTAGTTAGCCGGTACTACGAAGTGAAATTATTCCTTCCTTCTGAATCTCGAGGACCGAAGCGAAATAAGAGAAAAATCCCAGAGATGGTGGTACAGTCATGCATACCTATAACGATATGGTCAGTTAACTTGGTCACATCATTATAACCAAATAATCATTAAATTAAAGAAAACAGGGGTCATAAGCCCACTAACTATTTCCCTGCTAATTTACTAGTAAATTTGTTTATAAATACTTCTCAATTAATACCTGTGATTTCGAATTTATCCGAAGTTATTCCTATTTCCGCTAAATATGCTGCTTATGCCATTGAAGCATTTTAAGGAGCTTAAAATTATAGTTTTCTGAGTATTTATTATGTATAATTAATATTAAAATAGCTGATGATACTTGGTTAATAGGAATTTGCTTTGGAAGGAGGCCGTTAAAATCCTTATCTAAGACTTTGAGAGCTATTTTTCTTGGCTATTTACTGTATTATAAGGCGTTGCTTATGTGTAATACTTTGGCGGGTTCGGTGTTGCAAAGGCATATTTGATGTGGTGGTGTTATTATAAGGTGGAAGTTTTTAAATTATAGGATTTTTTTCTCCTATTGCGGGGCCTTATAATAATGATAAAATTATTGTGTTTGGTGTATTAGTAAGTATAATCTAAGCGATATTGTAGATATTGAGATTATTGTTATTTATCTTATTTTGCATGTAAAATTGCTATATTATGAGATCTCTATTGGTATAGCGCGAATATCGTTGTTATCCTATATTGTTATAGGTATGTATGACTGTAGTGGAAGGGTATGACAAGATGGATAAGATTGGACCCATCATGGCCCCCCACTATCTGAGAACGAATTCGGTCAGGTCATTTCTTGCAACTAAGTGTATATTATTATGCAACCTAATGTTGGATACGCATTTAGTAGCTCTAGTAGTCAACCTTCCGGCACTGGCTAAATGGTGATTCGAAGACTGGTTGATTCATCACAACCTTTCTTCATAAAATCATTGAATGCCTACTCAATCCACAGGCCCCACATTGGCAAGGTTGGACTTTGAGTGGATTTTGAACTAAAAATTCTCTTTCCTCTTGTTAAATTAACGTGCACCCACTCCATTTGTAAAGCGACCAATCAAAGCAAATTTCAACGCAGATTTGGCCATTTAAACTGAATTATTGCATCATAGCGCACAGTAGACGAGCCCCGTTGAATTCTTTGACAGGGAATAGTTGATGCGGGGTACCTAGTTAGTCTACTCCAGTGTATTTCCTGGCGGCTCTCACATGGGAAGTTTGAGAACGAGATGACATCCAGTTATTTTAATTATGGGGTACGCCTTGATTCAATTGTTACGTAGTCCACGAACAGTGTGCTATTCGAGACACTCGACCACTCTGAGGTCTGGTCTTGTCACTTGCCAAGGACTCTCAGCTATCAATAGATTAATTTGGACACTGATATTTACCGGCGGTCATCCTTGTCAAACTTTTCGTTCCACCAGATACGAACGTGCTTCTTGTCGCCAAGCTTGGAAATTTCAGCAATCTCCTCATCAGTGAGCTTGAAGGACGGTAATCTGGTAAGATAGCCTTCAAGTCTTGAAGCCTTGGAACTCGTGGTGATGGCAATGACGCCTTGATCCAAAATCCATCGCAGGCCAACATCAGAGTCTGTCACGCTGTACTTGTCTGCCAACTGTTTCCAGTAAGAATCAATAGGACCCCCCTTGGCGGTGGTGATAGGGGTGAGAGGGCTATAGGACTCGATGGCAATGTTGTGCTTCTTGAGGAATGGTACTAGGTTTCCGTGTTGGAGGTAAGGGTGGTATTCAATCTGGTTGATAGCAGGTGGGATAGTAGCAGTCTTAAGCAGCGACTCGATGTGTTCCTGGAGGAAATTGGAAACACCAATAGATTTGGCCCGCCCAGATCGCTTGATGTCTTCCAACTGCGCCCACCTTTCCTGCAGCTCTTGCTCGGTATCTGCAAACCAGGGGCCATGCAGAAGATAGAGGTCTACATATTCAAGGCCAAGCTTTTGAAGAGAAAGGTCAAAAGCTTCAAGAGCATCTTTCTTTTGGTTGGCGTTGATCTTTGTAGTGACGTAAAGCTCTTCCCGTGGGACTCCAGCTGCCTTGATGGCAGCGCCGAGCTCCCGCTCATTTCCGTAGACTGCAACCGTTGTAAGAACAATACATGCTTTCGAATTACGGCTTTCACTCACCTTCAGCACCATCTAGATGACGGTACCCGCTAAGAATGGCCTGCTTGGTAACCTCAATCAAGTCGTTGTCGATGGCTGCGTTGGGATCGTTCTTGTAGTTGGCAGTGCCGAGGCCGTATGCAAGCTGCAAATCTAACAGTTAATCTCTTGCTGGTTTGGTGCATGTAACCAGTGCTCAGCCCTTGCCGGGGTTATCGGGATCCTCGGAAGAGAGACGAAACATACCACAGGAATTTCATTGCCGTCATTCAGCTTAATGTGAGGGATGCTTAGTGGAGCACCGGCCATGATGTAAGATTTGGGTGATTATAGATTGGACTATTTGTAGACAAAGTAACCAGTTGAAAAATCCAATGGAACGAGGATTGCTAAGTATTTGAGAATGAGGTGAGGGGAAAATGAGGAGGCGGAAGGTCAATACATTTGACAATAGAGTGGGACCATTGCGCTTTTTTTTATGAAACGTGCCCCGCTAGCCTTGGTGGGTGTAGATTTGCATCCCTCCCACACCACCTTAGACATGTTACTAATTGTGTTAGCGAGGTCGTTAGTCCCGTTTTACAAACCGGAACTAAGAAAAACATCATATTACTAATTCCTTCATTTCGATGTCAGGTACCCTTGTAGAAAGTCCAATCATATAACAGTAGCTTAAAAACAGTACATGCAATCTTACGAAATTTGTATGGCCAGCCTTGATGCAGTCAATGGGACAGTGCTGAGCACTAGATACAATTTTCTCCTGTGAATAGTCTGCCGAAAAAATAAAATAAAATAAAAGCTCTACTGGCATATATAGAGACTCTATAAATACTTAATACCTTAATTCTTACCAACGCTCAGCAACTTTATCTCAACTGAAGATATCCGCCTTATCCGGTGCCCATGGTGAATCAAGAATCAATTTTATGTAAGCAACCCCGTGTCCTTTGGCCTGAATCAATCATGGCACTTCTCGTAGTTGAATTACTAGCATAGTCCATGACCCCACCAAGTTGTGGGATTTGAGAAATAGTAATAGATATCCAAACGAGGCAGCTATCAGATCATTGGGCAAACAAATAGCCATTCTTTGTTCCAACTTGGAGTGATCAATCTCTTATCTTGCTGTGGACCATGGCATCCCGTCAGACACAGGCACGTCCTACCACGAGGGTTCGCAACCGTCTCGGTTGCACCGAATGTCGCTGACGCAAGCTGAAGTGCAACAGAACAATACCCTGCAGCAGCTGCGTTCGGCGAGGAACCCCATCAGTGTGCAAATACCAACCATCAAGCGCGAGCTTAGAGGATGAGCGCGAACGGCGTGCCCACGCCGAACAGCGGCTCGAGCACCTCGAAAAACTCGTACAGTAGTTATCCGGGCAACAGGCCCAGCACCAAGCTTCGCATTAATGCAATGGGCCTATATTGCCTCCCAAAGACGCCCCAATCTACACTGGTCCCACGCACTGGTCAGCCATGCTTGAGAACATTCAAGTGCTGCGGTCCACAATAACCCTTGCCAACGATATCACCGAAACCGAGGACGAATTCCCAGAGCCGGGCCCAAGCACAGATACGGTCAATATGGGCACGGGCATCTATGTCCTCTTCGGTGCAGCCGGCTCGAGCCACTTGACATTTGCCCTATTCCTCTCCCGCTATCTCCCGTCTCGACAAGAAACAGACCGGTTGACAACAGCCTATTTTCGGCACAAAGCCATTCGCTCACCATTCATCCACGTTTCACAGTTTTGCCGCCTCTATCAAGCTTTTTGGGCCTCCCCCAAAAATGCTTCTCCTCTTTGGACTTTAATTTTATTCTCCATTTGTCACATCGCCTTCAGTACTCACCAACGATCCTCTAATGGCGTCTTGAACTCGCCACCAAGTACCCATTTCTCTCTCGCTTCCGCACATTGTCTCGCTCTTGGCTACTACTTTCGCCCTCAGCCTTTTGCCGTTGAGGCACTTCTTCTCTTTGCGCAGACAAAGTGTATCGCCTCCTTTGTGCTGCCCCCAGATCTTGGGCCACTCCTTGGTTTGCTGATTCGGCTTGGGTTACCATCGAGATCCCGATTCGCTAGGTCCCAATAGATTTACACTGTTTGAAGCTAAAGTGCGAAGGAGAACTTGGTTGCTAGCAATTTAACTTGATCGCTTGTTTCGTTTCATTGAGGTTTGCCGAGCAATGTGTAATTCCCGACGTGTGATGCTAAAGTGCCGCGAGCTGTCATGTGCGCAGAATTACGCGAGAATATGTCCGAGCTACTACCAGAGAGGATAGAATTCACCGATATATTATTTTACGATGTAAAAAAAATCGGGTTATGGAGGTTTTCGAAATGATTCTATGTCATGTTATGACGAATGAACCACAAACCCTGAGTGTCTACAGCCTAGGGACATGGCCGATTCGGTCTTTGATTCACCTTAACAATTTTCACTCGGATATGCGTGTAAAATCTGTACAACAAATGCATATGCATGCTTCATCGGCCTTACGTGGTCTGTGGAAGAATCGATAGCATTTCCCTTTGCCGGAATTCCTCACACGCTATTGTAAGCGACATGGTAAACGTATGTGATGAGTTTGAACCAGGGGGACAAATGGAGATGGAAGCATGGTTCATGAGCAGTTTAACATGGCACGATTTCCTCGTCGGCGTGACTTCGCTATGTCTAGTGCTGTGCAAATTGAAGGAATATGGAACAGTCTCAAGCAACGATGTTGAATTGCTGTGCTAGGTAAAGTCCGTTTTTATGAACCAAAGAGCAAGAAAAGCAAAAGACACTGATAGAGTAGTTGCTGCGATTGATTCAATAGTTCATCATGTTGGAGACCATAAAGTGGTTTCAAAACAGGATTCAACCGGTCTTATTTTAGATTTGGCCATGGTTTCTGATGATGTGGAGACAATGGTAAAAAGGGTTGATGTTGAAGAAGGTTGGACTAATGAAGATTTTAGTACTACTCATGTTGAAACTAATGATCCGACAAGGGGATATCTCGAGCAGCTGTTGCATATCGACCCAAAATGATGCTTGGTAAAAATATAATTTTGCGTGTCCCACTGAGGACAGGAACGGCCCAACAAGATAGCATCACCAAGGAGCTGGTCAAATCTATAGACTTTGAAATCCTATGGTATCCAGTAGTATTTTTATCCAGTGTTTTTTAATAATAATATTAATGCAAAGGAATTAATTGAAATAATGGATAAGGTAATTCCTTGTGTCTTGGAGTGAAATTTGTAGATAGTGAAGGGGATGGAACCTGCTGTCTTTAGCCATACGATTTGCCTATTTAACAAATGATATTGTGTAGGTGACTCTTGACCCGGCCGGCCCTGTGCACATTTGCAACTTCTCAGATGCATAATCTTCAGCGGAAATGGGGCGGTATAGTCCTAAGTTTGTAATCATGGTTCGCAGTTGTTTGGACTAGTGGATTTGTTACGACCTAGACCCAAGAGTGGCAGGCGTGCGAGGCCCCAATAGTACTTAGCAGCTGTTATCCGCACCGGTAACCACGAGCATTGTGGTCATTGACTCATCTTTTGGCCAGACGGGCTATTAGGTGTAATAGGAGGTGCGGATCCTAACAGGATTGACGTTAATAGGCTCCGTGAATTGGTCATCAGAACAGCGGTTTCCAAGGAACCCTAAAGTCTAAATGCCAAACTTTGAAGTTTGAACCCAGGGTTTGAAGAAGCAACCAATGTTTTGGATAACTGTGCAACAGTAATACCTAGCAGCATATCCGCAATAGAGCCCATAGAGGTAT
Organism: Calonectria henricotiae; assembly: GCA_020623695.1. NCBI lineage: Eukaryota > Fungi > Ascomycota > Sordariomycetes > Hypocreales > Nectriaceae > Calonectria > Calonectria henricotiae. Next base: position 115,232 of record JAHVYB010000154.1, read on the forward strand.
TCCAATGTCATAAATAAAAGCCTACAGTGCTCTGATTAAAAATGGAGATTCTTTTCTCTCCAGAGAAGGCATTCAAATCTATCAAGCAAAAGAGACTGCTAAGTTGGTCGCAACTACTACGTCTTATCGACAGACGGCCAGACTTGTGGCGCACAGCGCAGGAGACCAATAGAGAAACAGCTTATTATATCAATTTATTAAGATTCCTTCGGTTTACGTGCTACCCACTTGGATTTTAATCGCTTGGTCATAAATGAGTTGCAAATCTACACATACCATCTTGTACTAACTAGTTCATGTTATTAGGGTATGGTCTCAAAGCTGAATTGCCATCTCTAGTAGTTACCAACTCTCTAAGGTTCCCAGGATCGATTTCGACATTCAACCTACCGCCGCCCTCACTATTATCATCAAAAATATAAATAAATATACCGCTCACTCAGGTATTATTTGTTCTAACCGCCGAGAGATACTGAGCATTGAGGCTCGTCACAAGCAAAACCAAGCTTTCGCTTACGTCACATATGGGAAACTCTGAAGAACCTCATAGTTCCTGACGTCAACCAGGAAGTCCCTCTTATTTGATCCGCCTTTTACGGTACCAAACATCTACCTCGAGTACTCTAGCTAGGTAAGCCAGGTTCGAAAGAAATTCATCTATGAGGGCGTGGAGCCAGCGGGTTTGAGATGAGATGCCGACATTGTGGCCATAGTTGTGCTTTTCCTGTTCTAATTCGGCGTCACAGCAAAAAGCAAAAAGCAATCACAGCCATTGCGTCTGAGATTAGCCACTGCTTTCATATGGATTATGTATACATAATATTTTCTGTAATTTCATTTAAAGATATATCATGGCGTTAATCATGACCAAAATCAGGTAGACTCCCATCTCCTGAACAATCTTGTCTCCAGAGTCTTCTTCTGTGGACGTTGCTCCAGGGTCAAGTTCATCTGAGGTCAGATTTCGAGCTGTCTTCATCATTTCAGCGAGAGTAGTATGTCTTTGAAGCTTTGTCCCCTCGCGGTTTGCGTTGGGCAATACATTTTTCTTTGCACGCCCGATAAGGTCATCATAGTAGTCGACGTGTTTGCGATATGCACCGCCCAGAGATTTTGAAGATTTTGGTAGAAAAGGCTCCTCATTATCTGCCAATTGAATAGCAAGGCATTCTTTGAATTGTACTTCTGGTATGTTTGCAAAAAATCCGTCATATTGTTCATCCATTGCCATAGTTAGACTTTCGAAAATTTCGCCCGATTGTGGGCAGCTGTTGTCATCTTCGCAATGGCTTTGGATGACATTCCATGGATTTCGGCAGCTGTCTCTCTCACAGGACTTTGTAACCAGTAACAACGCATTAAGTCGATGCATTAGTCGTTGAATATAACTGCTGGGGTTTGTAGAATTGTGAGCAAGATTTATCAGCTCAGAAGGGTCGGTCTATATACACAGCGCCGGTTAGAAGTCCATACAACCATGACAATCAATTTCATTGGAACGTGGATTCACTCACCAGAGTGTTATATAGCTCAGTCTCGCCTGTACACCACCGGGTATACATCCAATTTGACTTCTCACCCACCACGCGCACCGCCTTGTAGCTGTTATTCGGGCTGCCCTTTTGCGTCGGTGCCTCCACAACTGAATGGCCCCAAAACTCAATGTTAATAATACCATGGTGGCCTGATCCAGTGCTATTTTTGGGTTGGTGCCAGTCCTGTAGAAGGCTTCGCCCATCGAGGAATACTGGAAGATCCTCCTCGTCGGCACAGGCAATTTCCAGGAACGTAGGGGGGAGATCAAGATGAGTCCCCGGTAATCGTGATATCCCTCCTTCTGGTACTTTCGGCCCTCGTACAATGAAAGGAACGTTTGTATCTGAAATGTACGGGAGTGTCTTTCCTGCGGTGACACGATGCTGGCCTAAGTGGAACCCATTGTCTGACGAGAAGACGACTATGGCGAGCATCCTTGTTAGTAAGTGGTGAGTGAGACAAGAATAACTTTACTAACTATATGTGTTATCTAGTAGGTTCTTGTCTTCTAGAAACTTCACAACGTCGTGAACAATTTCGTCGACTCCCATGAGGGCTTGTATCCGGCGACGATAATGAAGATTGATTCGATCGATCTGTGTGTCATTCAAGCTATCCAGGTGCTTGAGCCACGATGGTTTTAGGTTTGTATAATTCTGTGCTGGGTTGAAATCGTCTCCTTGTGGTGCCTCGGCGGTGCTATATGAATCCTCATGCCTTTCCAGAGGAACCGGGAATCCCAAGTCAATTTGTACATGAGGTGCAACAGGTGCAATGGTTAGGTAAAATGGATTTCCCTGGCTCTCTGTCAAGTATTCAAGTCTTGAGATGCTGTCTCTTGTTAGCATAATCCGAGTATCCTATCATACGCTCGCGTAACAGTGACATCTTACGCTTTAGCCCGGATTACATCCGTCTGGTGGTAGCCTCTATAAAGAACAGGCGTCTCCCCATTCTTACAGAACACGGGAGTGTTGAAATTGTACATCCATGGGTCTATCTATTAGAAATTATGAGATTTATGCTTGCGCCATTTGACTTAAAGGGTGTGCAAACTTACCAGGGCATCTATAACATCCCAGCCTTTGGGGTGGTCTTGGTAAAGCACATTATTATACCCATTGAGGAATTTCCCGATATCTTCGACCCGCACAATCCATTAGCCTTAATCTCAGTTCGAGCCGTTGTACTTACACTCTGTCCTATATCCAGCTTGATTCAGCCACATTGGAAGATAATTTCTATTTTCTCCAGCCAGGCGCCACTTTTGGTAATTGCCACTATGGTTATATTTTTTTAGCCAAAAGAGCCAAATGGAAGGATGCCAACCTCTGCACAGGATACTTACCCCGGAGCTGTCACATGTGTTATGTTGGTATTGTGGCCATGTTGACCTCGAAAAAGAGAAGCTCGACTAGGACAGCAATTCGAAACTGTGGCAAAGTGATTGGTAAATGTTGTTCCTTTGTCGATGAGTTGTGTTTGGACATTCGGCATGTACTCGAGTGAGTTGAGATGTAGGTCCTGGTCATCGGTGAAGATGAATACAATATTTGGTCGCTTCTCTGGGCACGTGGAGTCAGCCGCAAGGCTACCCCTGAGGACAGCCAATCCAAGAGCAAGTTTGAGTAGAGATATCATGGCTTGTGTCAATGTTGTCGAGAAGTGGGGTTATGTGGGCGCAGCTAAACAGAGATGCGATATGGTCACGACATTTGGATACACAGTAATGTTGTGTCCAAGAAACCAATGAGATAAGAACTTATTCGAGCAGCTAAACAGACATCAGCTTTGGCTTCGCCTAGTAGAGTCTTCAACATATCTTATGGCCGTGAAGCGCGAAGGTAATGTCGTCCGCCTAAATAAAGCATTGCGCTGAGTAAGCACAAGTTGGTCATCGCTCGAGCAACAAATGCACTGACCCCTGTCTCAGTGCAGGATTGTCTCGTCTTAATTAGCCTGTAGCGCCTAAGGCGGAGGATGAGAGATAATTTGCTCATCATGTGTCTGATAAATGGATAAGACAGAGAGTGAAGAGGGCGGGAACATGATTGTCGCCTCAGTGAGCTTAGCCATTGAAAGTAGTCATTCGCTCTTGAATTGTCTTTAGTCCATTATCTTTCCATGCAGCCGCCTGAGCAATTTTTTTTTCTTTTCAGCCATTATTTAGTATAATCCGATATGGTAGACTAGTGCCGCCGCATGTTTGGGTCGTTGCCGGAGTGATCAACAAATGCTGTGCATACTGTGATATGCAACACAGCGTTTGGTCGCGTAGATTGAGTGGATCCGATGACTTCTATGACATGGTATCCCTTGCAGAATTGGATTTCTAGATGTCTATTATTAACAATAACACCTTGGGTGGGTTCTCCTGTGTTGCCGAAACAACAGGACTAGAGAAGTGTACCTATGGTGGCACATTAGAGCCAAAAGTCGCAAATTGCAAAGGCGTAATAACATATGTGTATTTTTGCACACACGCGTCTAATCTTTGATTTGCTTTATTAGAATATAATCTAAAGAAATCACTGCGTGATGTAATTGTGTGAACAAAAATCCCGTGCTATATTTAACCTTTAACGCCTCATTACAAAGTTTTCCTACCCCAAACTCCGATCCTCCTTCCTCTCAAAAGGCAGGAAGGCATTTTATATCGGTTGTTAAGATCAATGTTTTCTAAGGAAAAAGGCATCAAGGTTATTTCTATTGGGCTGCATGAGGCTATTAGAGATATATTGGATTTAAAAAGCTATTCGATATTGTAGCCTAACTGCTAACATTGCTGTGTGAAGCTTATATTGTGCTGGCTGGGGCCACGATTTGGATACCTCTGTGCGTTGAAGAACTGGACCTCTAGGATATCAAAAAATAATCTAAAGAAATAAAGAAATAATCAGATAATTCTATTTAATTACCTCTTTGGATGTTATTTATATTGCAAAGGATACGTCTTTCTTAGCCTTGTAATCGTTGTCTTGCTTGGTTAGCAAGCTTGGTTACATTAATAGGTTGGGTATCTCAATATTACCCGCTGGTGCTATATGCAGCTGTTGCATGCTACTTCTATAGGCGGCTGTTGTAGGCTGGGTGAATAGGTTAGTCAATGGGTAAGTTATATAGCTGTTGCAAGCCAAGTCGTTAGGTCAGTTATATAACTGTTATACGCTGCAGTAGATGGTCTTTGTTAGTTTGGCAAAGCCTGAAATAGCTGTTTGTAGCAGTAGCTTGCAATAGCTATGTGACTGACCCGTTGATTGACATATTAACTTGACTGTAATAGCCGCTTGTAGTAGCAGCGTGCAATAGCTGTTTATAGCAGTAATGCATTTTAATAGTAACAATGTATTAATAAAATTTACTATTTTTAATAATTAAAATATTGTATTATTAAATACATAAGTTAATTTTTATTTAAGCATGTATATATAATTGCGTATTTGCACTTTACGACCTTTTGGCTCTAATATGCTAGCTACTATATGTGCCTATTATTCTAGATTACCAACACTAAATCAATTGCAAAGAATTTAGGCATGGATTTTAATCAGAACCTGAAACTTAGCCTTCGTTGTTATAAATAAATGCGCTGAAATTTCCCCAGAGATGCATCAGACAGAGGATCTTGGCATGTTTAACCATCTTATATAATTCATCTTTGCTTTTGGGAAGCATATTCAATAAGCGCTCATGTTTTTAGGCCTATAATAACCTATAAAATGATACTAGTCAGCACATGATCAATTGTTAAACCAAGTAATGCACATAATAGAACATATATATATGGAAGTATAACTCGGATAACTAAAAGGAGCTATATTTCCTGGATTTATATTATATTTTCCTGGAATAAATTATTATATAATTATCCTAGTATATTTAAGGTAAATAGTACTATTTAGTAAAAAATAATTAATAATTATAATTTTTTATATACTTTAGTTTAATAATTAAGAGTCTTAGAATTATATTAAAGGATTTAGCTATAATTATTAAACTAAAAAGTAAAACTAATAAATAAGCCTTAAATATCCTATTTAAATACCTAATTATATCTTTAAAGGATAATTCTAAGTAATTTATTTTAAATAATCTAAATAATTAGGATATATTTAAGTAAAGCTACCTAAAAAAGATTATAGGCAAAAGAATTACTAAATTAGGAATATTAAAAGATCTAAAGGAATTTTCTAAATTCTATTTACCTAAGCTAATAAGCCTAAAGGCTTTTAATTATAAGGCAAAGGAATTAAAAAGCAAAGGAGGGATAATAAAGCTTAAATATAATAAATAGAGTATAAAAAACTTCTTTAAAATATACTTAGAAGATATTAATTTATATAAAATTAAACTAGTAATATATTAAATAAAAAGTATTAAATATAATTAATAATCTAATATAATTTATAATATTATTAATTAGATAATTAAAAATATTAATTTATATTATATCTAAGTCTATTTACCTTTAATAGAAGATTTAGTAAAGTATAATAATATTATAGAATTTTTTGTAAATTTAAAAAATATATATAAGGTAAATAATATTTTTTAATAAAGATAAGCCTAAAAATAATATTCCAATCTACTAAAATAAGTATTAAATAATAAATCTAATTAGGAAAAATAGATTATAAAGTAAGAATAATTAATATAAATTATAAAGTATTATAAAATAATTAAAATATAATACCTAAATAGTTAGTTTAAGGACTTATAATATACCTTAGATTACTAATTTAAAATATTCCTTTGGATTTACTATATTTATTATAAAGAGGAAATAGAGATAAGAATATATCTCCTAGTAATATTCTCCTTAGTATTTAAATTGTTATGATTAACCTTGCAAGCTCTAAAATATAGGGTAATAATAGGGCACTCTATGTGCCCTTGACTAATTTAAATAAAGTCTTATAAACTGGAGATTAAATAGTATATTAAATATCTAATCTCTTTTAATACTTAATTCTCTATTCTTATTTTATCCTTTACCTTCCTTTTATATTTTTATAATTATATTCTAATTCCCCTTTATCTTTTTACTAAAGAAAGTAAGGGGAAATTGCAGGGAAATTAAGGTCCTTATAATATAATATTTATTCCTTTTTCCTAGGGAAATTATAGTTAAGTTATAGTAATACTTTGGCTAAAGGACCTTATTATCCCTTTGATAGAAAGTGTTTATTTCTTTGTGATTTTATCTTGGCTTATCCTAAGGGGAAATATTAGGGAAAAAGTGGTATATATATATATTTCTAGCTATAATAGGAAAGGTAGATTTTGTATTTTACTTAGTTCTAATTGGTATTAATATAGGGTTTATTCTTATTTTATTAATAGATTTATATAATCTTTAATTCTTTATAATAGATAATACTAGCTTTTATTTATAATAAAATTCTTATAATAAAAAAATAATAATACTCTTATTATTATTTATATAGATAATCCTTTGGATAGTTATAATAAGGTTAGATATTACTAGGGATTTAGTTAGAATTAGGATTTCTAGGGTTATAGGGTTATTAGGCAAAATTATAGCCTATATTGGATTATATAGACCTAAGATTATAATTATAATTAGGTATATTAGTTATATTATATTTCTTTTTATAGGTAGAAAAGAAATAAGGTAGTTAAAGATAGAATAATATGGATATATAATAATAAGTAGATAAGAAGAAGGAAGATTATAAATTAAGGATTTTTTTTAGTTATTTAATATATATTAGGAAGTAAGCTAGGGCTAGCCCTTTTTATATAAAGGGTATATACTAAGTAATTATAATAGGTTAATCTTTAGTTTAGTATTAAGCTATACCTAGAGGTAAGATCTATTGGTAGGATAATTATAAGGTTATTTATAGCCTTAGGAGTAAGAGCTATTAAAGAAAGTTAAATATAACTTTAAAAGTAGAGGTAATAAGTAGAAAGTAAAGATTATTTAAGTATACTTAGTGAATTAATGAAATTAAGGTGATATATAGGTACTAAAAGTAAGAATAGTATTTGTATATAATTAATATAAAGGAAAAAGTAAAATATAAAAATATAAATAATTATAATAATAGTAAGTTATTATTAAGGAAAGGTAGGGATCTATATCTTATTAGTGCTTTTTAGAGTAAGGTTAGGTTACTAATTATGATATTATTAATTATAGTAATTATATTTAATTAGTAAGGTTTTCTTCTAATAGAGTAGGACCTAAGGGTAGCTTGCTAAGAGTAATTGGTGGTTAGATTAGAGGAAGGGGAGCTTTTATAGCTGGTATAATATTTCTATTAATATTGCTCTATTCTAATATGCTTAGTTTATTACCTATAAGGATAGTAAATTATTTATTTATAGGGTAAATAGCTTAGTAGGTATTTATTTATAAGCTAATAATACTTTATAGGATAATAGATTATAAAGTATATTTTTTTTTTTTTTTTTTTTTTTTTTTATAAAAAAAAAAAAAAATATATATTTTTTTTTTTTTATTAATTTTTTTAATAAATATTATTTTTTTTTTTTTTTTTTTATTTTTTTAAAATAATGAATGAGATGTTTTATATAATATTTATTATATTATTAATATTATCTTATAAAATCACCATGTAGTAAAATATCTAAGTACT